>JARFJB010002356.1:82500-192500 GCA_036346205.1 Vesta saturnalis
TTGTTTTTGACAGGTTTAATTAAACATGAACATGCCAAAGTAGAAGTTACGAGTTAATAATAATAAATAAATAATTACGTATGCGATTATACATCAGATAGAAGTATACAAGAATTTAGTTTAACAGTTGCATTATTTTCATTAAAGTTATTTAAGAAAATTTTCATATTTTAAGTTTCCTATCTTCTTCAGAATGCATAATTTCGGTGTTTTCTTTGTCCCTCGTTCAAGCAGTGCACAACGTATTTATGCCACGTCGAGGTGAATTTACTGCTAATTTATGTTTGTGGGGTAATAGATTCCAGTTATGAGCTTTGTTTTCCCCTGGAAAATAGGATAAATTAGTTATAAGAAAATTCCATCAGTTGACAGTTGGAAAATGAGTATATTTTAAAGTAGTTCGGAAAAAAAATATATCGAGGTCATTACACAAATAATGATAACGTCATTGATTCATGAATAATATTAAAACCTGCACAAGAGTTTAAATCAATACACCCATTTTTTTTAAATATTAATGTTTTTTAATGTCACGTGTGGTTGAAATTTGCCGCAGATTTCTTTTTTTTTCGAATATTAGGATATTTAAAATAGTCTACGTAGAATTCTAAATTAAAATGTTGTTACCGAGCATTATTATTTTAAAATTGTTACCGCAGTTTCGAATGGAATTTAATTTCGTGATGGATGAAAAGAGATTTTAAGTAACATAACGTTTGGGTATAAAGTTGTTGTAGTGCAATTGATAACTTCAGTCGCGTTTACATATTTCTACATTTGTTAAAGTTTACCAGTTCATTCATGTATTGAGTTGTTTGTTGGAGAGTGTAGAAAATGTATTTGAATAACAGGGTTTCTTTTTGAAAACCTGAACGTATGTGCGTGACTCAGTTCTGGGTATCAAGACTGTTTCCTTCATGGGAATTGTGCACTATGAAATTCGGGTATGGAAATTTTGATGCGACGACTAAAAAGGATAAGGTGATCTTGTGAGGGAAAGGAGAGTTTTGTTTTTCGTTAGGCAGTTGAAGTTGAAGATTTGATTGAAACTTGTAGTAGAAAACAAATTAAGATGTAGTTACGAATTGTGATTGTGGGGGCCATCGACATCGCGGTGTGTCGTTATGATATGTTAGCTTTATGCGGTTTTTAAGTATCATTACACCCTGACAAGTTTGTTACCGTATACCGTCTAATCATTTTATCGAGGAAGTCCGGGTTCAACAAGGAAACTGAAGATTTACAATTTACCATTGTTCAGATCTGAAGAAAGAAAAGGCGTCTTACTAACCTGTAACCGACGTCCACGCCGACGAGTGTAGCGAATTGTATAAAATTGTATTAAAAACTTTCTCGAATTTATTGACACTATAGATTATTACAGTGTCTTTTTAACTGTAATATACAATTATCACGTAAATTTTTTTTGGTGAAAGTTAAAAGCCAGTTTAATGTGTGTATATGAATTTATATAAGATTATTTAAAAGAATGTGCCCATTAATGGTTTTGTTAAATTTGTATTGGTGCGACACTTATAGTGATGGAATTTGGACCAGAACAATGGAAATTGCGGAAGACAGAAAAGACACTGATAGCATCGTTTTCTTTGTGGTGACTTGCTTTGTGTATTAATTTGCCTGTTTGTAAGAATGTTTAGTGCAATTAAAAGTTTAATCATTCAGTGCTGCAGTGGAAATTCCGATGTAATTATGGTTTTAACGTTTTGATTTTCAGAAAGCTTTTTGTTTCTGTGCAATAATAAAGTTAGTTGGATTTAATTGAATTTTGGTAAATCGAAATTTCGCTCTTGCAGTACAAGAAGAATACCTTTTATATTTTAATTTACATGTATGTATGTATTAATGATGCTTACACAGGAGGAAGTAATCGATATTACTTCTGTTTGACATTAGCGACTGCTGCTGAATATCTCACGCAGCTTTATTATTTTTTTTACGTGTTAGGTATTTGTTTTAATTCTTCGTAGCGAATTACTTTTGTTTATGCCCGGCTGTCAGGAGAACGTTTATTGATTATATTTGCCCTTTTGCACATTTTTTATGCTATCCCTTAATTGTAATATAGATATTTGGAGTGTAATTTTTCTGGGCAGATATTTAACTTCACCAAATTAAATTTTAAAAGTTACCGAAATTAAAGCTATCAACAGAGTTGTGAAGTAAGTTTTGATGATTTGTGTTGATGAATTTCAAATGGTATTTATTAAATTATTGTAACTCTTAAATATTTGCTCGCGTTTTGTTTATTTTTGTTGTGACAAATATTCGTTTTAAATAGAATAATTAATGACCGCGTTAATTGAGCAAGTAATTTTACGTTGAAGTTTCTACCGAAAATGTATAATGAGTTTTGAGTTTTATTATCGCAATTTTGCGGATTTTAAATGAAGCTTAAAATGTTATTTAAGTGTAGGTGAGCTTTGCGTAGGTATTTTTGAAGTAGAATTTTCCGGTAAAGGTGAGTGTTTCCTCTTCGAGTGAACATTATGCTTTCCTGTTAGGCCAATATTTTAAGATCCAGTTCATGACTTTTTCCCGCTATAAATTTATTTAACAGGTGGCGCCTTAGTGACATATTTTTCCTGATTTTGACTTTGTTGAGTTGTGCAGAGTGCCCTTTTGGAGTGACGAGTAAGATCCCCCCCCATACCACTGAGCTATGTTAATAGCTTGCAATTTAGCTTTACTTCCTGATGTTCTAAGAATTTTTTATAGTTTATAGTAGTTATTTACAAGTGTGGCAAAAATAAAATATTCAACAATACACGCAAGCTACCGGGCTTTATCGGCTCCAATAGAGCCCGCCAGGTCCGTCAGTCATGTCCTGTTGTCCGCCAGTACAAATAGTGTTAAATACTATTTATCGGTCAGTGATGAGTTAAACCCTAGTTAACACGATTGCATTGGTGAATGGTAAGGTATCTGTAACACTTATGCACTGGATGCATAACCAAATAATAAGACGTTACCCATTTCGCGTTTCAAATCATCATGTTTATTTATTAATATTAACATTGAATACACAGTGTTGAAAGCAACCTCCAGAAATTGATTAATTATTTTCGAAAATTATAAATTAATATACGCATTTATTACATGTTTTTGTAAATTAATGCTTCAAGGAACTATAACTAAAGAACGTATCTCGGGTGGTTCGCTGCGCTCGCTCCCGTCGTAAACATATACTCAAATGTTAAAGCTAAGTTACTACTCTGGATACGTTAATTACTATAACAGATTTCAGAATATAACAAGGCCCTTAATGTTTACAAAAGTTGTAATGTACCATATAGCCGTATTGGTAATGCAAAATGGCGTATTAGTAATGTAATCTTTTTGCAATACATGAAGGGAAGATATTTATCAAACCTTTACTATGAAAATTATAAGTAGGTAACAAAGTTGAAGTAAACTTTAATGGTACAAAAAGAACCTAATTCTGCTTTTAATAATTCTTTGTGTTATTTGTGTTCACAGTGAAATTAGAACCACCCGAAAAATTAGCTTTTAGTGTGGTAATTTCGTTAAGTAGTGACATCAACGCTTTCTTGTACATTAAAAATCCGGCATTCTTAATGCCATTTGTTAAAATTTACAATTATGCAAGTTTCATAAAAATTTGTGTCATCTATACTCAGCCCACAGTTATAATTCAATGTGGAAGCATACGATAATGTATTTTAAATGGGAAAGATCCCGATATAGTTGACAGACCGTTCGCAGGGCCGCATTTAAAAAGCATTTGGTAAAATAATATTATTTAAAAATATCATAGGTAACTGTTATAACAAATTACAGATGATATTATTCAGATATAATTAGTAAATTGTCCTTTATTATAGGAAAGTTTAAATCTATAATTAATCAGATAATAATTCCCAAATAGTAGGGGAAACTACATCATTGTCATTAGCGATAATGGGTAACTAGAATTTTTCCATACAAGTAAGGTCTATTTCAGAACACATTTAAAAGTTAATCAAATCTCCAGTACGTCACATTGTGAGAGAGACTTCGATTTATATCACGAACCCGTTACCAGTGTCTGTAACTATCACCTGAACTTAGACAACGGTCAGAGCTTGTCATTTACTATTGAAAATGTTTCAAAAAATTTATAAAATGCGCGAAGAGGCTCAGCAAGGGAAACTCAAACCACCCCAAAAACTGAAAGAAAACCAAACTCTGTCTAATTCACGGAAAAATACCCATGACGAAGGAGAAGTCAAGAATTAGGAGGATTGTTTACGATTTTTTTTTAGAAAAATCTACCACCAACAGTTCGCAGTATTTTAAATAAAGTTAATAACGAGGAAGACCTACGTATGTTTTCAAAAACAACATTGTAAAGATTGCTAAGCGTTAAGGGCTTTGAATATAGCAAAATAGGTCGAAATTTGTTATTGTGAGAACGAACAGATACCATATTCCGGAGACACAAGTACCTTAGACAAGCAAAAACGTTAAGGGAAAAACCTAATGTAAACCTTGTTTATACCGATGAGTCTTGGACCAATATTGGGGCTTCGGTCACGAAGGAATGGAAGGACACCATCGTAAAAAATCCACGAGATGCTTTTGTGAAAGGACTAACTACTGGATTAAAAGTTCCAACGCAGAAAGGACCTCGTTGTGTTTTATTCCATGCTGGAGGTAAAGAAGGTTTTGTGGAAATGGCTGAATTACCGTGTTTGGCCAAAAAGGGAACAGCTGATTACCACGACAAAATGGACGGCGATCTGTATGAGAATTGGTTTGAGAATACCCTCATACCAAACTTGCCGAAAGATAAGGAAAACGTTGCTATTTTAGATAATGCATCATATCATTCCTGCAAACTAGATTTTCCAAAAAAAGCATCGAACAAACAGCAAATAAGGGATTGGTTAACAGAGAAAGATATTTATTTTGCAGAAGATTATTTGAAGAGTGAACTGTTGGATATTGCAGCTGCGTACAGAGAGAAATTCTACAAATATGAAATTGGATCAATACCAGAAAAATATAACGTGAAAGTTTTGAGATTACCACCTTATCACTGTGAGCTTAATCCTATTGAAATGGTGTGGAACCAAATAAAAAGGTACGTGGCTTCAAACAACACTTATTTTAAAGAAAAAGCTGTAGCGTTTAATTAAGAAGCTTACAATCGCGTATCCGCGGACCATTGGAATAATTATGTCGCTCATGTTAAAAAAATCGAAGAAGAAATGTGGAAATTAGACAATTTACAATACGATATTGCACCAGTAATAGTAACTTTAGAAGACGATTCCGATGATGAAAATGACTCGGATATAGATTGCAATTAAAGCGATTCATTCGATGACTACATAATCATTATTTCCCTTTGCGATATTAAAGTTTGAGATTATTCCTTTCCATTATTCTTTAAAACCCACATTCATTAAAAGTTACCATTAATTTCTATAATTCCTTATTTCCAAAACTGTCTTGTCTGTTGAGAATATAAATATCTTTTAATACAATAATTATTGGAATATTACCTCTGTCCGTCCAGTGACAGTAGTAACCAACAAATTCATTTAGTTTAATATGAGAAAAAATACTATTTTCCTAAATATTGTTTTATCTGTTTCACTAACCCCAGTTACTTCTCGAAATGAAGCGCGAATAGTCCTGAGATACCAGGTAGCTCCGTAAGCTGCAATGCTGTTCTCCGTATAGCCAGTACTGAATTTTAACTATGGGCCAGAGTATAGTGGTAGACTAAGAATCTAACATATATAGATCATCTCTTTCCAAAAAGATATTGAATTGAAAAACTTGTGCTTCGGAATTTCCTGTTTAATTTTTATAATTAAGCAACCCAAATTAATTGGTGTATAACCCAACGCACTATTTGTATTGAGTAGGGGCTACTGTATACCTATTTCAACCAGTCAAAACTCGGAAATGACTTTTCATATCAACGTATGTGCTCAATGTGGTAAGCTAAATTGAATTCATGTTTTTTAAATACGCATCAAACTCATATGTGAGATTGCTTAATGACTTTGACTTCTACTTTTTCCTTTTCTGGACCTTTGTGTAACATTAATATACTACTAATATCAACGTTATGATTGTGTTCGAAAAATAACTTCTACGATTCTCGCTGAAATTACATAGTCACCTCTTGTCTAAATTCCAAATCATTTAGTGCAAATTGTAAACTCGATCATCTGGACACTACCGGTACACCTTTGACTTTCGTATCTCTCACTAAAGACATCGAAACAATTTAGTCCTCAATACAGTCATTCACCTGCTTCGAAGTAATCAATTTACGATAACTAACTATATACAACAATCTATTGCCTGTTTGTACAAGTAGAAGTTGTGAAGCTATTACATTGAGCATAGTTATTTCAATTTAACTATTTATTTGTATGCTTATTTGCAACATTGAGAGTTGATTAAATGAACTGATTTTATCAATAAAATTTACTGAATTGTATAAGTATTCTCTAAATTATATAAGTGCCTAACTTATGTATATGTTAACCATTGTTTACTTATTTGATATTTCAATGTACGTAGATTGATAAAATATATCAGTGACCCTTGTAGCGATGATTCTGTTTGGTGCGCACGCGCACGCGCACACGCACACGCACACAACACACAACACACAACACACAACACACAACACACACAACACACACAAACACACAAACACACAAACACACAAACACACAAACACACAAACACACAAACACACAAACACACAAACACACAAACACACAAACACACAAACACACAAACACACAAACACACAAACACACAAACACACAAACACACAAACACACAAACACACAAACACACAAACACACAAACACACAAACACACAAACACACAAACACACAAACACACAAACACACAAACACAAACACACAACACACAAACACACAAACACACAAACACACAAACACACAAACACACAAGCACGCAAGCACGCAAGCACGCAAGCACGCAAGCACGTAAGCACGCAGGCACGAAGGCACGCAGGCACGCAGGCACGCAGGCACGCAGGCACGCAGGCACGCAGGCACGCAGGCACGCAGGCACGCAGGCACGCAGGCACGCAGGCACGCAGGCACGCAGACACGCAGACACGCAGACACGCAGACACGCAGACACGCAGACACGCAGACACGCAGACACGCAGACACGCAGACACGCAGACACGCAGACACGCAGACACGCAGACACGTAGACACGCAGACACGCAGACACGCAGACACGCAGACACGCAGACACGCAGACACGGACACACGCACACACGCAAACACACGCAAACACACGCAAACACACGCAAACACACGCAAACACACGCAAACACACGCAAACACACGCAAACACACGCAAACACACGCAAACACACGCAAACACACGCAAACACACGCAAACACACGCAAACACACGCAAACACACGCAAACACGCAAACACACGCAAACACACGCAAACACACGCAAACACACGCAAACACACGCAAACACACGCAAACACACGCAAACACACGCAAACACACGCAAACACACGCAAACACACGCAAACACAGCAAACACACGCAAACACACGCAAACACACGCAAACACACGCAAACACACGCAAACACACGCAAACACACGCAAACAGACGCAAACACACGCAAACACACGCAAACACACGCAAACACACGCAAACACACGCAAACACACGCAAACACACGCAAACACACGCAAACACACGCAAACACACGCAAACACACGCAAACACACGCAAACACACGCAAACACACGCAAACACACGCAAACACACGCAAACACACGCAAACACACGCAAACACACGCGAACACACGCAAACACACCAAACACACGCAAACACACGAAAACACACGCAAACACACGCAAACACACGCAAACACACGCAAACACACGCAAACACACGCACGCGCGCACGCGCACGCGCACGTGCACGCACGCACGCACGCACGCACGCACGCACACACGAACGCGCGCGCGCGACACCACACCACCCACACCACACACACACACACACACACACACACACACCCAACACACACACACACACACAAACACACACACACACACACACACTCACACACATACACACACCCACACCCACACACTCTCACACACACCACACACACAAACACACACACACACACAACACACACGCGCACGCGCACGCACGCACACGCACGCGCACACGCACACGCACGCGCACGCGCACGCGCACGACGCGCACGCGCACGCGCACGCGCACGCGCACGCGCACGCGCACGCGCACGCGCACGCGCACGCGCACGCGCACGCGCACGCCGCGACGCACGCGCACGCGCACGCGCACGCGCACCGCACGCACGCACGCGCAGCGCACGCGCACGCACGCGCACGCGCACGCACGCGCACGCGACCGCACGCGCACGCACGCACGCACGCACGCACGCACGCACGCACGCACGCACGCACGCACGCACGCACGCACGCACGCACGCACGCACGCACGCACGCACGCACGCACGCACGCACGCACGCACGCACGCACGCACGCACGCACGCACGCACACGCACGCACGACGCACCACGCACGCACGCACGCACGCACGCACCGCACCACGCACGCACCACACACACACACACACACACACACACACACACACACACACACACACACACACACACACACACACACACACACACACACACACACACACACACACACACACACACACACACACACACACACACACACACACACACACACACACACACACACACACACACACACACACACACACACACACACACACACACACACACACACACACACACACACACACACACACACACACACACACACACACACACACACACACACACACACACACACACACACACACACACACACACACACACACACACACACACACACACACACACACACACACACACACACACACACACACACACACACACACACACAACACACACACACACACACACACACACACACACACACACACACACACACACACACACACACACACACACACACACACACACACACACACACACACACACACACACACACACACACACACACACACACACACACACACACACACACACACACACACACACACACACACACACACACACACACACACACACACACACACACACACACACACACACACACACACACACACACACACACACACACACACACACACACACACACACACACACACACACACACACACACACACACACACACACACACACACACACACACACACACACACACACACACACACACACACACACACACACACACACACACACACACACACACACACACACACACACACACACACACACACACACACACACACACACACACACACACACACACACACACACACACACACACACACACACACACACACACACACACACACACACACACACACACACACACACACACACACATAAGCATCACCCCTCAACAACAACTTTCTCTACAGTCAAAAATAGTGGACTACATATGGAAAGGAAAACACTGGTTACCACAACAACATTTATGCCTTCAGACACGTCAGGGGGGCATAGGCTCAGTACATATTCCGAGCAAAATTAAAACTTTCAGAATACTCTTAGCAAAAAAAATCATCCACACCAAAGAACAGCAGAAGTGGAAGGTAGTGATGGAGCACAACTTAAAACAAGTTGAGTCATTAGGATTAACTTGGCAATGGTTTTTTCTAAAGGAAAAAGTACCCAACATTCACCAACTGTCACCCTTATTACTAGAAATAATAAAAACTATGCAAAACGCTGAGTTGCTTCTAGATAATTTTGATCCCTCAAAAATTCCTACCCTTACCTCTACTCTAATACCTGCAACAGCTCCTCCTTTATTCGTACGTAGATGGTCGGAACAGGGTTTTGTTACACTTAATGACTTACGGATAAATGATGAATGGCTAGACGAAGCATCTGTGTTTTCAAGCTTTAAGAAGTCTCCGATACAAACCAATATAGAACTCAGAAACCATTACAAGACCATAAAACTTTTTAATGACTGGTTCTCAGAAGTGGCAGCAACCGATGATAATTTAAGGAATAAATTAACGTTTAAATATAACAACAACAACTATGTGTTAGGCAAATCCTCAAAGAAAAAACTACTGGAAAAATTAACGGCATCTTTTTTTAACACAGTGGAAAATCACTTGGAAAAAAACATTTGGGTAAACGAGGTACCCCACTGGACAACTTTTTTTAATCACCTTACTAGCGGATACGTAAGCGAAATAGCTTGGCGTTTTGCTAAAAACAGACTAGCTGATCCGGTGTTTCTGTTACATGCAAAACTAAGAAATACCGATGAATGCCACTACTGTGCGTTTTCTAAATGTGACGCTTTGCACATGCTGTTGACTTGCCCGGAAACAAAACAGATCTGGCGTCTAGTTGAATCAATTGCCAACAGATTGGTTGACAAGGCAGTGTCATCTACGTCTCTCATTTGCGGATTTAAGGGTACTACAAGAGCTTGATTTAGCTAACTATCTAATAAATTTAGCAAAGTCTACAATCTACAACATTACCGTTAAAGCTATGAAAACGAATGACAACCGCCGTCAGTCTCTCAGAACAGCATTCACAGTATGTCTAAAAGTAGAATTTTACAAGACCTAGCCTACAAGGGAAAAGGATCAGTTGATATCTTCGAATCCAACTGGTGCACAAATAATGCTTTATGCAGCATTGATGAGCATGGAAATGTGATATGGAGTCGTGTCTTTGAAACTTTTTCAACATGAGTTCCACATTTTAATTTAAAAACGAAATATTGCCTATGTAATTAGTTAGAAGTACGTTTGTATTGTTATATTTTATTGATATTGTATGTCTATTGGTAATAAATATAACACATAATACATCAATAATACACACAACAACACACATCACACACACACACACACACGCACGCACGCACGCACGCACGCACGCACGCACGCACGCACGCACGCACGCACGCACGCACGCACGCACGCACGCACGCACGCTCGCACGCACGCACACGCACGCACGCACGCACGCACGCACGCACGCACGCACGCACGCACGCACAGCACGCACGCACGCACGCACGCACGCACGCACGCACGCACGCACGCACGCACGCACGCACGCACGCACGCACGCACGCACGCACAGCACAGCACGCACGCACGCAGCACGCACGCACGCACGCACGCACGCACAGCACAGCACGCACGCACGCACAGCACGCACGCACGCACGCACACAGCACGCACGCACACGCACGCACGCACGCACGCACGCACGCACGCACCGCACGCACGCACGCACGCACGCACGCACACGCACGCACACGCACGCACGCACGCACGCACGCACGCACGCACGCACGCACGCACGCACGCACGCACGCACGCACGCACGACGCACGCACACGCACGCACGCACGCACGCACGCACGCACGCACACGCACGCACGCACGCACCACGCACGCACGCACGCACGCACCGCACGCACGCCACGCACGCACGCACGCACGCACGACACGCACGCACGCACGCACGCACGCACGCACGCACGCACGCACGCACGCACGCACGCGCACGCACGCACGCACGCACGCACGCACGCACGCACACGCACGCACGCACGCACGCACGCCACGCACGCACGCCACGCACGCACGCACGCACGCACGCACGCACGCACGCACGCACGCACGCACGACGCACGCACGCACGCACGCACGCACGCACGCACGCACGCACGCACGCACACACGCACGCACGCACACGCAGCACGCACGCACGCACGCACGCACGCCACGCACGCACGCCGCACGCACGCACGCACCGCACGCCACGCACGCACGCCACCGCACGCACGCACGCACGCACGCACGCACGCCGCACCACACGCACGCACCACGCACGCAACGCACGCACGCACGCACGCACGCACCGCACGCACCACGCACGCACGCACGCACGCACGCACGCACGCACGCACGCACGCACGCACACGCACCGCCACGCCACGCACGCACGCACGCACGCACGCACCACGCACACACCACGCACGCACGCACGCACGCACACACACCACGCACACACACACACACACACACACACACACACACACACACACACACACACACACCACACACCACCACACACACACACACACACACACACACCACACACACACCACCACACACACACACACACACACACACACACACACACACACACACACACACACACACACACACACACACACACACACACACACACACACACACACACACACACACTCACACACACACACACACACACACACACACACACACACACACACACACACACACACACACACACACACACACACACACACACACACACACACACACACACACACACACACACACACACACACACACACACACGCACACACACTCACTTTCACTGACTGCTACACATATGCACTACAAAACAATTTTATGAAATATTTGAAACATTTTTGTTCCCAAATGACTACGATTTAATCAAAATGGATCTTTATATTCACTAAGTATGATTTAAGATATATCATATTCAGTTCTATTCAAGAGCAGTTTATATCATATCATGTGGCACAATATCAGGAATATTGTCTATACTGAGGGATAAATACATCGAAACCACTGTAAAATCGCTATTTACCTACATATTAATTTATTGCTTTAAAAGTACTCGAGAGTACTGAGAAAACGTCAACTCTTCTAGAAAAGAACCGTATTAAGGTTAGAAATTTTGTTTACACAAAAAAGAAAAATGAAATACGGAATAACTTTGTTGAGATCCGAAGCAATTATGTACTTTGTACATTTTAAATCGATTATGAAGACACCAACGCGCGTGGAATTTTGAGACAACTTAATAAAATATTATTATTAATACCTATATCTAATTTCAGATACATACAACGTATTCAATAGATGATTCGTATAGCATGTGTAAAACTATTAATCGTTACTTGTTACACTGATACTCTCAACCGGTAATTATACACACTCCATCACTGTATTACCACTTGGCAGGCGTGCATCGATAATAAATGGTCAGTGATGCATAATGTGTCATGAAACATACTATATATTTAATAAAATAGCGTGTGTGAGTGTTGCTGAATAATAATGTAATTTGTTGCTGCCAACAGTGACCTTACAGCTAGAGGCCAGCAGATAATCGTTAAAACATATAGCGAGAGATTTTCTCTTACCGCCTACGTCATCCGTATACCAACTCTGCCGCATTGCTATTACACCGCGAATATATGACTCCCTTACTCACCTTTAGCTTTTTCATTTAAAATCCACTTATTTACGCGAGCTATCTTTTTACTTTAATAAAAGTATTCCCAGTTTCTTATGAATAATCTGGATTTTGCTAGTTTTTCTACAATAAACTCACAAATTGGAAGCGAGCGTGTGTAATTTGTAAACAACTTAACCTGCAAGATTTGTATCTATCAAAAATGAGGTTGGCATGCATTACACAAAACTATATTTGCTATAGAATGGTCGAGTTTTATTTTCAACTTATTTTTAATGTTTAACACATCAATTTAACATATTGGTGAGTAATGCAATTTGGAACGATTCTTTGATTGAAACACAGTATACTCACACACATACTCCCAACGCTTCGTCTCTAATAGTTTTAAGACTTCAGAAGGTTAACAAACTTACATAGATATAAAATAGCTCAGTGTGAAGTGAAATGAAATCTAAATGGCGTACGAAACCACGTAAAATATTTTTATTTTATCTATTCTCGTTGGTACTAGATGCGGACTTTCAAAATGTGACAGGACGGTACATAAGTACACTAGGTTTTTGATATTACTGCTTCCCATTCACTTTCAGAAGGTAGACAATGACTTTTGCACATATAGGATATATTTCTTTTATTGGTACCCCCCTTGTTTACAAATTAGTGCTATCAACTTTGCAAACATTAAGTAAATAACGCACTGCACGGATAGCAGTTTGAAATACAAGTGTGTAAACGGTTTCACTGAAAAATGAGTATAAACGTAGTTTTCAATGGCCGTTTCTGCATGCGTGTTTCATACTATTTTTTCTACGAAAATTAAATAGTTATTTTCGCAACTAGTGCGCATTTCTTAAATAACTGGTACCTACACATCGCCTTCGGCATCCAGTGTAATGACCCTCAAACGTTTCCATTTCAAAATCAGTTAATCAATTAAAATCAGCAATTCCAGGTGCTGCTACAGGTATTTGTTTATCTTGTATCTTTAATATTACTATTAACAATTAGTGACATATCATATACTATTTTTAATTGTAGTTTTTTTTTACTAATCGCTTTTTGCTACAATTATCTTGTACAGAAATTGTGAATAAAGTAATACAATTACAAAAAGTAGCTTCTTATTGGCATGTTTTTATTAGCGTGCAGAAAATATTTTTGCTCCACTAGAGTTTCAAAGACCTACTTTTATAACCCTCCTATTGTGTTAACGTTTTGGTTTCACTTATTGTGTTCGGGTCATTATGACCCGTTTTATTGTCGTTAAATTGATAAAACAGTAAATAATAAGAAATAAGATGTAGTATTTATTATTTATTACATTTTATTACGTTATTATATTTTTATTACAAATGTTTTGTAAAGAACATCTTTTATTTGTTACAGTCTAGACAGTAGTAACATACATGAGCTTTACATATGTATTTTGAGCAATTACAACATACAACTTACAAAATTACATCTTTTACGCTTGGTTGTGGTTGATTGTTCCCTTACTTCGGCATTACAGGTTGAATCTACTTCACACCCCAGAACATAAGCGCTGTAAGCTGAAACATCCATGATGTTGGAAAAGATAGTCATCTTCTGATCCACACAACTTTTGAAATCTGCAACACCCAGTCTTACGCATATATATATATATATATATATATATATATATATATATATATATATATATATTATAATGTCTGAATAGTATATAAAACTAAATATCAATTTTACTAATTAAATTATACTGCACCGAACTAGCTCAAACTATCTCATATAGGGGATAGAGTTCAATAGCTTTTACACTTATTTGTTCGCAAATAAA
Source organism: Vesta saturnalis (assembly GCA_036346205.1). Taxonomy (NCBI): domain Eukaryota; kingdom Metazoa; phylum Arthropoda; class Insecta; order Coleoptera; family Lampyridae; genus Vesta; species Vesta saturnalis. Next base: position 97,716 of record JARFJB010002356.1, read on the forward strand.
ATGAATATAATTTAACCTTTGATATAAATTTCATTGCGTTTAAATGTAATCGTGAAATCATGAAAATTTTTACTTTTAATATAAAAATGTTCTTTGTGAAATAAATTGCAAATTATAATAATTGGATGGTATATGAAACAGGCCTTAGTTGAAACTGCATAATCGCGCATGCGTAGTGTCCTAAATGAATTAAATTGCAGCCTGTCAAAAATGTCAATAAAATATCTTAATATGTGAGTTCAATTACGTTTTGTTTAAAATTAAAATTAAAAAGTTGATAATAACACTGGTTCATTTACCTTACAGACATTTATACCATGTTGTCGCACAAACATTTACACATATAATCAATAAACACATAAATACAGGAAATCGAACGAATAATCAAAACGATTTAATGGGTTATGATAATTAAATTTCACTAACATGTGTATCTGCATATTCCCAAAGATGTTTTCATTTGGCTGGTTCCATATTAATATCGTGGGTAGACTTCTTCCCATATGTAGCCGATGATACTGCTCTGTTCATAATGGTGCTGCATAGATTTCCATACTTCATCAAATTCCACTTTGGTGATGAACGACCTTTCTTCGATAATTGTAATGTTACGTAAAGTTGCTTATATAGTTTCAATTAAGCACTGTGTTTTAAATCGTATATTATTCATATGTTGGTTTCAATGTTTATAAAATTTTTCGATTTTAAAGTTATATTTTATGTTCATATAAATTTTAATTACTTTCACTATTGTTTTACATCCCGTTATGGCATTTAGTTTGTTAATAACTATGCGTCGCTTCAAAAAAATAAACATCAAATTCAGAGAACTGAATAATTTTACTAACATAAAAAAAACAAAAATATATCAACTGAAATATGAACACGTAATCGAATCGAAACAAATTTATTATAATCGACAATTATATCGGTAACCGAACTTTTCAATTTAATCGTAGGTTAAAAACAATTGTTACTGAGGTCTCGACTCTTCACTGACCGCGTTTCATAAATCCGATAATATTAACGCAACTTAAAACTTACATGTTAACACCAACACTATTAACACTTTTACTTGTTAGCCTTAAAAATTTAAAAAATGCAAGAGTGCGAGAAATCAGGAGCAATTCCTTGTATACTTTTCTGTTAGCTACCAAAATTTCAACTTTTTCTGTACCATACACACAAAGTATCTAAGCCTCTGATTGATCTAAACAAAATTGTTAGCTTAACTAAAATACAAATTATGCTATAACTTTCTTAAAATAAGTCGGATTTACTTTTTAAAAACAGATTCGGAATCAGGGCAAAATTCCGCATAAAACGATATCTCACAAGCCCTAGTTTGCTTCCACACTGTGCAATTTGACAATTTATAATCTAATTTTACTTATATCTAAGAAACTATATTTTACACCTAAACTAACTACATATTCGTAATCTACACCAAAAACTGTATCAGAACACATTTATTTCAAATCATATAACTTAATTTTAACAGAAATTTCTTTTTCATATTAGAAATTTAGGTAGTTAACCCCACTTTTCCAATTTTATGTTCATATACCTTGTACATTGTAAATTTCTTTATGAAAACGATGGAAACCTTCTATTAATTACTCTTATAATTTATTTTAAGCTTAAATTATCCTACAAAAACTATAAATTTGCAAAATCCTTAAAATTAATACTTAACCTAATTTATTACAATTTTACTCATAACTTGCTTTTGCAACGTCCAAATTACTTGAAATGTTATTTTGTGATGTTGTTATAACTGTCTTTAACATCAATATTGTTTACTTTCACTGTACAGTCTAAAACTTTGTCAATTCAGAAATCCATATTGTTTAACACACTTATGCAAATTTTGTACACAAAAAGTATTTTTATGTCAAATATCCCAATGTAGAAATGTTGTTCGTGTTCTAATTAATGTTTACAACGCATTACCACTTTTCCTGCAGTTTTTGTACACTTTGTTTGTGAATTAAAACTAAACCGTGTCCGTATCATAACCCTTTCTTAAAGTATATATATTTCCTGCATTGTAACTAACTCGAAACATGTTCTACATATTATTATAAACCTTCTTCATGTGATAAATATCTGTAAAGTTTCTCAATTGCATAAATACTTTGAATAAACTGTAAATTTATTGAAATATGTTCTACGAACTTAATCGTACTCACAAATATCACTCATTTTGACCTTCCTCACATGCTCCTTATATAGCCCAATGCTGTTTATGAATAAACAAACTTGTGAAAATTCCACCAAGCCTGTTTCGTTAAATCAAAACCAATTTCTCTCACTCGTCTACTACTTTACTTATTAAAACGCAGTGTAAACGTTCTCTAGTCTATCTAAATTTGCCCACTATAAAGAATATAAGCTTATTTACTCTTGCCCCTGTATTAATCTTATCTCTAACCATCTCAATATACATATGCTTTATCAATCGTTCCTTTTGCGAACAAACGAAGTGTACTTCTTTCATGCAGACCTACCATGGACTTTTCCACGTCGCACTCACTCATTATCCATTAATTTCCCACTCACGTTATTCTAGTTCTACCGCACACGCATTGCAGAAATCTCATACCCACAGCATTTATTGTACTTTCATTTATGATACCAAAGTTTCATCTTCATACAGTAGTGAAGGGACAAATACACTATAGTATGTCGTTTGTTTCTCTGCTCTGACCATACTCTCATTTTTTGATTGTGGTCCATACACTCTCAATCACCATCTATTACACCATCTGCAGTGGACATTCTACCCAAATAGATGAACCCATCAACTTGTTCTGTAATCTCATCGTGCATGGTAAGCACGTTTTTATTCATGTTTTACCCGTGTTGGTGCTAAGTGAAAATATTTGAAGAGTACAGACGGAACTCGTACAATCACATCACTAATCATTAAACCATTCGCATCACTACATGTTTTACTAACAAATTTGTTTATATATGCCCTACACTGTAGCTGCTTCTTCACATTTAATTCACCTGCTGCAGAGCAATTATCTGATCTATTCATCCCTTCCCATGCAGTCGCCTTAAACATCTCAAATCTTACTCTGTGTTATGTAATGTACTCTGTCAACCAAATATCTTCTAAATACTTTACCATACACACTCAACAAACAGATCTCGCTGTAGTTTCCTTCTTATTTCCCTTACCCGTATAGAACGCAACAATAATCGCACTTTTCTGATTGACCAGAACTTTTTCACTCATCAAACGTGTATCAAATGATTCATATACTCTACCTTTATACATGCAAACATCAGCATCACACACACGCGCGCGCGCACGCCCCCCCCCCCCCAGCATACACCTGAGTCTTTACCATTCTTCAACTTTTGTACCTCTTGCTTTACCTCATTAGCTTCACATTCTCCTTCTTTAACTCCTCAGTCAGCTTGCTTTCACTTTTCTACAACATTTCAAAATGTTCTTGCCTGCACTTCTATTCAGTCCTGTTCTGACACTCTCAGCTCCTCCCTTCTCATTGTCATGTACGTGTTTTTTCCTTATGTACTACCTTTTTTTGGTTTCACTCCACCAAGCCCCCTTTTTGTGCTTTCCTCTAATCACTCTTCCATATATTTGTGCAGTACATTTGGTAATAGTGTCTTCCAAGGACATTCACATGCTTTTAATATCACGTTCTTCATTTGCTCATTTCACATCATTTGATTCACGTTCAAACCTCTACTCAGAGTCATCTGCACACCTCATTGTCACATCGCCATTTGCCAGTTTTTCTACTCTATTTCTGGATGTTCGCACTATGTTCCAACGTACCATATCTTTTTTTTGTACATCCACCCGTTAGTTCATATCTTCCAATAACATTACTCTCCCACGTAGCTTACATTCATTCAATACGTTCTCCGTATTACGCCAGATATTTAAACATTCCGTTCTCTCCATTTATACGCACGTAACTTGCAACAAGAACGATCTCTAAAAATTTCTCTTTCATTATATTCCATATTAATGCGGATACGAATTTATATCGTGTAGGAAACTATTTCGTTCTTTCACTTAGAATCACTGCAACTTGTTTTGCATCAAGGATTTCATGAGTTTCAACCATTCTCCACAGCGAGAAACTACCATCATGCATCTCCACAACACCATTTAAATTGCACTTTGTCTGGTACACACTAAATGTGGAGCTATATTTTATTCATTACTTTTTAATTTGATACTCTTTCACCTACATACCTCCAACATTCCACGTACTAAATCGCCATTTGGTGTTCATGCGGTCGTCATCGTCGGAGCTTATTAGTTTTAACCCTGACCACCCCTCGTATCCAGAGAGGTTTGACCCACTTATACTAGCTCTATAAGTTCTCAAAGTAGCAGGTATACCGGTTACCAATTAATCCGTACCCTGGGCGACGCAGGATTCCTTACTAACAGCAATGGTGTACTACCAATCTATACCGGTAAGTGTCGGCATAAGTTAGCCTACGTACCAAAACACGATTACCTTTCAAGTACCTGAAATGTGGACAACGTAATCCTACACAAACCAGCAAACAGATGCAAGGGGTACGGTCACTAAGAGGCCTATGCCATAGCTCCAGTACTTTTATTTATTTTGTATACAAATTTAAACGTTGGATAACAAATACAGTTATCATCCTCAGTAAATGGTAATAGTTTTACAAATTAAAATTAATTAACTTATGAAATATGAAAATGTAAAAATAAGTCTGCTATAACGGTTAAGTAACATATATTTGAAAGCTAAATACGGAATCTGAATTTGCTTTAATAACGAGTAAATAGATTTTTAATAAATGAAATATTATGGAATCGCCTTGAAAACGACAAATCAGAACACCCTCTAACGTACGAAGGTTAATAATGAGAAATGTCACAATTATTGTGACCTTTATAACGCACACAGGTATCCAGGGGCATACGATTCTTGTTTTGCAAAACTCAGAAACCTCATTCGACTTTAGCCCAAACTCTTCGCGTAAAAGCTAATTCAAAGAGAATCACTTAATTTTGTTTGTCGCAAAAAAAAATGTATTAATAATGCTAGCTCGGTAAGTTATAATGACTATGATCTGGTAAAAATCCAAAACTGTGTGTCCTTTGTCTAAACGTCTGTTTCTGAATTTCTTACCGTAATCAACTAAAGTTATCCCAGTCTACATGCCTAACGCTCCACATTTGTCTTTCTAGTGCTCTTTCAACACATTATTTACGCAAAGTATCAATTGTAATTAATCTATAAACCTTATGGTTTCTTCAAATAACAATTTCTAATTCATTTATTACTAGCTGCTTCTTTCACTACCAAAACTCCTTCATTAAGTACTCATAGAATTAATTCAAGAGCTTCGTTTTAAAACGCGATAAAACTTCACAAATTTAGAACGCCATGCAATTTATCCTTGGCCCAAAAGACATCTAGAAGTCAGCTGGAAACCCACTTCCATGTAATTTACCTTGTTTTGCGTTAGTACCCGCCCAGTTTCTTTGTTTCCAGGGTGAGTTTTAAATTATCCACCAAAAAGGAGCGTGGTAGTGACCTCGGCACATTCGTTCTCTCCCATGCTTACTATAATTTCCTATTTATCTGTCTTAAGAATCAAATTCCTATGTAGCCCAACTGTACTATTCTTTCACCTCTTCCAGCAGCTTTAACAATAATCTTATTAAAGCCAATGTTGTGTTTTATAAACGTTAGGTGGCTAAAATTTTTGTTATCTCTAAAGCGAACACGATACTAATGTTTGTTTAGATTTTCTTAATAGCTTACACCTTCAGATTTAAAATAATCTTATAGTTTTCTCTATTTTCTTAACCGTAAAATATCAACTCGTTAGATATAGATATTTCTAGGCAGCTCACTACTACAGTTCATGTTAATTCTTTTTGTTCCTTTCATCCACTTTCTCCAAAATAGTAACTTTTGCGTTTTATTCCAACAGACTTTTTAGCTTACTTCAATAAAGAACTTCATTTAATTTATAAGCGGGTTAACTTTAATGATTACCCTCGGAATCTCCGCTCTCTCTTTACTGATTAATAAATTTTACCTGTTATTTAAATATAAAAACTTTTTGGAGTCTCTGTAATGTGTTCGCTGTAGAAGCAGTGTAAATGTAACTGAATCCAAGTCGCTATATACAGTCTTACAGCTATTGGGAGCAAATCAACCTACATTAGGGCGCCCGAGCAGTAAAATGGATAACCAAGGTCAGAAATTATTATTAAAATTTACAACAAAGTCTAAATTCGGCGGATAAACTGATTCATTTGCGTTCCTCGAAAGATTGAGCGAACGCTAGGAGTGTTTATAACCAGCTGGTGACGGCATACTCCATACAATTTTATAATTATTAAACGACAAAACCCTAATGCTGTGTAGTAATAATCAAACGAATGTTCAAAAACCTACTGTGGAAGCAGTGTAAATGTAACTGAATGCAAGTCGCCATGTACAGCCTGACAGCAATTAGGAGCAAATCAGCCTAAATTAGGGCGCCCGAGCAGTAGAAGGATAACCAAGGCCAGAGACTTTCAGAATTATTAAAAGACAAAACCCTATTGGTGTGTAGGAATAACCAAACGAGTGTTCAAAAACCTTGCCTAGGGTGCAAATGCTATACGAAATCCCAAATTTAAAACTTTGTTAGAACTATTAGCCTTTACCAGCCAATTCGACAACATGCACCAAAATGCGGCCAACCAGCCCAATCCTCGAGATTAATCCACATCCACAAAATCGGCGACACCAAAACCAGAATACTTATAAAGAAAATAATGGTCTGGTGTTATATGGAACCAGGACATACAAAGGCAAATTATTCAATGGTTTTGTTTCAGATACGGCGAAATAGGTGATTTATCTAAACAGTGCCCCTATCCAAGTCACTATAGAGCAAACTCCCCACCTAAACCAAAACTCCTGAACCACCCTAACCGGAAAAACTCATCAACATACCTGGGAACAAAGGTACACAATACATTAATAATTTATAAAATATACACTTTCAACTGACCGATGGCACTCCAACAGAATCAAGTAGGCGACAATAAACGTATATTCCAAGTATAATACATTCCGTCACTCTTTATAAACTTAGTCCTAGCCGTATACTATTTATATCTGAAGGTATTTATCTCATTCCCAACCAGAATCATTTATCTGAGGCAGAGGACTTAAAAAAATAGAAATACAATATGACGTAGGGCTCTCATGACTCTACGTACTCGTCACCAACATACAAACAATAAGAGTAAAAAACAAAAAGCAATTCTTTCCTAATAATACTCATCCCAATACCACCCTAGCCATGCGTACATCAGGAAGTCCACCAAAAACAACAACACCTAGAGTTCCTAACAAAACAACGGATATACCAATCAGTACACTTGTTCACCCAGTGATACGCATCTCCCTTATAACTCCATATAACACATCTTAAACCGAAAACGTATATAACAATATAAAACCATAAAACCTACGCTTAACACGTATAAATCCACGCACAAATATGACCATCGCTACCAGTAACCGTGTACTCACTTTGAGGCCATCGCACACAGGATCCATCTCCATCTTCCTGCACTACCGGCTATCTAGCTATACCCCAATGTTCTTCGCTCAGCCTGAAGGCATGGAAAGATTTAATAGTTTGAAAATTATTATCGTTGATAAAATACACTTTAATTTAACGCAACGCATAGTAGTATTGTATATTAAATTTGTTAACAGTTCGTTCGTCATACACACGCGTGCGCTGTTACAATACAATCCCACTTTCCTGCCTCTTTTACTCTACCTCATACCCACCCTGTCGCAATAACCGCATTCTACAAGTACACCAGTGTCAAGCAACAGGCATTTCCTGAGATTCTTAAGTTAGATTCCTGACAGAGCAAGAATTTTTTTTAAATCACGTTGCCAGGTTAATCGCTCCGATCTTAATTTCTAAAATCGTACACCATCGTTTACCTCTTTGGCGGGAAAAACAGCAAGTTGTCATTTGATTTTTTCATTATTTAAATGACCGGGCATCCGGCCGTTGTATCATCCATGACATACTTAGAGTGACTTCATGAAAACAGATATCAGTTTTCATTCTCCTTACTCAGAACCGGGTATACAGCTTTCACCGCACTTGGTAAAAGCAGGTTGTACAGAGCTCCCTCTGACACCCTTTAATCGATCAGTCAACTTGTCCACACATTATCGCAGAAGGCGACGACCGATCTCCTAATAATTAAACATACCCCTTCATTATCACTTGCATCACTCCCCCACATATGAAAAATAGCCCAGTAATTTCCATCCCTGATACTCGGTCAAACCTGTTTAATTTCAGAATAACCTCCATGTATTATCCTATACTTCTATACACCGAACAGAAATAGTTAAGCTCCTCCCCAAAAATTCCCGCTATATTCAAATGCAACCTTGTTATTGGTCACATTTTTAGAACCTGGAAGACAAGCAATTACTTGCTTTCAATTGTTGTAGTTGGCGTACCTAAGGGAATAGATGTCTCTAATTATGTTTTATTCAATTTCATACAGTTTAACTGATTTATATTCTCTGTTTTTTAGAATAAAGGAAAGTATGTTTTGCAACCGTATCTTATTCTAAACGTAGTACATAACCCTACCGTCCTTATAAAAGGACGCCCTATTTTGGCCTAATCCAAAACTATTTTTAAACTATGCTTGTGTTACTTTATTTTATATAATTAAAAACAATGTGAAAAAAAATAGTATGCGACGAATCTTTATTTGTACTCAAGACCACCTGCAATTTCCAAAGTTTGCTTTACTGTAATGATTTGCAGCCTCTTGTACCTTCTTTAATATGTTCTTACATCGTATTTTAACAAGTAATAAATAATTTAAAGCTTCTGCTGTGTGTTAAAATGCCAATACTAAAAACAATTTAGTCTTGACAAAGTGACATTTCAATTTGTAGTTTTTAAATTTCCCGGTTTTTATCATTTTGATGGTGTAAAACTGGTCTCTGTTTACATTGGCCAAAATTTAGTGGGAGGAGCTTAACTATTTCGGTTGGGTAAACATATTTTAGTACGATTACATAATAATTCTTATCACACACTTTATTACATTCCTGTACATAGTTTTTGAGTTCACTAAACCGACCGATTTATTTAAACATTAATTATAATTTCACACCAGTATTAATATTCATTAAGAATCATCATTAATGAGCATTAATATTTGTTGCAATACGTGTATGAATTCCGTGTTATATTTAAACAAAACATAAATATTACATCTTATCTATACCGATCATAGTATTTTGTATTGTATAGAATTAAATTACTTATTTTTAAGAACGGTACACAATTAAATTACACGTTTAACTTTGTTTAATTATAACAGCAGCTAACCCGCAGATAAGAGCATTTAATTAAATCATCTGCGCTAGTACATTTGATAGTAGAAATTGCACCCAAAACCGAGGAGTACTTCGCCAGCCAGGCGCAAATACCGTTATTACAAGGGGTTAGAAAAACAAATCCCGTTCCACGACCATACCTAAGAGAGGTCGGCACGAGTACACGTAATAACTTTAAAATTCTACACGTACCTTACTAATTCCACTATGTTATACAACTCCAGAACTAATCATTGAAACATACCTGAGTACAAACCGCTATAAGCACCTTTATAGCAATTAAGGACTAGTCACCTTATAAGCTCTTTATATAGACATGGTTATGTTTTAAGCTTACATTTTAATATCTGCTCGTCAGGAATTGGATCACAATTAGTTTTTGGTACAATTAGACCAATAGCGTTACCTATTGAGAGTTGCAAGTATATTTCAAATTGAATTGAAATTAATTGCAATGCATCTTACCTATATTAAAAACTAATTAGAATTTCAATTTTGGCCCCTTTACGAATTTACTTTATATACCTTTATAATTAACGTATTTCATAGTAGAACACAAGTAGTAAAAGCATTAGGTTAAAATCATTAAACGTGACACTGGTTCAGAGTAGCGGATTCTTTTTACGGAAACAGAAGCATATTGTCTTCTATATGAATATGACGCCATTTACCGTGAAGTCACAATTATTGTTAATGCCAACTATTACCTTTAGAAAGCACTAGGACAAAATGGCCCCCTCAGTAGAAAATTGCCAAAATTTGGTCAAAACGCACACGTACACTCACTTGCATGCGCATGCACACGAATATTTACACGCACTTACATACGCAGACGCGTAATACCGTCATACCAACAGACACAACATAATATAAATGGTACATTGCACACGAATGCAATTTAGAAAAAAGTGTGTTCATTCAAGCTTTAAAATTATTAAACTTATTTAAAAACACTTTGTACCTTGAAAATCGGTATTACAGAGGTGAGAGAATGTATAATAGTAGTAATGGGGCACCTTCCGCCATCTTGTATTTTGACGTCACTTCCGGTTTTACACGCCCACGTGGGAGACCGCATTTTTCACCCTTATTTTTTACTTGCTTACGTGTAGGACGTATTTTATCACCCCTATTTTTACACACTCACGTGTGAGACCACATTTTCAACCCTAATTATTTTTTATATACCCTCGTGTGAGACTGTATCCTTTCTTTTCCAAGGCCCTTTTCAACCCCAATTATTTTTATATGCCCACGTGTGAGACCGTGTTTACAACCCTTATTTTTTACACACCCACGTGTGAGACCGTATTTTGAATCCTTTCTTTTTCATCCCTAATTAAAGTTTTTGATTTTTAATGGCATACGTGAAGGACCGTATTTATTACCCTTATTTTGAGATGGTGATCTTTTAATTATTTTTATTAATATAAGATGATGATCTTTAATTATTTTTATTAATTAATTATCCTAGGGAAATTCTTAATCTGATAGCTTTAAGATGATTATGATCTTTAATTATTTTATTAATTAATTATTTTAGCCCTGGAAATGATGTAAAAGATAGTTTATTTAATTTTGTGTTTTACTATTAACATTTATTAGAACTTGTTTATCAGATATTATTTAAAGAATTGATTAGATAATAATAATCACGTACACATTGACTGTATTTCCCATTTTACTTTATTAGCGTATTTTTTTGATCAAATGACATTGTTATTACATTTATTTTAATGCTTATCTACAGGTTGTACTTAGGGGGGGGGACTGGTCTAGGGTTAATCTTAGGGTTATTTTGGTGGTATTAAGGTCCTTCTGGCTATATTAAGAACAGTGCCCCTGGAGGTTAGGAAAATGCACACGCATACAATGTTGGAAATTGCATAATTAATAAGACATTATTATTAAAATTATCGACCCTATTGCTTTAAAATGGCCACATGCTATTGGATGATCTTTTATCTAAAACGTTGTATTTCTAATAAGGAGGTTCTTGTGCGACACGTGTAGGGCTTCGCAACTTGTTCTCAGACCTTCGCCCCCTGACTGGAGATGGTGTGGGAACCTAACCTTATAAGACAAGTGTAGAGCTTAGCTCCTATCGTGGCCCCCTTGATGCAATTGTATGTTGTTCTAACTTAATCTTACAGCTGTAGGCCTTCGACCCGTCATACAAAATTGTATTCTAATAAGGATGTTCTTGTAAGGTTGGACTTGTATCAGGGTCGGCGCCTGCTTGAGTAAAATTGATTTTAGCGCCATCTAGTGGCGTATAGACTAATGAACATTTTTGAAGATGATAATGCACACCTCTCTTGCTCTATCTTGTTTCTTCCTCCTCTCTTTCTCACACACACAAACAAATCAATTAATTAATCAATCTCAAACAAATCACGTTCGATCATCAGATAAAACTCAATCAATCAGCCGAAATTATGTCTTACAGTTTGCAGAAATCAGATTACAGATCAAACTGAATGCATTAAAGTCTAATTAAATATGACGTGAAATAATAAATAATTTCTACCCTAATGCAATGATGCTTTATGTATAGGCAGATCCTCTAAACAGTCACCACCTATACATTAGGAACATCATATCTGATTTATTTGCATGCTTAATTACATACACACAAAACTATTTCATTGTAACGTGTTCATTAACAGCTGTAAAAACCCATTAAAAAGTAATAATTACTTATATATAACATAGAGTTAAATTAAAATTAACATGTTTTAAGAATATCAAACTGATATAATGGAAATAAAAGGCAAAAGGTTTTAATGGTTTATTATTATATACGCGAATTAACAATAACTATAAGTTTAAAATCCGTGAGTACCTGCTATTTTGTAGAGCTGATCTTATGACGCAAACTGTAAGACATAATTTCGGCTGATTGAGTTTTATCTGATGATCACACGTGATGTGTTTGAGATTGATTAATTAATTGATTTGTTTGTGCGTGTGTGAGAAAGAGAGAGGGGGAGGAAGAAACAAGATAGAGCAAGAGAGAGGTGTGCATTATCATCTTCAGAAAATGTTCATTAGTCTATACGCCACTAATGGCGCTAAAATCAATTTTTACTCAAGGGGACCAGGGCGCCGACCCTGATACAAGTCCAACCTTACAAGAACCTCCTTATTAGAAAACAATTTTGTATGACGGGTCGAAGGCCTACAGCTGTAAGATTAAGTTAGAACAACATACAATTGCATCAACACGATAGAGCTAAGCTCTACACTTGTCTTACAAGGTTAGGTTCCCACACCATCTCCAGCCAGGGGGCGAAGGCCTGAGAACAAGTTGCAAAGCCCTACACATGTCGCACGAGAACCTCCTTATTAGAAATATAACGTATTAGGTAAAAGATCATCCAATAGCATGTGGCCATTTTAAAGCAATAGGGTCGATAATTTTAATAATAATATCTTATTAATTATGCAATTTCCAACATTGTATGCGTGTGCATTTGCCTAACCTCCAGGGCACTGTTCTTAATATAGCCAGAAGGACCTTAATACCACCAAAATAACCCTAAGATTAACCTAGACCAGCCCTAAATACAACCTGTAGATAGGAATTAAAATAAATGTAATAACAATCTCATTTGATCAAAAAAATACGCTAATAAGGTAAAATGGGAAATACAGCCAATGTGTACGTGATTATTATTATCTAATCAATTCTTTAAATAATATCTGATAAACAAGTTCTAATAAATGTTAACAGTAAAACACAAAATTAAATAGCTATCTTTTACATCATTTCAGGGCAAAAATAATTAATTAATAAAATAATTAAAGATCATAATCATCTTAAAGCTATCAGATTAGGAATTTCCTAGGATAATTAATTAAAAAATAATTAAAGATCATCATCTTATATTAATAAAAATAATTAAAAGATCGCCATCTCAAAATAAGGGTAATAAATACGGTCCTTCACGTATGCCATTAAAAATCAAAAACTTTAATTAGGGATGAAAAAGAAAGGATTCAAAATACGGTCTCACACGTGGGTGTGTAAAAAATAAGGGTGGAAAACACGGTCTCACACGTGGGCATATAAAAATAATTAGGGTTGAAAAGGGCCTTCGAAAAGAAAGGATACGGTCTCACACGAGGGTATATAAAAAATAATTAGGGTTCAAAATGTGGTCTCACACGTGAGTGTGTAAAAATATGGGTGAAAAAATACGTCCTACACGTAAGCAAGTAAAAAATAAGGGTGGAAAATGCGGTCTCCCACGTGGGCGTGTAAAACCGGAAGTGACGTCAAAATACAAGATGGCGGAAGGTGCCCCATTACTACTTATAATGTACAGGCTGCCCCAAATTCGAGGGCAAGCATGGGGATCTCGCTTATTATGAGAGATAGGATATAGGTTTAAATTCAGCACTTTTGCTAAATTCGATGCCGAGTAATAATCTGAAAAGAAATTTGAGCTAACTCGAATGGATTTGGTTTTATGCTCAAAAAACTAAAAATTTAGATTTTTGTTTTTCGCTTTTGGCTACCTTATTATTAGGAATTTTCAAAATTCGATTAAAAATTATTAAGGCAACATTTTACGCACAATACTAATACGGTATTAAAAATATTACAAGACGTTTTGTTTATTCTGAACCATCATCAGGTTTATTTTTTCTTATCGGGGTTAAGACATATTTTTATGGTGTTGGATGCAGAATGTTACGCTGATTTTAGCAATATATAACACTTCATGGTTTGATCGACTGCGAACTAAAATACTCTTAAATTAAAAACTAAATATTACATTATCACGATACACATGAATCAAACAAAACTCAGGAGTTGGCTTTTGTCAGGGCATTTTCTAATTGTAAAAAGGGTAATAACTGCAAGATCCTTCGTGTTAATGCTTTAAAATTTGCAAGTTTCTTTAGAATGTTTTCAAATTCAGAAAAACGAGACATGATAAGGATATTTTATAGCTGCAATAGAAATAGTGTCAGAGCAGAACAAAGATATTTAGAGGAATATCCGGAGAGGCAGCAACCAAACCAGAGATATTTTTTAAAATTAGACCAAAATTTGCGAGAATTTGGATGTTTTCGGAAACCTCGAAATGCATATGGTAGCAGACTAGACAGAGATGCCGAAGAAGAAATATTACATCAGGTACTATTTATTAGTATTACACTAATTATAGGAATTTCCACTCACTTCACTGCTAATTTCAGCAGACATTTTTTTTTGGAGAGTTATGACTTTATGTTATCCATCTTAGGTTCAAGAAAATCCTACAACATCTACCAGAGAAATAGAGCAAACTATTGAAGTGCCAAAAACGACAGTTTGGCGAGTGTTAAAGCAACACCGTTATAAACCATTTAAGTTACACGTTAATCAAACTCTTCGGCCTGGGGACGATATGAGACGGTTGGATTTTTGTAACCAACTTAATACCAAAATGCTGGAAAATCGCAACTTTCTCAATCAAATAATTTGGACGGATGAGTGCAATTTTTCCACTAATGGAATGTTTAATCGTAATAACGAGCACTACTGGTCCGTTGAAAATCCACGAATTAACAGGCAAATGCGAGGACAAGGCCACCGGTCCTTTAATGTATGGGTTGGAATCTGGAAGGATAGGCTCCTTGGGCCAATTATTTACGAAGGTATCCTAACGTCTCAACGCTACCTCGCATTTCTAACACACGAAATATCAGACCTTTTGGATGATGTTCCGCTAAACGAAAGATGGACTCTCTGGTGGTAAATGGATGGAGCTCCTTCTCATAATGCTGCGATAAGAAGTGAATATCTTAACGGCGAATTTCCTGATAAATGTATGGGAAATAGGGGACCACTTAGGTGGCCAGCAAGAAGTCTAGATTTAACCCCTTTAGATTACTTCCTCTGGGGCTATTTAAAAAATATGATTTATAAGACGCCACAGCAAAATATAGAAGAACTCCAGAACAGGGTTGTTAATGAACTTCATCAAATTCCCAGGCGAACCATTCAAAGAAGCGTAAACAATTGTAGAAGAAGAATTCGTTACTGTATTCAAGAAGGAGGAAACTTGTTTGAACATTGATTATAATAATTTTTGTTTGTTTGTCTGTGTAATTATTTTGTTGTTACCTATCCATAAATTTGCGTTGTCGCTATAATGACCGTGTTACATAGACATACTTGTTTGAGTTGTTTGTTAATGTTTTTTTTAAATTGTTTAAATGTTTTTATATTTTTTTGGATATTCTAACGAGTTTAACAAATTAAATAAGTAGAACTACTGTAAACGAAACGTCACATAATATTTTTAATACCGTATTAGTATTGCGCGTAAAAAGGTGCCTTAATAATGTTTAATCGAATTTTGAAAATTCCTAATAATAAGGTGGCCAAACGCGAAAAACGAAAATCGAAATTTTTAGTTTTTTGAGCATAAAACCAAATCCATTCGAGTTAGTTCAAATTTCTTTTCAGATTATTACTCGGCATCGAATTTAGCAAAAGTGCCGAATTTAAACCTATATCCTATCTCTTATAATAAGCGAAATCCCCATGCTTGCCCTCGAATTTGGGACAGCCTGTACAACCATACAAGACAAGAAATACTGTTTTTAGAGACTGCAGAAAAAATAGTAAAGCGAAGAATACAGTTAAATAGACAGTCTAACGTGTTACGTACATTAGGTACTGTTATATCTTTATAGTAAGTGTTCAGAGAGTAGTTAATTTAAAATGAGTTTGGTATCAATTTACTAATTACTATATGATACTTGCCATTTCTTACTACACATAATTTTAAGATTTAAATTTCAACACACGTAGAACATCTTCAAAGGAATTTAGCTTTAAATATCTAATATTTATTGCATAGTTATGTCATGATAGTTACATTGTAAATTGACAAAGAGCACATAACGAAATTAAATATACCACTTGTATGTCATAACGATGCCACTTTATGCTGTAAATGACACAACCAGGTGTTAAATATTATTAATAACATCTATTTCTAAATCTTCAACTGAAAAGATAAAGAAACATTATTAACCATCCACAAGATTAAAATATGTGCTTACAGACGCAGATCGCACGCATATATCTAACTGATTTATTTTAGAATAGCATAGCCACCATAGTGTGACTCTAATTAATGCACTTTTCACGCAATGCATGCATGAAAATGTTAAAGCAAATGTTAGCGGGCTAACGTGCCACATAGTCAGGCGTTAATGGGGTGATCTTTAAATTAAAATAGAACAGCTTTCCGCAGCTCCATTAGCACGCCGTAATGGCCTTATTGTTCGTTTACTGGTGACACTGATAGAGCTGCGTCCCTGTGATATACACTATGAGTGTTCGGAGCGTGAACAGACGCTACGCTCTGGGAAAATGCATTGCTGGTGGTCGTCGGTCCTTTGTGATGTCGCTTGCCTCATAAAGGAAAATAAATGGTGTCATTAGGAAGGGGCCGTGTCCTTGTATTTTTGCCCGCATTTGTCGAGCCTTGTCGCCCACTTTATCACTGTCGTCGGGGTGCGCGTGATGTGATTTGTCAACGTTACGTAATTCTACAGGGATGATTCTCTCTTTTAAGAGTAACTTATTTTTATTCAAACGAAAAAGTTGATTCGAATGCATCCATAAAATACCTTAACAAACGTCTGGTTCTAAATAAATACTAGAGATTCATCCATTAGATTTATCCTTCAACCAGTTCGCGCTATCATCAATAAATCAACTCCGGAAATATAGCTTCACGGGTAGCTCGCAATAAACAACAGGGCGCAAATTCAGATTTACGGTCACTCTCATGTAAAGTGTTAAAGAATTATACAGCTCTGTAAATGAGATGTGTCTGCATTCATACATATACATGTCATACTGACGGATATAAATAGGGAAGATGAACGTTTTCTTTTAGGCGTTCGCTCACTTCCCTCCATTTTCTTGACTTGCAAGCATGAGGGTTATTTTTCTCCGTCCGCGGAAGAGTTCGGAGGGAAGTCAAGATGTATGGGCTCATCACTCTGGCGCGCTGTCAGACGATCTTTCTATCTTGTCGACCCGTTTCGAGGATACGTTCAAGTTTGTGTTTGCCTTTCGCACTGATTTACACGATGAAGACAAATGCTGTCTTTCAATGCACCCATTTATTCGCTGGAAATTGGAATGCGTTTCAAACAGCTGTGTTTCTAAAATTATTATTTATATCTTTTACCAACTGAAATTTCTGCACATAAATCACAATTGCTGATCACCCTTGACTTGTGCTAGGTTCTTGCTTCTCATGCATGGCTGCTTCGCATCTATCATACGTCATTGAAGCAAGAGTGATAAATTGCTCAGCACGCTATCGTTAATAATGATTTCCCAAGCGATTTTTATATACGTAGTCTCTATTCCTGTTACTAAATTTATGTGACCATTGTGCATTTATCTACTTTAACGACGTTCATGATTTATTAGACTTATAAGTTTTATATATTATACTTGGAAAGCACTTCAATCACGTGATTAAGTATTTTGCTGTAGTCCGTTTAATAAACTTCACTCCAATTTTATAAAAAAAATAAATCATTCTAGAATTTTTTACATTCTTTGTATATTGAAAATTATAAAAGCTAGAAGGTTTACTACTTCAGATTACAAAAATACCCTAAAATGCAAATGCATATAAAATTTTCTGACATGCATGAAGTGCACCAATTTAAATAAAAACGTAAATAGGTTAAACTGAAAGACCAAAGGTAGTTCTTTTACATTATTATAGATGTAGAAACTTAGTTTATTAAACTTAATAAAAACTATAAACATTTTTTTCTACATTTTAAATTCTATAAATATCTGCCCATTAAAATATTTTACATATTTCATAAAATGGTGTAAAGTGTGTGGTTTGTAATGAGTAAAATACGGTAACACACCTTCCTTACCTATATGAGGTTTGGTTCTATTCTTAAATTAGTAGGAATCTGCGCGTTTCCAATGGGCAACGACCCCTTTATGTTACCAGCAAGCAGCTTTATTTTTAAACTCCGATACACCAGCAGCCGGTCCAGTGAATAAACTTGAGCATGTATCAATGACTCTGAAAGCGTCAATGAGCTGAACTCTCCCTCTCCCTCTCCCTCTCCCTCTCCCTCTCCCTCTCTCTCCTCTCTCCCTTCTCTCCTCTCCCTCTCCTCCCTCTCCCTCTCCCTCTCCTCTCCTCTCCTCTCCTCTCCTCTCCTCCTCTTCTCCTCTCCTCTCCTCTCCTCTCCTCTCCCTCTCCTCTCCTCTCCTCTCCCCTTTCTCCTCTCCTCTCTCTCCTCTCCTCTCCTTCCTCTCCTCTCCTCTCCTCTCCTCTCCTCTCCTCTCCTCTCCTCTCCTCTCCTCTCCTCCCCTCTCCTCTTCTCCTCTCCTCTCCTCTCCCTCTCCCTCTCCCTCTCCTCTCCTCCTCTCCCTCTCCTCTCCCTCTCCTTCCTCTCCTCTCCCTCCTCTCCCCTCTTCCCTCTCCTCCCTCTCCCTCTCCCTCTCCTCTCCCTCTCCCTCTCCCTCTCCCTCTCCTCTCCCTCTCCTCTCCCTCTCCCCTTTCTCCCTCTCCCTCTCCCCTCTCCTCTTCTCCTCTTCCCTCTCCCTCTCCTCTCCCTTTCTCCTCTCCTCTCCTCTCCCTCTCCCTCTCCCTCTCCTCCCTCTTCTCCTCTTCTCCTCTCCTCTCCTCTTCTCCTCTCTCTCCTCTCCCTCTCCCTCTCCTCTTCTCTTCTCCCTCTTCCCTCTCCCTCTCCCTCCCTCTTCTCCCTCTCCCTCTTCTCCCTCTCCCTCTCCTCTTCTTCTTCCCTCTCCCTCCTCTCCCTCTTTCCTCTTCTCCCTCTCCCTCCTCCTCTCTCCCTCCCTCTCCTTTCTCCTCTCCTCTCCCTCTCCTCTCTCCTCTCCTCTCCCTCTCCTCTCCCTCTCCCTCTCCCTCTCTCCTCTCTCTTCCCTCTCCCTCTCTCTTCTCCCTCTCCCTCTCCTCTTCTTCTCCTCTCCCTCTCCTCTTTCTTCTTCTCCCTCTTTTTCCCTCTCCTCTCCCTCTCTCTCTCTCTCCCTCTCCTCTCCCTTCTCTCCTCTTCTCCCTCTTCTCCTCTCTTCTCCCTCTCTCTCCTTCTCTCCCTCTCCCTCTCCTCTCTTCCCTCTTCCCTCTTCTCTCCTCTCTCTCTTCTTCTCCCTCTCCCTCTTCCTCTCCCTCTCCTCTTCTCCTTTCTTTTTTTTCTCCCTCTCCCTCTCCCTCTCTCTTCTCTCTCTCCCTCTCCTCTCCCTCTTCTCCTCTTCTTCTCCTCTCCTCTCCTCTTCTTTCTTTCTCCTCTCCTCCTCTTTCTTTCTCCCTCTCTCTTCTTTTTTTCTTTCTCTCCTTCTTTCTTTCTCTCCTCTTCCCTCTTTCCTTCTTCTCCCTCTTTTTCTCCCTCTCTCTTCTTCTCCTCTTCTCTCTCTCTTTCTTCTCCCTCTTCTTTTCTCCTCTTTTCTTTTCTTTTCTTTTCTTTTTCTTTCTTTTTTTCTTTTTTTTTCTTTCTTTCTTTTTTTTTTTTTTTTCTTTTCTTTTCTTCTTTCTTTCTTCTTCTTTTTTCTTTTTTCTTCTTTTTTGTTATCTCTCTCTTTCTCTTCTTTTCTTCTATTACGTATTACGTATTACTGGATTTTACGGATTAGTCGATTTTCAATTACGGATTACGGATTACGGATTACGATTACACGTTACGTACTTACATTACTACGTATCGTATTACGTTACGTATTACGTCTACTACGTATACGTATTCGTATTACGTATTACGTATTGCGTATTACGTATTACGTATTACGTATTACGTATTCATATGTTACGTATTTGCTATTACGATTACGTATTACGTATTACGAACTAGTATTACGTATTACGATTACGTATTACGTATTACATATTACTGTACGTATATACGTATTACGATTACGTATTACATTACATTATTACGATTACGTATTACGTATTACGTATTACGTATCATTGCGTATTACGTATTACGTATTACGTATTACGTATTACGTATTACGTATTACGTATTACGTATTACGTATTACGTATTACGTATTACGTATTACGTATTACGTATTACGTATTACGTATTACGTATTACGTATTACGTATTACGTATTACGTATTACGTACATGTCAATGACTAAAATGTTAGAAATGAAAACTGCAAGAACTGCGCAGCAGAAAATTATAGGGTCCATTAAGTATTTAGCAGAGGCCATACAGAAGAAGACTCAAACTTCAATCAGCTTCAATCAGCTTCAAACTGAAGATTCTAAAGAGCTTAATACATGGATGAGCCGTACTAACTATAAATGGATATCGCACGAGATTATCAATGAAAACTGAGTACATTAGCTGATAACGTTCGCAAGTTACTAAGATTAAGCACACTATATTTTGAATTATCGCGAATGAAACAACAGATATGTCAAAAAAAGAACAATTTTCACTTTGTTTTCGTAGTGTGGACGACAATTTCGAAATAGATGAATAGGGAAAAGACGGCGGTCGTTGGTACTATTGTTCCTTATCTGACTTCATTATTCCTTAGCTAAGTTATAAACTGGTTATGTGAACAAGGCGTTAATGGGTTAGATAGCCCACAGTTCAAGTTTTATTATGTATTGAATTTTTTGAAAATTTAATTAATAAAAAAATGACTAGATTTCATAGTCGCTGGCACTTCATTTGCAGTCGTCATCACTCTGCGTTCATATTAATTAGCACCCCTAGATATTAGGTAGGTATTATTCTATAATTAACAAGGTACAGACCCAGATAGGTACAAATAAATTGTTTAAAACGATTTATTGGGTCTTTAATATTAAATAATAAAAAATAAAATTAAACATTATTAAATACATAAAGAAAACCTAAATTAAAACATAGGTGCTCTAAATGTGTAATGTATTTGGTCTACTCTGAACATTGACACAGAAAATTTTCCTTCAAAGAATTATAACTGAAGTGAAAAGTTCTGACACATCCGGAACATTTTCGGCCCGTTTTCGCTACGGTTATGTTGAATGTACAACCATAGCATATTCCTTTGCCAATAAATTTCTTTTTAACAGATTTATTCACATTTTCTTTAGAATGTGTCGGTTTTGTTTCAGAAACAGGATTTAACGTGTTTTTTTTTTGGAAATATTGGAATCGCACACTGGTTTCGAGTGTGTCTGTTTTGGTTCAAAAATAGGACTTAACAAATCATTTTTTGAATGTTGTGGATCACACAGTTTCATTTCAGTTGTGGTGCCATTTTATGATGTTTATAGAGTGTTAGTAAGAGGCTTTAAAACTTGTATATCCTGTATGATGTGTACCTTTTTTGAAAGGAATTTTGTCAATATTTTTGGTTAATCTATTTAATTTGTGACCGTTTCCTTTGTACGGTATTCTCTTTGATTTCTCGTCTTCGACTAGTTTTTTGTCATATAATTTATTCTGTGTGATACATTTCCATGTGTTTGATGTTACAACAAATGGTAAGCGTTCCACATTTTTTTTTATTTTTTCTTTTTGGTGATTCGGGCCAGTACAGTGCGATATTATTGAATTGTCATGTTCTCAATGTCCATTTTCAGTCTTGTGTTTTTTTAGAATTGCAACATTAGCATCAAAATTAGTTAATGTATCTACCACTTTCTGATCTTCAATATCTCTAAAACTATTCGGTTGACTTAATACATTCAGCTGTAAATTTGTTTCATCAAATGGAGGATTCACGTTTTCCCTATTACTTCTATCATCTTCTAAAATATCAAATGTATCATCATCTGTGAAGAATCTCCATAATTAATTTAGAGGTTCGGTTTCACTGCTTCCAGTAAGTTCATGTCCAGATACTAGAAGATTTGTCACATTATGTCCAATGATTTATTTGAATGTTTCAAAATCCATTACCTTGTTTTCAATTAACTGCACTGCGTTATTTTCATCTAGCCTCTCTATTATGTTAATAGTTATACTAACACCACCTAGACATTTGGAATAATCAATAGCATCACAATCCCCAAGGAAACAGCCCAGTTGCCTTAAATGGTTTAATTAGTATGATCGTTTCACAAAATTGTCCACTACCTTGCTAAGCAAAGAGGCGATGTTCTCTTCTGTGAACTGTAGATTTGGATAGTCCCGTCTCCACCCCAGAATGCCTCTTTACCAGCCTGACTTTAAAGGCTTGAATGCTGCTACATCCGCAGGGTGCAGTAACCTAGTAGCATTCGGGTATAGTGCTACGAGTCTAATACCAGATATATATTAAATATATTAACGATGTATTCATGAACCAGAACAGATTTCATTCACCCATTATCTGAACAGCCCAACCCCCACTTATCGGGTACCGTTTCCTGAATTTCATATGGTGGCTTACGTTTGTGAGGGTATATTTTAATTGGAGGTGTGACATCGCCGTTTGCACAAAAAGTAAACATTACTGTTAAGTATGTTTTAGCATTGTACCGCGATAAGTAAGAACTCTCTTATTTTTTGTTGTGTTTCGTCACCGTTAAAAATCCTTTTAGGATCTTGAAAGATATGCTTATGCCCTATATCATCCAGTTCAACCTCGATAGTTTTGAACTACTTCCTTATATCTTGCTCACTAATACAGACACTTGCATTATTAACCGCTTCAGGTGTCCTTAAACATACCGTACCACCCCTTCCCAGGTAGTCCATTAGGAAATGGAGTTTTTCTTTGAGACCCGTTCACAAAATTTTGCACACTACTCGGCAGGTCCTCGATTCTTCTTGGAAAGCCTTTCCGCTGACATGTCAAAATCCATCTGAAAAGGTACCTATTAGGTTATAACCTAAGTATGTAAAATTGGAATTTATTAACATACAAGCTGATCCTGTTCTTCTTGCGTAAGGTAGGTGGAAGGTCCATAACCAGGTTTTTTGTTGTTACCCATTCTAAACTAAATAGTAGATCGTGCTACTCTATACTTTACTGCTGCTTTCAATAGCTGCAATAGCCAGTTTAACCCTCTCTTCCCTATTTTTCATCATTAGGTAATCTGTTTGAAAATAAAAACGTTCCTTACTTAGCATTAAATATAATAAACCTTAAAATTACACACGCCAACGACTAAAATTTCCATTTTCAGCGACGGATAGTAGTTGATATGGTTATGCCAACCACTTTAACAAGTAACGGTTATTGGTAGATAGTAGTTGGCGCCCTATTATTATTATATTAGTAAATAACATAATTTTACTAAAGAAAATAAACAATAAACCATCATAAACCGCCTAAATTGTTTTTAAAAGTTATTGTATGTATCAATAATATATTAAAAACACTTACCCAACTCTGTCAACATTCACAACACTTTAACAACACTTTAACAGTTGTACCAATCAGAGAATATGTATTTCAGTAGAACAAATCGCCAACTTTTAGATGAAACAATTCTCATGAACAAAAAATGTTGTTTACTCTACCTATTTTTGACTTATATTCCAACATGCCAACTACTGTGTTAGTGACAACGACTGTCGTCTTTACCCTATTTATTGGGGCTTTATGAAACACCTTTTACTGATGCACAAACATTATATACTGTTGTAAAAGACGTTTTTATGAGATATGGCTTAAGTGGAACTATATCAGGCCTTCAAAAAAGAATAGTTAATGATGAACCACGAGCTATATACGTTCACTGCACAGTTCACTCTCTTAACTTGCTTGTTCAAGATTCATTAAATGGCATGCCTAAAGTAAGAGATTTTTTACCATGTGCTAAAGACATTTTAAATTATATTCGAGATTCAGCAAAAAGTTTAAATATCTTTAATTATATTAAAACTAGCGTTTTTGTCCCACAAGATGGTGTCTGCGCGTAGCATCTTCAAAATCTCTGTTATACAATTATAAAGAAATATGTGAATTTATGTCAACTAAAGTAATGAAAAAAGTCAAGCAGGATCAAAGGCAAATGGGTTTCTTGAAAAAGTACAGTCAGTCCCAGAAGTTATGTCGAAATTCATTTAAAGTTGAAGGGTGTAGTTTATGGAGAAACTCTCGGACTGCGGTTTTTTAGCGGTAAAATTGTGTAAATCCCATGTACTATGATGTTCCATACCTAAAGTCAACAGATCTCGAGGAATTTACAATTGAACGTATCAACAATTAAGACCATATCAAGGAAGGCGGCCCTTATTTTCTGTCAAAAGGAACAATTTATTCAAAAAACACAATCACAAATCAAATGTTCAAAATGTGCACCGTTTCCGGCTTCACAATAGCCAAGGCGATGAATAAACTCTCTTTGCACATTGTCAACCACTTCTGGAGTTATGGCACTTCTCTTCTGATTTTCTCTTTCAATATCTGCAGATTGTTTGGCCTGTCAACGTATACTTTTGATTTGAGATAATCCCACAGAAATAAATCCAACGGGTTTAGTTCAGATGACCTAGCAGGCCATTCGATAGGTCCTCTCCTTCCTATCCACCTATTAGGAAATGTTTCTCCAAAAATACACCATTTCGGAAGGGATAAATGTTGAAATTCGACGTCAGAGATAAATTGACATATACAACGAAATGAAAACGTGTACCTATTGTTTATGGATAACCTTGGATACGATTATTTTGCAAGTATTCCTGATAGTTTTATAAAGACAATATTTATTTTTTTTCGTAAATATCTCGAAATCCGTTGACTGTAGGTATAGGACATGGTACATGGGATTTACTCAGAATTCAAAGCAGATTCAGAAAATGACACAAAAACAGGTGTTTCCATTTGACAAAATCAAGTTGGTGGTCGTAACTAATTTTTGGGCCACCCTATATACAAAATTGTACCGCTAAAAATCGACGTGTCAGAGCGTTTCTCCAAAAACTAGACCCTTGAACTTAAAATGAATTTAGACATAACTTCTGGGGCTCACTGTATATTCATTTTAATTGTTGTTTACTGAAAATATTAATAAACGTTTTTGAAAATATTGTGGGTTTGAATGCTAATGTCCAAAAGGTTAACACTAACATCGCAGATACAATAAAAAAATGAACCGTCTTGCTGAAACACTTCAGACTCAACGAAATAATTTTGAAACTTTATGGAGACAGATAGCTACTGGAAAGGATCATTTTAAAATTGAAGAACCAGTTTTTCCAAGAAAAAGAATGCTTACTCTTAAATTGGGTGGCTCAAAAAACCAACATTTTTCTAATTCCCCTGAAGGGTTGTACAGATGTTTATATTACAAAATTATAGATACTTGTATTCAGAGCATTAACAATCGATTTAATTCGAATGGAACAAAACGGGCAAAAGATATTGAAACTTGTTTATTACATAAAGAACACAAAATGAGGGAAATTATAGTCGCGATTTTGACATAGAAAGACTGTATTAGTAGTGGAGAGCAAAATTTTTATTCTGTATCAGAAATAGCTTTATATTTTAAAGAAAATGTACAGTTGAAAGATTTATCTTAAAACTTTAAAATTGTTTTTTACTATTCCTGTAACATCATGTACTTACGAAGATTAAAAACATTTTTAAGGACCACCATGACACAACCTAGTTTAAATGACTGTATTATCCTTAATTTATATAAAACAAAATTAAAGGAAGTAAACCACAATGAAATCGAAAGTATATTTATACAGCGAAATACTCTGAGGCGGAACATATTCTCATTAGAATAATTATTTTATGATTATAGATACTTATTTGAAAGTATCAGTTTATACTTATACCTATGGATTTTAATAATTACGTTTTGTGTTCATTGTCTTTAAGCTCTTATTGGAAACATTCTTGATTTATAATACTTTGTTACACGCACAAAGTGCGGTCGTATCAAAAGTAGAAAAAGGTGTGCAGTAACAAGAATGAATTTAGCCGCAAGCTCAGTCGGTGGGTTAGGCACTTGGATGCGTGGGAGTCTGGCTGACGTAGAGATACAGGAAGGTTAAAAGGGCAACACTTGATTTAATTTTATATCGCCTTTAGACCAAGAAAAGGACTATGACACAGGAAGAGACACACTACAATTAAAATAAGATTGGACCACGTCCAGATAGTAGGTCTGGCTAGGAATTGTAATCCTAGACCGCAGGAATAAAGAAAACAACTACTGATAGGTTAACACAACTTGGTTTAACTATAAACACAAATAAATAAAATGTAACAAAAGAATTCCCCAATCGGTGTTGCCGTTGTGAATATATATTTTATAAATAAGAACGTAATCTGTGTACAGATTTCCCACAAAAATATTTCTTGTTAAATTCAACAATTTACACAAGATAATGAATATTTACACAATCATTATCGTAGGTACGGATAGCTATAACGTCTGAGGACGAAACTTAACGAGTTAAATCTAGGCACAACTAAATACGTATCCGAATGTTATAGTAGCAACACACTAACCTTGCTGGGTAGTATAGACCCTATAATATAAAGACTAAAAAAAAAAAATAGTGAATGTACATTACTCGAAATCAAAATTATTTTGCATTACAGCCAGTGTCGACCCTAGAAGCATATACACAACAGAATCTCAAAATTAATTACCGAAGTTCTAGGAAGAGTTCGCCTTAAAACTGGTATATCAGTTTTAAATCAACTGCAAAAATCAGTTAACCCAAAATTACTAATCAAATTTTTTCGCTTAGATGTCTACCATTGTGTCTTTCTTAAGCACAATACATAACATAAATTTAAATACAAATAGGTAGTACAGGCAAAAAAAAAATAAAGCAGAGACTTTTCAGACAACAATCAGAAAGTGTTAGGTTGCTACTATTTCCGTAAACCTAATAGCAAAAGCGTAATTTAGAATTATTACAATTACCAAGAAATTTAAAGTAATTAATGTTTCACCATGTGGCTGAGGGCCGAAATAGTTAGAGACAAAGAATTGCTTCCTTATTATGATAGCGTTTGTTGGCAAGTAAAGTTATAGCGTAGATAAATATACAAAAAAAATTAAGTATAAAACATGCATTAATCATTAATCATTAATCATTATCTACAAGCCGTCTAGTTCATACACGCACAAATATTAAACTACCTCGTGAAGCACTCTGTATATTGTTGTTGGCAACATTCACATTTACCAACAGCTGATCACTACCAACAATAAGTATACAGTTATAACAGCTGTTTAAACATTGCAATTTTTTTCCAAATGCAAAATTATTACACATGAAAATAGCCAACAGATTGAAGCTAGTATTTGTGATTTATTCACAAGGAATATTGGTGTAAGCAAAGTTTATAATATTTCCCCTAAAGCGTATATAATCTTCATCGTTACAGGAACATAACCTCGGTAGATGTAATACCATTAAAAGTTCGAACAAAAGAAATCACCCACACAAAATTTAGAAGAACTGTATTATACTTAGAACTGTAATTCGTTATAGTAATGAATTGCTCTTAAGATTCTACAGGTACACTACAGCAATTGTCGATATAGTGAGAGCTTCGTCACGAAAGCATAACAAGTAAAAGAAACTCACCCGGATGTTCCTTGTGTATAATTACTTAACTGAGTGTTTTACTATTATATAAATCTATTTGTGTGTAGTATGATATTGGTCCGATATGAAGTAGTAACCGTAACGTGTCTTAGACTTAGCTATCGGAGACCATTTGCACGTTACATCACAACTCGGAAGAACGTTGACCCAGTATAGTGGTAGAATCGGTCACAGCAATATCTTGAAAAACGGAGAAGGACGATAATAACCAATAGCAGAAAACCTAGAGAAACCCTTATTTTAGAAACGTCTCGCATACAAAATTTCATATGTGTATTTTAATGTATTTTAAATTGTAAACATGTATTTTATTGATTTGAAAGCTAAACATAGGTGATCAGTGTAAAGGAAAGAAATAAAGTTGTCTTCCTTACCGCTTGATCTGACGAGAGCTTTATTCCTTTTCCTTTTATTATTGGCAAAGAAGATAAAATCAGTAATCACGTTCTTCAGTCACAGAAGAAAGATCACATGATCCTTTTTAATAAATAAGGCAATTCGACCTTATCGCATTTTAAATTTACTACAAAAATTGAATATAGGTACGCCCAATGTTGCCAAACTTCTAAAAGCTGAAACTGTAAAGTGTGTTGCCTAACAACAGGTATAAAAACCCTAATTCGTACTAAAATTCCGATGCTAAATTAACACGTTACAACTTAGGTATTAATAAAAAAAAATTACACTGTTAAATTTTTTATCAAAGTTTTTTTATGAAAGTTGGATAATTAGTACACATATTGTATATATATTTTTTTAATTATGGCTAGAGCACCCATACATATTTCGAGAAACCGGAGCCTATGCTTTTTTCTCTGCAATGACATTGACATTTCAATTGTGCGAAATCGTGTTGTAGAAGGTATACATCAGAGAGGGTGGGGAGAGTTGATACTCGAATAGGAAATCTTGAGATAAGTTTACTTCCTCCCGATTAAATAGATGGCAGTAATAACTAAAAATTAATAAATTACTGTAACTGCGCAATGCAATCTTTCTCATATTGTAACATTGAGATAATCGTGCCTTAAAAAGGTCCTGAAGTTTGAATAACATTCGTATAACTACACTGTGATTCAACAAGCTAAAAATATGTTGTTAAAAAATAACTGCCTTAATTAAGTAAGTTGGCTAGCTATGTAAAGTTGTATCCTGGAGTTCATTTGATATTTTTGCAAAAAGTTAATTTAACAGTACAGAAAAAAAGAAAAATTGCACTTGTACGTAAAAAAAATTACATTTGACTAATTGCTTGTTAAATATGTGCACGTTTTAATATGTTTCACACATGTAAATTATAATATTGGATAAAGGTATTGAAATAATAAAATTTCAAAATAAGAATAATTTCAAATTTGAATTTCGCGCGTGTGAAGAAAATACTTCTTCCCAAGTTATATGAGGGCGCTATTAAATCTATCAAATCAGAGCCAGTAGATTAACAGAGTACCGCACGCCTTTGACGCGACAAATGCCGCCCTGGCGGCCATGTTTACTCCATATACATAAGGTATACTAACGAAAGTGCGCGCAATTTTTAATAAAATGCCGTGTTGTTGTGCTGTTAAGTGTTCTGAGAGATCGGAAAAAGGTACGAGGTTATTTTTACTGCCTCAGGGACCAAAAAATCAACTGAGAAGAAAGCAGTGGATAAACAATATCAACAGGAAAGGTGATCTTCCTGAACGTGCTTACGTTTGCGAGGTTAGAACGGTTTTTAAACTAGCCCTTTCTTTAGTTGTTTATTTTCAATAAAAATTAAACAGTATAACTTGTATTTTAGAATCATTTTGAAATTGGTCAATTCGAAAATAATCGTGCGGATGGAAAGAGACCTTTGCGTTGGAATGCCATTCCAACAATATTTTCTCATGAGAAAGTTACAAAACGTAGAAAACCACCAAAGTTGAGATGCATCAGAGAAACGGAAAGTATGTAATTTTAATAATGGCCACATAATACCAAAATTATTGTATCTAAAATTGTTTAAAGTAAATGTAAATTTGTCAACAGATTCAAAAATTGAAAAAAACCTCACAGGCAAACGTAGAGGACTTAATTTTTTTCGATATGCGGAACAATGAGCCTGTAGATACTCCCGAAGAATCAAATTCAAATTCTTATATATTAGAACTGAAGCGGAAATTAAATTTAGCACAAAAAAGGGCACGAAAATTAAACGAGGAAGTTGAAATGTTAAAGAAACAAGTTCAAATCATCTTTAACGAAGATCAAATTGATTTTTTAAAAAGGGGAACGATGATTGGTGGAAAATGGTAAGCGGACACAATAAAAAAATCCCTAAAATTATATTTGTCATGTGGAACTACAGGCTACGAGGAACTAAGGAAGCAAAATTATCCATTACCGTGTATTCGAACACTGCAAAAGCGAATAGAAAATTTTAAGTTTCGGCCTGGAATTTTACACGATTTGTTTCCTTTGTTGTAAGCGAAAGTTGAATGCATGAAACATGAAGAAAAGCACGCTCTCCTATTAGTAGATGAAATGGCTATAAAGTCTGGACTTGAATATGACAACACTACAGGAGAGATATTGGGTATGTATTATTCATTAATATTATTATACAATCATTCTTGAACAGGCTTCAATTTATAGGTAAACCTACACTTTCTTCTTCAGGAGAAAGGGCTTTGGAAAACAAACTCGCTACACATGGTTTGGTTTTTATGGTTGCGGGTTTAACAACGCGATGGAAACAAACAATTGCCTTTGAATATACTGAAAATTCCTATGATGCCAATGAAGCTAATCAAATTGTTACCGAAATAATAACAAAGTGTAGCGAAGTGGGTATTAACATCTGCACAGTAATATCTGACATGGGCCCTGCAAATCAAGCATTATGGCGTCTCAATAGAATACATTGCTCTAGGCATTCCAAAATAAAGAATTCATGCCCACATCCCTCAGAAGCAATAGAAAAATTATATTTTGCGCCAGATTCTCCGCATGTTTTTAAAAATATGAGACTTACTCTGACGGACGGTCATACCTTTTACTTGTCAGATGAAGTAGTAAAACGATTTAATTTACCATCAAATGTAGTAAATCTTGACCCTGTAGAAACAGTTATATCTGAGGATGCAAAAGTCGACTTAAAGATAGCACCTCGGCTTAAACAAAACCTTATAAAACCTGGTCACTTTGATAACATGAAAGTAGGTTATACTCTAGCTTTAATTAATCGCGATGTTGCAGCAAGTATTAAATTTTACATTGACGCAAATAAAATTGACAAAAAATGTCACACAACGGCATGGTTTTTTGAAATTATACACAAATGGTTTTGCATAATGAATTGTCGTTCTGCCAAATTAGCAATAGGTCATAACAAAGAGGAAGAATATTATGACACGATTTCTTTCCTCATATTAATTAATTAAGATATCATATTAATCATTGAAACAATGAAGGTTGGTAAAAATGGACATTGGAAACCATTTCAAACGGGGATATTGTTGGCAACTCAAACAATTCTGGATAATCAGGATACTTATATTAATAAAGGTAATTTAAAATATCTGATGTTAGGGCGATTTACGCAATATGCATTGGAAAACTTATTTTCTAACGTGAGGAGTAGAAATCCTGTGCCAAATGCAAAAGAATTTAAAACTGCTTTGCGATTGATATCCTTGTCTCAATTTTTTTTTCCTCCAAGACATGGAAGCTATGAGATAAGTGACTCTGAACAATTGCTTGAATTTTTAAAATCTAACGAAAATACAACAAAAATAGACGAAAATGAAATTGACTGCGAAGAATGGGAGCTTGCATTAATTAATTTCCAGTATACTAATGATGATACATTGATTTCTCCGTCTGAAATACAATCACTGTATTATCTGCTTGGGTCAATTTTATTAAAATTAAAAAATTTTACAAGTTGTAGAAAATGTTTCTCTTCAGTTATTACAAACAGTACTGATGACGATTCAATTAAAGACTTGAAAAAGCTGGTCGATCTTAAATGCTTTAAAAAAATTCACTTTTGTATCCAACAAAATGTGTTTTTGATACCATTAAAAACGCTGAGACTGTGTTCAGGAAAGAGTCTAGTAAATTGATAGATGGAACGCTAACAATAAAGTGCTTAACATCGGCATTTATAAATATTAATACTACAAATGGCCTTCCCAAATCCCATGATATATTTAATAAAATTGTCACGAATTATTTTAGAACTCGTCTATATTTTTTGTTAAGAAAACGTTCAGATGAACTTAATAAATTAACACAACAATCTTCCAAATGTGGAAGCCGAAGTATGGGAATGAGAGTTCCAATAAAGAAAGTTTAATTTTAGACATTGACATGTTATATTGTAGGTATTTAACTTCAAATTATTGTGCGCATAAACATGTATAAATCCAGAGTATGTTCAAATATACTTCTTATATCAATTTGTTTTATTATATTCCGAAAAATTAAGGTCAAACATGGTCTACCGTACTGAGCGTGTAGAGATTGATGCGCGGCCACCGCTGAGGTTGCGGTACTCTGTTAATCTACTGGCTCTGAGGTTGCGGTACTCTGTTAATCTACTGGCTCTGTATCAAATTAGAGACCCTCAAGTAAGAGTCTGGCCAAAGCGTTGCCAGGTTTTGATTGGTGCCGCCATTTTATATCCCAATTTAAATTTTTACCGCTTCGACTAAGTCAAAAATATTTTTCCGTACAAGAAAAGAGGTTTTCATTTGCATTTTCAGTTGTATGTGCCATTGCCTAACTGAAACGATACAAATACGTACCATTTTTAATTTTTTACTGTTTATTTGAATAAAACAGTGACAGTTAAGAGTGAGGTAACTAATTCCACAATTATATGTGCAAAACCTAAACTTAATTGTTCATAGGCACATTTTGCTGATAACATTTGAGGAAAAAATTAATGAATAGGTTTATTAGGTTCTCCTTAAAAATTTTTTGTAGGAAAAGCAATGCATTCCATACTAAAATAATTTTTTTTTTTATGATTGTGGACCTGAACAGGCTAAATGAGGCCTATCGTGCCAAAGCACTCAGGAACACTTAGGAGGATGGATAGAGGGATAATGAATTGCCAATAGATGCCTATGAACAGCTACCTTAAATTTTCCAATATCATAAGTGAGAGGAAAACAGGAACTAGGGAGATCATTCCAGAGTTTAGAAGCCGTGTAGAAAAATGTGGATTGCGCCCGTTTGGTACGACAATTGGAGATTTGTACTGCATACTGATGACGTGAATGAGCAAACCGAGTGTTTCTCGCAAAGATAGCCGGAGATGGTATCAAAGAATGTAATTCACCAGCACAATAGCCGTTGTAATAACGATAATACAAAGAAAGAACTGAAACCATCCTTCTATGCTCAAGGGACTGTATGTGAGAAGTTAAGGGCGGGTCATTTATAAGCCTAATCGCTCTCTTTTGAATACGATCAACGATATCGAGAGCGTATTGGGGAGCACTAACCCAAAGGTGAGAATTATATTCCAGATGAGGCCGAATTTGGGCCTTATACAGCAGAAGGAGTTGTCGAGAGGTAAAGTACTGCTTAGATCTGTACAAAAAGCCTATTTTACTAGCAGCTGTTTTGGTAGCTGACAGAAGATGGTCAACCCATGAGAGATTTGAAGATAGTCATACCCAACAGAGTAATAGAGTCTGAAAACTTAAGAACTGAGCCATTCATACTTACAACAGGAAATGATCGATCTTTTTTGGCGGACATAAGGCAACACTGAGTTTTGTTAGCATTAAATTTAACTAGATTATTGCTTCCCCATTCGAGAATACGTTGAATGTCTTTGTTGATTGAATTTGCCATTTCAGCTTTAATTTCTTGATTTGACATAGAAGGTGAATTATCACTATGAGTAGACTGAGATGAACTACAGTGAAGAGTGCTATCGTCAGCAAAGCAATGGATGGGGTTAGTTGTTGAAGAAATAAGGTCGTTTATGTACAGCAGAAAAAGTGTAGGCGCTATAACGGATCCCTGTGGTACGCCCGCGTTAAAGCTAACTTCTTTTGAAAAAAAGCCATCAACTACGACACGTATTCGTCTTTTATCAAGGAAACTAGAAACCCAGTTGATAAGCGTATCATTTAACCCAAACGAGGTGAGTTTGGCAAGTAAACACTTATGCCAAACTTGGTCAAATGCCTTTGAGATATCTAAAGCGACTACAACTGTTTCACCGGACTACTCTACTGTATTGTTCCAAACTTGGGTCACATATGAAAGAAGATCGCCTGTTGAACGACTTTGCCTAAACCCATATTGGTGGTCACTAAGGAGTTTGTTAGTTTCAAGGAACGTGAGCAGTTGCTGATTGATGGCTTTTTCCATGATTTTAGACAAAATGGAAGTGATGGCAATTGGTCTGTAATTTGAGGGATCGGTCTTATCACCTTTTTTGGGAATAGGTTCAACATTTGCTAACTTCCATGATGAGGGGAATTCCCCAGAAGATATAGAGATCGTATAGAGCTTAGATAGGACTGGTACTAGTTCGGGGGAGCATTTCTTTAAGACAATAGCTGGGATACCGTCTGGGACAGTCGCCTTATTGAGATCAAGCCTACTGATGATCGATTCCAAGAGCTTGTACCGAAAATGAATTGGTTTCATGACGTATGAAGAAGAGTTGACTAGGGGCACATCTTTTCCAGAATCATTGAGACACGAGTTTGATGCAAACAAATCCACAAAAACGTTGGCTTTGTCTACAGAATCAGCAACTACCGATCCGTCAATAGATGTCAGGGGAAATGAAGATGTTCGAAAGTTTTACTAATGGCTTTTGCTAAAGACCAAAATTTACGACTGCCTAAAGGAGATGTAGCTAGTTCATTGCATTTTCGTTGTTCGAACAACTTTTTAGTTTTAGTGATGACACTTTTGCAGATATTTCTAGCACCAACGTATTCTACATGACTGTCAACCGATTTATTAGATTTCCATTTAATGTAACATTTATTTTTTAAAGATATTGCATCAGAACAAGCCTTATTGAACCAGGGTTGGGAACGTGAATGACCTACACGGTACTGTTTTTTCGGAATGTATAACTTCATTCCCATGAGGATGACTTCAGATACTGAAAGAGCGATGGCCGAAGAAGAGGACGACTTAAAACAATATTCACGCCATGGAAAGGTTGCGAAGAAATCCCGTAAATCACTCCATCGAGCTGACCTCAAGGTTCTATCGGTTTTGCGAACAGTGGAATTAGGTACAGTAGAAATGATTTTTATTAGACAGTGGTCGGAAAGACCTAAAGGCGAAAGAACAAAAGCTTTATAAACAAGAGGGTTTGATGTAAGAAAGAGATCTAGAAGATGTGGAGTATGGTTAGGGTTATCAGGGATTCTTGTGGGTTCAGAAATCATTTGTGTGAGATCACATGAAATAGCAAATGTTTCTGCACTATGACCAACGGGATTTGTAGTAGATGAAAATTGAAGCCAATTAGAGTTATGAACATTGAAATCGCCTACAAATGAGATATCGCAAGATGGAAACTGAGACAGGAGATAGTCAACTTTCATACTAAGGTAATCGAAGAAGTCTTGAAAGTTGCTGTCATTAGGAGACCTATAAATGCAACAGTAGAATTTCACAAAATTAGGACCAGAATGTTTAAACCAAATCACGTCAAAATTTTTATGTTCTAAGGAAGAAACCCTCTTGCAAGCAATTCTGTCCTTGATGTACGCACATACGCCTCCTTTATATCGAAAGTTAGAGTGAAGATGGTATTGAGGAAATTGCAAGTCGGGTGACTCGGAGCTTTCAGAGGAGACTTGTGTTTCAGATAGAAACAATATATCAGGTTGTAATTGTTCAAGATGTTGGTGAATAGCATTAAGATTAGACCTGATACCGCGGATGTTGCAATAATGAATCAGAAAGTTGATACTTTCGATGACCGAGGTCGCTTGGGCCCTGTCCTCCCGGACATCCGAATGGGGCAGGATTTTACGTCCGGAATTTATAATCCTTGAAACCACAGCCATCTTATTTTTTTTAATTTGGGACTTTTAATCCGATAGGAAGACAGTGAGGGCGAGAAGGAAGAATAAGGATGAGAATAGATTAAGGATGATGGAAAAGGTAACCGGCAGCCCTTACCGAGCTCAGATAATCGGAGACCCAATATTAAGGAGCCCATGGTAAGGGTGGTGGTACCTCCCCGGCTGGCATGGAGTATACATGCCTACCACTTATCACATGATCATTATGAAAAAGATCAATTTTTTTGTCCTTTTGTTATCCTTTTAATAAATTTCCCAGTCTACATTTGGTTTTTTAATTTGCATCGTAGTGAATTCGTGTGTAAATTTAAAATTAAAGGTTAAGGACTTTTCTAAATAAAACTATTGCATTTAACGGCCGTTAAATGCAATAGTTTTATTTAGAAAGGTCCTTAACCTTGTGAAAAAAATCAAGATATCAAAATAAAATGGACGTCACCATACAAACCAATATTCAAAATTAAATTTCCCGCGCTTGATTGTGATATAAAATGGCGTCTTTGGCCAGACTCTCATTGAAGGGTCTCTATATCAAATTTAACATTGAGTGTCCACTGTCCCCACCTTCTCTGGTATACATATAAAAATGCACTTTTGCACGAACACAGAACAAACTGCATTGTTTTAACATATAATTTTACTCCACTTTACAAAATTTTGCGTTTCTTTAATTACAGTCAAGGCTAATGATATGATTTATTAAGAGCGTTTCATTATTCAAAATTAATGCATTTTTTGTAAACCTATTGCATGATTATATACTGTTTCACATAATCAAACCACTAATAAACACATTACTAAAAAGAGGGTATAGTGCGGCACCAAAAACTGAATAACAAGTACACTTTACATAGTTACTATGTCATATGAAACATTTATAAATTAGTATAGCTTGTATTGCGTGATCTAACAACACGAACTATTTGATAGGAATGCTTAACAACTTCATTATCGAATGACACTCGCATGTGTAGTTCAAATAAGGCGTTTTACTATCTTAATTAAAAAAAAAGGAGAGAATAATTATGTAAATTCGACATTTTAATGATTTGCGTGTAGGAGAAAAGCATTAGGATTATGATTTAAATACCTTCTTATCTATATAATTTATAGCATTTGTGCTTTCTAGTCATAATTTGAAATATATTTCATTTCCCACTTTAAAACCTCCAAATGGTTTCTTTTTTCCGGTATTTGGCAATGGTATAAGATTTGATTAATGTGAAGTAGAATTTCAATATAATAATCTTGATTCTATTTATCTCTGGTAAAATTAGAAAATTGAAATATTTAAGTTAAAATGTTTTATGGCCTTGACTGGTTAAACAATAAAGTATACTTCCCACAACTGGAACATTCGGCACTTTTGATATTGTGCGTGCCTTACATGATTTATATACCCAAGTTAAATAATCTACCGCTACGGCCCACTAATTAATATTCTGTTTTATATCGTTTATAAAGGTGATTAGTGCTAGTAATATTTAAATGTGGTAGCTGGAATTATTAATGCGAATCATTACGTAAGAACGAAATGAAATGTATTTAATTTTCATGAACGTTTTTCTTTAGAAATTGAGTTGATTACAATGTTATTTTTCTACTCATTGGCAGGCGTAAATAACGACATCATTATTTAACTTTGAATTATTATTAATACTGTTAATAATTAATTATCTGTGACACGTAATAATTTGTAGTCGTCATTAAATTAAATTTGTTAGAACATAGAAACTTCGTTGTTTGTTTTGAATTTTGATGAGGGACTTCTAATCATTGGGTGCGGCTGCATGGTCATCTTCATTAATGTAGGCGATTATGGGCAGACCACCGGTATGTAGCTATAAATCTGAAGAAATACCAGCCTCAGCCTTCATTAACAACACATCGAGGTTTAAATCAATTAAATTTACTTCAGAGAATGTCCAGCAGGATTTAACATAACAGTAACAATACAACATTGCAAAAACGTTGAATTTCAATCAAAGCAAGCCGTACCATAATTACTTCTAATGGTTATATGTAATTAAGCAATTTTACGCACGTTATAAAAACAAATTCCGTGAAATACGTATGAAGAATGTTTTTCATGTGTAACACTAAAACAACTTACGATCGATTTTGAGACCAATATGGACACTTTACAATGTTCACTTGAATCTATAAATGTGCTGAAATAAATAGATTTACAGTTATAAACTGATTGAATCATGCCGTTTCAGTGATTTATAGCTAGTTCGGTTGCGCCAACAAACGGATTAAATTGAGTGAACAAGTCGATAGTCTCCCTATTGCGGTATCGTATCAATAAGGTGGCGGTCGAGATTTATGTGGGCAATTTGATTTCGAACTGTTTCTAAGCCATAAATTACTTCAAAGGTCGGGGATGAACGGAATCACGCTTGTTTGGCGGCCGAATGTCTCATCTCGTGTCGCCTTAATTACCAGCATGTAGACTTCGGCCGCACCCGACCACAGTGCCCGCACCTACATCGATCCTCTAATTAAATATCTTGTCGACACTATCAAATAAAGTCGTAAATTTCAGTAATCACGCAAACAACCGCGAAGGGAAAACAAACAAATTGCAATTGAATGCCATTTACTTAAATATAGCTATCGCGTTAGATAAAACGAACATCATTAATTTATCTTTCTTTTAAGAATTTACATGTCTTCATTTGCATAGATTAGTTCATATACGTGGATGTATCACTCAATACTCGATCAACCCTAAACATATGTGTTTTGATGTGGGAAGTACTTTTAGCTATCTAAATCCTCATTAAACCAAAGGTTAAAACTTAAGTGCAATATTGTGTCAAAAATATTTTACTTATCATTGTGTAATTTAATATATTGTACAAGATGTCAACATACTTTATTTTGCCCTTATACTCTGCATTGTTCTCAATTTCATAATGACGTTTTTTTCATGTTAATTTCACGATAAAATAATACTGGGTAATACGTATTCCCACCATTGCTTAAAAACGAATGACGCTTTAGATTGATTAGTTCTGAAGTGTTTAGTATCATTATCAATTAAAAGGTTAAATATTATGACAATACTTCTTTGTATGTTTGAAACTGAATCATAACCTTTGGCTTTCGGTGATAAATAGTACTGGATACTACAAATACAAAATAAGTAGAAAGAGCTTTCATTTGAAAAATTAGTCAACAAGAATAGGTTTTAAAATATGTTAAATGTGATTGTTCGAATGTAATTCATTTTCGCAGTTTCAACCCTTGACAGAAAGTCATTGTTTACATGGTATGTTGAATTGAAGTTTATGTATATACCAATCTACGATAGTTGTTATGGAGAGCTAGAATAACAAATCTATTATAATTCAAAATGTATCTAGATCCATGGAATAGTTATTTACCTAACTAGTTCGGAAAGTTAATTTTCCCGCATGAGCACCTTGTTTGCAACACGACCGCAGGGAGTGCTTCATTTAGTACGAATTCAGAAAATATATTCCGAACAAGTCAGGTACAAAGTTTTGTAACGAATAAATTAATAAAATTAAAAACAAATAATTTAACATTGTTTGGTTTATTTATTCAATATGCTTTGGTAGCATAGCCGGTATTGTAATGTTGCATTGTTGTTATGGTTACAACAAAAATTCAAACGTTGAGTCGCCATTTTCTTTAAAATTATTTTTGTTAAATTTGTGTAAAGTGAGTGATTCCGAAGAAATCCTGACGCTACCTGATGTTAAAGAAGCAGCTAGTAGCCATTATATCACCAGCATTTCAATTCTGCTACCAACCATACAACGTAATTATCCTAGTTTCTGTAGGAAATAAAAAAACACCGCAGTGCGGGAATAGTTATTTTCGTAACTAGTGCGCTGTTTACACATTTCTTGGTGCGAGGCCGTCCTTTTTTACCCGAGGCGTAGCCGAGGGATAAAATATAAGGCCGAGCACCAAAAATTTGACAACGCACATGTTTCGAATAAGATTTTTTGTAATTGTTTACATAAAATTAGAAAAAAAATTAAATTTTGAAATATTTGATGACAAATGTCAAATTAAATATATAAACAAAAAAGTTTATATATTTAATTATATACCACTTTTTTTGTTCGTGTATTAAAAGTAACGATTACAAAAAACAAATTTTCGGTTCATAGGGAGTAACCGGGAAATACCTATTTTAAAGCCACGCGGAGAAAAAAATAATTATACATGCTCTTTGTAATTTAGCTTTATTTGTATCACAATTATAAATATACAACACATAACATAACAACCTACACGCCATTGCCTTGTGGGGTAGTCAAAACAGTCACTGCCCCTTATTTATTTTTCATTCACCTTTGTGCATACTTTTCTACATCTGCATACCTCCCTAGTTTTCGCAAGATTCATACATTGTCACTGACATGTCCTTTTATTTTTAAAACTCCCTATCTTTCTTTCTTTTATCATAAATTCAGCCAAGTTTTTTACCTCTAATCTCACCCACATATATTTGCTTCGTTAATCTTGCGTTGTTCATTCTCTCAATGTGGCTAAACCAACGTAGTGTAACTATTTTTATACCTATCCACCATCGTCTTTTTCTCGACAGCCTCCTTCATTATTCACTCATTCTCTATCTTATCCCTTCTCGTTTTACCACATGCGCTTTTCAGGAACCTCATACTCACGGCATTTGTTTTTCTTTTGTGCTTTTCTTGACATATCCATGTCTCACTTCCACACAGTACTGACGGGTCGAACACGTTATTATAAATTGCTCGTTTCGCGACTAGGACATGTTTTTTTGTTTCTCACTGTCTTCCACATACTTCCAATCACTTTCCTTTCAGCATTGACCCTTCGTCCTATCTCGCCATCCATTGTACCATCTGCAGTAAACATCTTACCCAGATACACCAACTCGTCCACTTGTTCCACAACGTCACTTTGGAGAGTAAATACTCTATTCTCCTTTTCACCTTCCCGATTGAACACCACAATTTTAGTATTGTTCACGTTTACTTTTAGGTCCATGCTCTCACTGACTGTATCAAACTTCCTTACGACAGTTTGTAGCTCATCCGCACTGTCACTTAATAAGACTGTGTCATCTGCATACCCCAGAACTCGTACATTTACGTCACCAACCATTACACCATTTGTATCGGTACATGCTTGTCTAAGACATTTATCCATGTATACATTGAACAACCACGGTGACAGCACATAACCTTGTCGCACTCAATATTAAACAACTCCTCTCACCTTAACACATGCCCGGCTACCGTTCTATACCGCTCTTATTTCGTTTATTAGACCTTTATTTATACCACATTAATTTAAAATTTCGCACAGCTTCAACCTTCCTACCGTTTTCTCTACCTCATTTATCCCAATATCCTTGTCAGTTTCATTCACCATTCCTTCTACATTCTCCTTATTTAACCCTTCAGTCTTATTTTTCTCACTATACAGCTTTGCGAACTATTCTTGCCAGCATTTTCTCACTTCACAATCGTCCATGCAATTTCGTTGCTCCTATTCACCACTCCTGCTGCGTTCTGTTTTGGGCCACGTTTTGTATTTTTCACCCATTTCCAGAAGACCTTTTTGTTTCCCTCAAAATCATTCTGCATTGTCTCTCTTTCCACAGCCATCACTTCGTCTTTAGTTATTTTTACGCCTCCTTCGCTCCTTTGTTTCTTAATCTGTACACCTCATACAATTGCCTTTCCTCGGTTTCATTTTTTGCAGTAATCATTGCTATATACGCAACTTTTTTCTTACATGCTGCCTTGTTAACCGATTCATTCCATCAAGCACATTTATCTGTCTAACTACAGTCGCTCTTCCACATATCTGCTCGGCACAATTGACAACACAATTTTTCAAGCTTATCCATGCACTTTTTACACAAATTATGATTATCGCACCAACGCGCAACGGATACAGCTAGTCTTTTATACAAATTTAAACGTTTCAATAACAATTACAGTTATGGTCCTCAGTAAATGGCAATATAATAAAATGTCTTCCTTTTTATACTATTTGAGATTAGTAATTTTGGTTAATTTCACAAATTTTTGTTGTTTGCTGTTGGAATTAATTAATTAATAAAATACAAACATAAAATTACCATTACACAAGAAACTTGTAAGTGTTTGGATCGTGAGCATTAGCGTTAGCGTGATCCTGATCGTGAGCGTAGAGCATGAGTGCGAGCGTGATGTGCGTGTGAGAGTGCATGTGCGTGTGGTGTGCTGTCTGTGCTGTGCTGTCAGTGCTGGTGCGTGTGTGCATGTGCATGTCGTATGCGTGTGCGTGTGTGTTCGTGCGTGGTGCGTGTGCGTTCGTGCGTGTGCGTGTCGTGCGTGTGGCGTGTGACTGCGCGTGCGTGTGCGTGTCCGTGTGCGTGTGCGTGTGCGTGTGCGTGCGCGTGTGCGTGTCCGTGTGCCTGTGCGTGTGCGTGTGCGTGTGCGTGTGCGTGCGCGTGTCCGTGTCCGTGTGCCTGTGCATGTGCGTGTGCGTGTGCGTGTGCGTGTGCGTGTGCGTGTGCGTGTGCGTGTGCGTGTGCGTGTGCGTGTGCGTGTGCGTGTGCGTGTGCGTGTGCGTGTGCGTGAGCGTGTACGTGTGCGTGCGTGTGCGTGTGTTAGTATCCACGGCAACTCCAAAACCATAATACGTTCGTACCTGAGATTCTGTATTTAAGCGTTATTTCATTTGTCATGGGGCTGATTAGATTTTGGGGGAAATCAATCGGCAGTAAGGGAGGTTTATTAGATGCAGTTCTTTGTTTTTACCAAATATTTCTGCAACAGTTGCACATTTCAAAGACATAAAAATACATAGATATAGATCATAAACATGTCAATTATTTATGCAATTTTATTATATGAAGCAGAATTTGGCGGTGCCAAGGTGGAATTTAAACGTTTTTTGAATGTCAGAATACCGATTAATTTTATAAGAAAATATGAAGACATTTTGGTACAACGCCAAAATGCATTAAAAGTTAATTAAGTAAGATTGAAAATGCTTAAACTGTATTATCGCTATTTTTGTAGAAGCGGGCGGCTTTGGAATTTTAGATGTCCGCTAACATAAAGTTTTAAAGGTCCACCCGACATAGATTCCTGTTTTTCAATGTTGTCTACTTTCGTTATGATTACCACACCAGATATTTTGTTTCGGGGTCACTCTGTAAAATATTTATTTGTTGTGCGATTTTGGCCGGATTTTTTTTGAATGGTAGAGGCTGATGAATTCTATTTTTGAACCAAATCGTGCAGTTCTTGTCAGAAAATTTTTAGGAACACGGATTATTGATTTTTATAAAGAAATCTGTATAAGCCAACGAATTTATCGCCCCTTAAAATAGGCCTGTACTAAATTTCATTGAAAATTTTGAAGTAATAATGATTTTGTAGCCAAATTAAGAATGCTCAATAAATATCATTTTTATGAATTTATACGAAAAGACAAACTGGTACAAAAAACTATAGGAACATAACTACTCATAACAAAAGAAAAACTAACTATTCCGTTTCATAGACTATATGATTCTGGAAGCTTCTACCAGTCCACCATTTATTTCAACACTCTCGTTAATCCATCTAGTCACGTTCATGGTTACCCTTTCCGTTTGTTCTGGAGTAATTTCAGCGCAGGCTTGTATTATCCTAATGCGTAGTTCATCTAAATTTTGCGGCCGTATTTAGTAAACTTTTAGTTTTAGTATACACGGCGCCCACTCGATCAAAGGACTGTTTCGCCCAATCTAACAATTTTCAAAATGTTGATTTAACAAAAGACAAAATAGAAATTGCACGTCTGGCTAGAGATAATATGTGTTTGATAAGCGAAACTTAAACAAACGGAATTCTCTATTTTTGTTTTGTTTTAGTTAGTTATTTTCCTATAGTTTTTTTGTACAAGTTTGTCCTTTGGAATTAGTTTATGAAAATGATATTTATTGCGCATTATTAATTTGGCTACAAAATCATGATTGATTCAAATTTTTCAATGAAATTTAATACAGTCCTGTTTTAAGGGACGGTGAATTCATTGGCGTATACAGATTTTTTCCATGAAATCGCTAATAGGTGTTCCTAAACATTTTCTGACAAAAACTGACGTATAGTTAGTTCTATTTCAACTAATAAAACAAAATGTTGCAGAAACAATGTAAAATGAATAACATAAACAATTAATTCTCCAAAAGTGTGTAGATTTACTTATTTACATCCTTTTCAAAATAACCAAAGTGGTAATCTAAATTATGCTATATTGTTTAATGTCTGGTAGAAGCTTCTGCTATACAGAACAAAAATTGATGTGTGTGTGTGTG
This sequence comes from Vesta saturnalis, assembly GCA_036346205.1. NCBI lineage: Eukaryota > Metazoa > Arthropoda > Insecta > Coleoptera > Lampyridae > Vesta > Vesta saturnalis. The sequence continues at coordinate 142,066 of JARFJB010002356.1, forward strand.
TGTGTGTGTGTGTGTGTGTGTATTTGCGTAATTTCTCGAAAAAAAATCCCAAGGTGAAATTTAAGTATTCGTTTTTGTTTCTTTAATTTCTGAATAATGACCAACTATATATGAAAATATATTATTTAAAATTAATTGAATTTTGTATGACTATTCTTTATAAAATTTCTTGATACGAAACCAAATTAGCCTTAAAAATTAATTAAATGGGATATAAAAAGAGTAAACCGTATTTACATTTTGGATACGAGGTTGGATTTGGAATTTTTTTTTCAAGTTAGCGTGTATTAACTTCTGTCTGACATGCACGATTAAACTTCTGTCGCAGAAATTATTATCGTTTTCATCACGTACGAATTTTAATTATGCACGCATTACAAAAGGTGTTGCATAATCATTACAAAAGAAATGTATCATTTCATCCGTTTGCGATATCTTAATTCTGGAAGATTTCAACGCATGTGACTTTCATTGAGTTCAATTTAACCCTTCTGGTCTATCTAAAAGGTTCTACGAATTTTGTCTGTATTGTGTCAAAAGTCGTTTACCAATCACAACTCGGCACGTTTTTGAGTTTCAGATAACTTTCATTGGATCCACCTTGCGGACAACTTTTTCATGTTCAGGTGTTCTTGTAATATGTTATGCACAGAACGATACGAAAGACCAGTTTCCTCTACTACTTCCCTCACAGTAACTCTTCTGTCTTGCAGTACTAGATTATGGATTTTATGGATGTTTTTTGGAGTTGTAAAAATCATAATTGACAGCGCACTCCCCCCCTAAAGTGGTTACCTAGTCTTCATGAATTGGGGTGGAAATCAGGCTCTTTTTTAAGAGGTATTTAGTTATCGATCTTTGTTCGATACGCTCAATTTTTCACTACTATGACACTTTGTTTGAAACAAAGAACTGCTGTGACATACAGACTACACACTACAGGTCTATCTGACCATTGCCTAATGGATACAGCTTCCATTGTTCTAAATTATCGTGTTGTTTACAGCACTGATAGAACACTACGGTGAACTGTTTTAAATCGACATTGCTATTTCAGCATTTGAAATCATCCTCATGGGCATGAAGTTATACATTCCTAAAAAAACAAAATCGTATAGGTTAGTCTCGTTACCGACCCTGGTTCAATAGAGCTTCTGTTAATGCAATGCATTGGTGGTAGGAATGTCTCCAAAGTGTCATCGCTAAAGACAACAAATTGTCGGAATAACCATGAATAAAGTAATAAACACATTAGAAGCCCTTTGGATGGTCGTAAATTTTGGTCCTTAGTTAAAGCCGCCATTGAATACTTTTTTACACTTTCATTTTCTACTGTGGCACATAATGACGGATGTGCTGGACAAACCAATCTTTTTTTGGATGTATTTGCTTCAATTCATTCGTGTTTTAATAATTCTGGAAAATATGCACTACACTTTTTTATACGCTATTAATTATACCAATTCATTTACGATATAATCTCCTAAAATCGGTCATCAGTAGGATTTACTCTAATAAAGCGACCGGCCAAGATGGTATCCCGTCTGGTATCTTTAAAAATTGTTTGGAAGGATTTGAAGGATACAGAAAAACGGCTGTAGTCGCTTAGGTATCTCAAGAGCATTTGACAAAGTTTAGCATAAGAGTTTACTTCACCTCGTTTCCATTAACTGATATACTCATCAGTTGGTTTGTAGTTTTCTTCATAAAAGACAAATACGTGTCGTTATTGATGGTTTCTTTTCAAAGAAAGTTGGCATCAACGCAGGCGTACCACGAGTATCAGTAATGACTGTATCTACGAATCAGTCGTAGATTGACCATCTTCAGTCAGCTACAAATGTAGTTGCTTGTAAAATAAGCTTTTTATGCAGATCTAAGTAGTACTTTACTCCCGGACAATGCTTTCTCCTATACAAGGCCTAAATTTGACCTCATCTAGAATGTAATTCTCACTTTTTGGTTGCTTCTCCCCAGTACGCTCTAGATATCGTTGGCCGTTTTAAGAAGATTAGACTTATAAATCACCTGCCCTTAACTTCTAACAAACAGTTCCTTGAGCATCTCTTACTTTGTACTATATGTATTACAATAGCTATTGCGCTGCTGAATTACATTCTTTGATACCATCACAGACCACCTTTGCTAGGGATACTCATTTCGCTCATTCGCATAATCAGCATACAGTACGAATTTCAACTTTTCGTACCAAAAGGGTGCAATCCACATTCTTCTCTTCCTTCTAAACTGAGGAATGATTTTCCTAATTCTTGTTTTCCCCTCAGAATTTATAGGCATCTTTTGGTAGTTTTAAATCACTCTATGCATCCTCCCAACTGCCTGTCCCTCAGTGCTTTAGCATGCTAGGCTAAACTGCGCCTGTTCAGGGCCACAATTATTAAACAAAAGTGCATCAAAAACTTTTTAAATTACCTAACAAAATCTAAAATTAGGTTTTTATCTGTAAGACCCTGCATATTAATCAATATCGATTTTCGAACTACAAAAATTTCTCTAAGTCATATTATCATGTGAAATTTGACTGTTTTTTTTTAGTTCCATTGCTTATGCACCCTATCGAGATTAGATTAGATAGATTTAGATCATCATCTAAAATTTCTATCAGAAGTCAGTTGTTACGTGCCAATAAGGCAGAGGCAACAAAGTAAAGAATGCCGGGGCTCAGTTCGCCGGAGGCACTGCATGCGTGGGTGTGTCTATTATTAAAGGATCGAGACAGAGAGAGTTCACTACTCAACCGTTTTACTCAGAACGGATCGTGCGTAGGGGGAATAAAAGTTTAAAGTAATTTTGGACGCCAGAAATCGCCCCCAAACGGCAGCCTGCACCGTTATGCCGACTCCTGAATACACGGTGGTGCAGTGGATGAGTAAGGAACAGTAGGAAAAAAGGGAGGAAGAAAACAACACCAAACAAAACAACTACAGTAGTGTAGTAAATGTAAATTTAATAGTAATCTTTGATTACTTTTGCAAAACTGTGTTGAACTTATTCTCACAAAACAAAAAAAAAAAAAAGATTAACATTTCAATTTTATAAATGCTACTAAGAGCCGAAGTAATATTATTATGATTCAAAATAACCCCAAAGTTGACCCATATACCAAATAAATAAAAACCAATGTTTATAGTACTTTAGCAAGTTGCTGGGTAACTATACGCAACCCAAAACCAATTAATTCTAGAGTAAATTTTAAATAATTCACTGGAAACGTTTCATTTGCTTAATGAAAAACCTTTCATTATGTGCACTGAAAGAAAACATACATTCTCGCTACCACAAGCGTTTTAGATAACACAAAAAATGAAACACAGAATAGTGACTAACACTTGCTGCAGCTTACACAAATAGTATCATTATTCCTTGAAATTATCATATAGATAAGTAATTCTTATTGAAGTTTACAGAAAACACATTATTATTTAATTAATTAACCGCCCATTTAAAGCGGTGACAATAAAGAAAAGAGGAGCGATTCGGTTGGCCCGCGTTAATTTATTTCTGAGAAAACAAATTCAGTGACCAAACATTTAGAAAGAAAGGAAGCCGGAAATAAATAATTGAGTCACTAAATCTTCCTCGCAACCTAATTTTGATTAAAAAAAAAATCTTTTATGAGGAAAGAAATATTCAAGTTTATACAGTAAAAGAAATAATTTCTACACAGGTAATTTAACGTCAATGATACCACGTAGCCACTCCCATTTTCTAAATTCTCGTGACGCGCGTTCTTAAATAATGAAAGTCGTCTGTTGCGCAACTCGCATTTACATTAAAAATAAATGGTAGTGTGAAGCCCAATACATAAACCAATTAATAAGTAGGGTTGTAAATATCACCTCGATCAGATAATGAAACTCCCTTAATTGCAGAGTATAGGCTTAAGAAGGTAGTACGATATTAAATCAACCATAGCAACAACTGTTAACTAGAGGGTATTGATCATATTTGTAGATACCATTTAGTTAAGGTGAGCATTTATACGGTTGTTAACCCTAACAGAATTCTATACCTTAATTCATATACAGTAATGGAAGCAGTAAACAAAATAATACATATAAACTCTCTGACCTTATTGGATGGCGAGAGTTCTTACTCTAACGATGGGGTCGCAACCAAGGCAGGTGCAGCTCTCCCGGTATGATATATCCAATGGTTTGTTCTAGAGTAGCCAATCCAACTTCCCATTTAAGTTACCGTAATGTTACCCATGAAGGATAGTAGGTTCGTAAGAAGAATAATTTTTCCTTCTAACTCCCCAAATCGATTGATGATCGCTAAAAAAAGGAAGGATAGGTGAGCACTAAGATAAGAGAGGTTTACGCGCTTACCACTAAGTTGGAAGGCGTGCGATAAATGTGAAAACGAGCCTGCTAGGTTCAAATCTAAAGCTTTGTACTTGTAGACTGTATGGGTTCCGTTCCCTAAGAAGGAAGATTTTAAATTAGTAACAAATGAGAAAAACTGTAATTCTTACCCTTTATTGGACACGATTAAACTTTGTTTAAAATCCGCAAAGCTTGCGATCAATAGGAATAGAAAATTTGGTAGGAATTCCTATTGTTTTGAAATCTTTTACTAGTATCCGAAACAATTTCGCTTATTAGAGAAAGTGTGAAAGAAATCACATAATTTTCGTAGCGTCTCCAATATGGCGGAGAAGAAAGTGAAATTTTTTTTTATCAAAATCGAATTTGTGATCTATTAGATGTATATTCAATAAACGATTTTCCCATTGGCTATTTGATACATTAAACATCTCCCTCTTACGAGAATTTCGTAAACTAACCTAACGTATTGGTGTTTACAACCATTGCATAGTACAGAGTTTGGATAGACGCGGACAGATGTCATACCTATTTACTTTTGGTAAAAATTATTAACATTAACCGGATTTTTGTTAAATTACACAACTGAAGACATGTAAATTACTGCAATGTTTTTCAACACTGTGTGTACGAATTGTGTTTAGTACATATCGACAAGAAATTAAAATAGATAATTGTATAGCAATTAACAGAGTTATGCACAAATGAATTTTTGGATGTTACACAGTTATGTTCTTATTAAAAAGATATGTAGGATATCCTTAACTTAACTGAGGATTATTATCTTGATGTAATTTTGTCGACCAGATTTCTTGTAAAGATTAACAGATTTCGCAGTACCATACAAGTAAAACTCACGATCGCTTCAAATTTAAGGTTTACAACTGGTGTGTTCGTAAATTTTATTGCTTTGCACCGTACAGCTCATAAAGGGTGAGAATGGTAAATGTTTTTCTTTGTTTTTATAGATACAGTTTGTGGGTATGTATGGTATACTTGAGTCTTATCTGTATACATTTGCACTGTGCCCGTATTAACGTAAATATTAAGAATACAAGTATATCTTGTAAATAACTGAGGACCAACATATAAAATTGCGGTACTTCGCTATCGATTTCTCTAAATTTGGAAGAATTGTTGTATAGTACAACGTAGTATGACCTTATACAGTGTATTCAATAAAGATAATGTAGAGTGGTAGCCGAGTTGAAGAGTAGTTGTATTTTTTGCAATCCTATAGGTAACTGGTAGAGTATCCTAAGTATGAAAAAACTTGGCCACAGAAAGGGTAGTAAAGTTGTATTGTCACATTCCTTTTATTGCCATTTTTAGAGTAGTCTCGCAAAGGGTGAGAATAGTGGTCCCCCGATGGCTTGGGATTACAAATATTGGTCCCAAAACATATTTTTAATATAACACTAAATCAAAGATTTAATAAATCTGTACCTTTGAACTTTGTACACATTTTACGACCAAAACTTCAACTGAATTTATAACTATCCTTTTTTTGGACTTTACAAACGAGTACTTTATATGTTTTATTCCTTTAGAACTGAATGGATCAGATGATTGAAAATTTAAAGTGAGTTATGTTTTTCGAATCAAAATTAATCTAAAATTATGCATTTTTACATTAATTACCTCTTAGTACCCTTCTTGTTTTTATTCAACATTCAAACTGACTGCTTACCTGTGCAATTTACATCACAAAAATTACTTTAGTAAACAATAATTTGTATCCAAAGAAGCATAATCAAGCTGAAAATGTTATTTTTAAAATTTGTATACACACATAGGGTCGATCTGGGTCGATATGTATATGGAAAACTACTCAAAATGTTTTTTTTTAATTTGTATACAGGGGTTATTTAAAAAAAGTAGTTTAACTAAAATATTTTCAGTTTTACAGCGCCTCCGGTTATACCGAAAGTAGACCCTAACTGTTATTTTAAATGGAATGTACCCATTTTTATTATACTTTTAAAATTTACTTTGAATTTAAATGTTAGTTTGTAAAAAGCATTTTATGTCTAAGATAATTTCTAAAGGTACAAGCGAGCTACTAGGCCAAAGTCCAAATATTTTTTAATATTTGCAGATAGAACTAAAAGTTTACAGAATCTTACTAAAACAAATGAAAAAATTATATAGGTTCTTCGATAAATGGCGTCAAATTTTGAAATTCTAAAAATTCAAAAAGTTATTTCTTTTAAACTGAAACCCTATTTTTTACTGCATTAATGGATTCTACGCTAAAAAATAAGGAGCCTTTGCAAATATGTCCCTATTCCTAAAATTTATAGTTTTGGTACAATCTTGAAATAATCGACATTTTTTGTAATGAAACTAAAAATTAATTTTTGGTTGGCTGTACTTGAAATTAATCAATAATAAACAAATTTGACATTTCCCACATAAAAAGTGTTAATCGTAATTATGTCTCGTTTCGGTTTTAATAATGAAGATTATTTTAATTTATTAGTAATATACGTAGAGTATGGAAAAGTTATTAAAAGAACTTGCATAACGTTTTGTGCGCGATATCCCAACCGGCCAAGTCCAACTATTGACACTCTGATGCGACTTATTTATAAGTCTAAACCTAACGGCCAATTTGTTCGAAAGGCGAAAAAAATAAACCCCTAGTTGGCAATGAAGCTATTGAAATTACTGTTTAGGCATATTTTAAAGAACATCCCGAAAAAGATCTGAGAGTATCTACAAAAAGTGTTCATTGAATTTTGAAAAAACATAAATTTAATCCGTTTTCACACAAATTAACTCAAAATTTAAGGCCAGGTGATAGTGTAAAACGAATAAATTTTTGTGAATTTATGTTAGTTAAAACTCAAGCAAATGAAGATTTGGACTGATGAAGCAAAATTTCACAAAAATGGCATCTTTAATCGACGTAACTCTCATTATTGGAGTGGTGTAAATCCACATCTAATTCGTGAAAGGCTAATCCAAACTAATTGGAGTTTTAATGTTGTTACCGAAATAGAAAATGATGGTGTGCTAGTGATACATGTTTATAATGAAAATTTGAAATGGTAAACTGATTAGCGATTGTATAGAAATTTTTGCATTAACATTTTGATTATTTTAGGCGAATGATACCTTGAAATTTTAAATGATTATTTACAACTGCTAAATTTGAATTGGAACCAGCTGTGGTACCAACATGACCCACTTCCACCTCATAATAGTTCGTTTGCAAATATTGTTTTGAAAAACTGCTTTGAGGATCGTTTGTTAGCGAAGAACGATCCTCATAAATGGTCTCCTCGATCGCCCGACCTAACCCTATTAGATTTTTTTGTTAGGGGTCGTTATAAAAGATATAGTGTATGCTACGCCAGGAAAGAGTTCGAAATGCATTTCAGTCTCTTTCTCCGGAAGTGCTACGAATGGCGGCTTTTTCAAAAGGATTGAAAAATGTTTAGACGCTGGAAGCACTCAGTTCTTGCATTTATTATAATGTAAGTGTTTGTTTTAAAATTTTATATTTAGTGTAGTTAACTTATAAAAATGACCATTAATTTAGTTTCTATTGTTGTAATCGTTTCCATTACAAGTTTGGTTTTAAAAAGAACTGTTTTAATGCGTTATTTTGAGTATGAAGTACATATTTTGTTTTAAGATTAATTAAGTAGATAGCATTCATTTGTTTATTAGTGATTCTTTTCAAATAAAGCCAACCAAACATGTCGATTTTTTTAAGATTGTACAAAAACTATAAATTTTAGTAATAGGGACATATTTACAAAGTCTCCTTATTTTTTAGTGTAGATTCCATTAATGCAGCAAAAAAAAATTGGGTTGCTATTTAAAAAAGTTAACTTTTTGAATTTTTTAAATTGCAAAATTTTACGCTATTTTCGAACACCCTGTGTAATTTTTTAATTTATTTTTATAAGATTCTGTAAGCTGTGTGCAAGTGTTAAAAAATATTTGGTCTAGCTCGCTTGTACCTTGAGAAGTTATATTTCTTGTGAACAGGTGCAACTGTCAAAAATTTTAGAATGCTTTTGACAAACTAACATTTAAATGTAACGTATATTTTAAAATCTTAATAAAAATGGGTACGTACCATTTAAAATAACAGTTAGGGTCTGCTTCCAGTATAACCGGAAGCTGCATAAAACTGAAAATATTTTAGTGAAACCAGATTTTTTAAGTAACCCCGTGTATACACATTTTCAAAGATATATTTTGAGTAGTTTTCCATGTACATATCGACTCAGCTTATCGTGACAGACCCTGTATACGTTATACGCTTGTCATCTAATTTTTTTAGGTCGGTTATAGATTTCGCATAGCGTTCCAAAAGACAATCAATTTAAAAATCACATCATCTGAGTATAAATGCTTTCCATTTGTTTTCGTCGAAAATAAAAAAGAAATATGTGGCAATTTAGGCTGTTATGTCTCCCCTACTGTAATCAATTATGAAATATGCGAAAACATAAAAATGTATTTTATGTGAAAAGGATTTCTTGGGGTTCTTTAAACGACCCCTCTGTTTTTCGATACATGAAAGCTAATATAAAGTTGTTCAAAATCTATCAATATTTTTAGCTTAGAAAATCTCCTTCGCATTACATTGTGAAGATTGCTTCATATCCCTTTTTGAACGGGTAATTCAAATAAACTGCAAATAGGGATATCTTTGGTTTTACAGCTCATAATCGAACTGAAGATCGCTTAAAATGGAAACGAATAACAAATTCACTGCAGAAAATTTCTATTTATATGTGAACCATTTAGAGTAGTTACTGCTGGTCACGTACTTTTAGCAAATCTTTTTCAATATATTTTAGCAAGTCATTTTCTTATATCCTTATCCATGCTAACGTGATCTAATTATTTCCATATTAGGAACAAAGTAAATTTACAAACTGTATTAGAAATATTATACTGTACTTAAAGAAGAAAATTATTATTAAAAATCCATTAGAATCGATTTAAATGTGACATACCTAATAGCAGTATAAAATAAACATAGGGATGTAATATCAATCATATCGTGACTACATCTACTAATAATAGAGACCTCGTCGACATATTCATAGTTTTGTTTTCCATTTCATTAGCATCTCTAATGTTCTTTTCCCCAACTTCCATAACTATCAAACTCCAGTTTTATTGGCAAATAACGGAGGCGATAGGCATCGCTTCATAAAATATTTTGTGAGCTACCTAAATTCTTGGTGTTTATGATACTCTTAAAAGCGCGTTGTATATAGGCGTGATATTGCGACGTTAATCGGCTTTATGGAAATATAGAGCTCAATATCGACGAAAAGGAGATATTAATCATAATTAAGTGTTCGGTAACGATCCCAGTCGTGCAGGAAATGGTTCCAATAAACGTAGACAAGTCTGTAAACGGAAGATCATATTCGTAGTATTAGATAACGTGAAAATTGCATTCCTTATCCCGACCCTAAATGGCACTCTTAACTGATAATAGTTATGAAATTGTGAATTGTCATTTGCTGCAAGTTAATTCGTTAATGTTAACTAATTAGGAATTTGATAGAATTCAAGGTAAAATATCTTTTGCTTGTTCTCCATTTACTGAACCTTATAAAAATATAGGTAGATTAATAAGTACTTTGTTTTAATACAAGGTTCACGTAATTAAATTTATAGAAATCTGATAATCTAACGCACATTCGACATATTTGGGACATTGGAGTGTTGTTTACCTTAAAACTACCTTGTGATAGCAATCGGAAAAATAATTTTCTTTTGGTGTTAAGACAATGTGCTTTAAAGGATTTTTAACACAAAATAATAATCATAATTTATGTATTTACAGCAACACTCCTTGAGCATTATTAAGTAACTAACATTACTCACATAAGCAATATGTCAAACTTTCTTATTACTAACCGTTGTGCACAAAATATGAAACGTCAATTGTATAGTAACATCATTAAACTCCAACCATGCAGCAAGCTTTTTATATTGAATTGAACCCCTTATGTGATAATGACATAACTCTTAGTGTTATTACCACATCACCATGTCATGTTCGAAGGATCTATTGTTTGTACCCCTGTGGATAGATCCTTAATGGCCGCCTGTAGAGTATATCGTTAGGCTTATCAGCAGTTCACACCGAATACAAATAATACACTTTTAATGTATCTTAAGCTCCTGCTTTACAACATCCAACATTTAATAACAATAAACTGTTTGCACTCTGGAAAATACATTTTTATAGGATTTTGTTACACTTTACTCATTATCTAATTGCACGATTGCTAATCGTGCAATAACCAGAGTCGGACTAGCTACTACACAGATCAGGTGGCACCAAATAAGTCACAGGCTAATGCAACAATAACGATAAATAACACCATTTTACAGGTGGAAGGCATTTATACCCCACGCCGACCGATACAGTACCACCAGCTTTACCATGTGCTCCTTAATATTAGTGCTGCAATTTTTTAAGTTCGGTAATGGCTGCCGGTCAGTGTCTCCTTTATTCCTTATGTACTCGCAAACCCTTACTTTGTTGTAACAATTCGTCGATCAGTCCCAAGGACCCTTGGGGGGTAGGGGGGTAAAAAATTCGTCAATGCCAAAATCAAGACTAAAAAGAGCAAAATCTGTCGGAAATAAAATACTGCCCCATTGGGATGCCCGGGAGTGCCAACATTCGGATATATTATTGCAACGTAAGTGGTATCAGGTCGAATCTTAATGCTGTTCACCTACACCTTGAACAAGTGCAACCGGACATTCTGTTTCTATCAGAACCACAAGTCTCCCCAGGAAGCACAAATTCGTCTGACCTGCAATTTCCCAGACAACCTCCACTCTAACTTTCGCCTAAAAGGCGGTATACCAAGGACAACGTAGGTTGTAAGAGGATGTCCTCTTTGGAAAACAATAAATTCGTCTCTAGTTGGTTCAAATATTCTTGGCCTCAATCTGTGAAATTCTACTGTTGTTTATATAGGTCTCCGAATAATAATAACTTCAAAGGACTTTTTGATTACCTCCGTCTGAAAATAGACTACCTTTTATTACAGTTTACTTCTTGCAATATCTCAATTCTGGGATATTTTAATGTCCACAACGCCAATTGGCTTCAATTTTCATCTACCACTAATCCCGCAGGACATAGTGCAGAAGCATTTTCTGCATCTTGTGATTTCACACAAATGATATCCGAACCTGACAACCCTAACCATGCTCCACATCTCCTGAACCCATTCCTTACAACAAACCCACTTGTCTATAAAACAAGAGTCCTTTCCCCACTTGGTCAAGCAGACCACTGCCTAATCGAAATAACTACATGCACCAAATCCCACTGTTATTCAAAAAACAGATATAACTATGTGGTGTTTTAATTCAGCTAACTGGAGCGAACTGCGATATTTCTTTTCAACCTTCCCCTGGCGTGAATATTGCTTTAATCGGTCCTCCTCTTCAAACATTGCACTTTTAATAACGAAAGTTATCTTGATGGGTATGGAGTTATACAATTCCAGACACATAATCGCGTAGATCACCTCCTTGCTATGGTACAATAGGGCTTGCGCTGATGCATTATCGCAAAAGCATAAACTCTATACCAAATGGAAATCAAATAAATCTGTCGCAAATCACGCTAACTATATTGCCGCAAGGAACAGTTGCAAAAGCGTCATCACCAAGGCCAAAAAGATGTTTGGAGAACGTAAATGCAAAGAATTAGTCTCATGTCCCTTGGGTAGTTGTAAATTGTAGTCATTAGCTAAAGCCGCCAATAAAAACTTTAGTACATCTTCCTTTTCCCCCAACGTCTCGTGACAGACCTGTAGTAGCAGATCCTGCTGGCAAAACCAACCTCTGCATCAAACTCATGTCTCAATGATTCTGGTAAAATTGTGCCGCCGCTCAAGTCTACCTCATATGCTATGAAACCAATCCGCTTTCGATACAACGTCCTAGAATCAATTATCAATACACTTGACTCAAACATGGCGACTGGTCCTGACGGTATCCCACCTATCGTTCTTGAAAAATGCTCTCCCGAGCATTATCCAACATCTTTTCGATCTCAACATCATCTGGAAAGTTTCCCTTATCGTAGAAGTTGTCAAATGTCCAACCTATTCCTAAAAATGGTGATAAAACCGATCCCTCAAACTATCGACCAATAGCTATCTCTTCCATTTTATCGGAAATCATGGAAAAAGCCATCAACTGTCAACTACTTTCTTTCCTTGAATCCAATAAACTCGTCAGCGACCACCAGTGTGGGTTCAGACAGAGTCGTATAACGGGTGATCTTCTTTTAGGTGTCACCCAACTTTGGAGTAATACATTAGAAAAGTCGTAGTAGCTTTAGATTATTACAAAGGCTTTTAAACAGGTTTTACACAAGTGCCGACTTGCCAAGCTCACTTCATTCCGCTTATCCGATACGCTTATCAATTGGATATTCAGCTTTCTTGACAAAAGACGTATATGTGTTGTCGATGGCTTTTTTTCGAAAGAAGCTACTGACAACGCGGGCGTACCCCAAGGATCAGTGATAGCTCCCACACTTTTTCTGCTATACATAATTGATCTCATTTGCTCAACTAACCCTATCCATTGCTTTTCAGACGACAGCACTCTACATTGTAGTTCTTCTCAGTTTTCCCACAACAATAAGTCTAGTCAGAACGTTAAAGTGAAAATAGCAGCCTCAATCTACAGTGGCTTAGAACGTATCCTTGAATGGGGAAGGAAAAATCTACTCACGTTCAACACCGACAGTACCCAGCGTTGGCTTGTGTCCGCCAAGAAAGACCGATTATTTCCTTTTGTAAACATACATAGATTAGATCTCAAGCTTTCAAATTCTATTTCTATATTAGGGATGTCCATATTATCGAACCTTTCATGGGTTGCCCACCTTTTGTCAGCCAGCAAAATAGCTGCCCGTAAACTGGAATTTCTACACAGATCTAAACACTTTGCACATCAGAATGGACTACGCCCACCGTTTCACAAGCGGTGCTCAACAATCATTCTAGAAAACTAAAGTCTGTTCTATCCAACCGCGAGGATCGAAATAGGAGGCAATATTTAACACTGTTAACTTATCGTTGTACCTTTTGTTAGTGTTGACAAGGTCTTATTGGACATAGCTTTGAATACTGGAACTTTATATCCCTTGTTTCGTCTAAATATAATATCGAGCCCCTAATAATTATTTTTAATTTTTAAGCGCTTATTTTCAAAACCAGTGAGATATCAAGTAATTTTCGCTGTCTAACACTCTACCAAATACTGTTGATATCAATAATTGTTCTGTAACTAAATTATTAAGTACTCTTTGTACAGTAGCAACTAATTTCCTTTTGCATATTATATATGATATTGCTAAGTTTGTACACTGCATTTATTTATTTATCTATTTATGTTGTCCTGTAATTGGATCTGTTGTATCTGTTGGGCAATAAATCTATTATTATTATTATTCCATGTGCGGGGAAAACTCTTTTGCTCTAGTAAAAATGTGTTCAAAATTGTTCATATTTTTTAAAGGAATTTCTTTTTAGTTAATTAAAAAGGAAACAGCTTGAATATAGTTGAGCTTAGACGATTGCAGGTAGGCCGTGCAGTATTGTTGACTAAAACTAGAGTTTAGAATATACAATCAGTGAGAATAATTTCAAATTTAAGTAAACTGTTAGTTATGCTTGAGCGTCGCAAAGTGTAGTAGGATCATGTTCGGTCACATTATCTGTAATAGAAAGCAGAGTTTTTATGACAATCATAAAACGAGATTTCTGTTAAAATAGGCTTTTCAAAGCATCAAATACATAATTGAGGGCTACATGTCTACTCCATTACCCAGTTTTACCTAATTTTTGGAAATGAAACGTCTCGAATTCAACAGAATTTGCAAGTAGCTATTCTGCAATACAGAACGCCAAAAAATCTTCGATTTAACACTCCAAACAATGTTATTGTTTCTGTACGACACCAAGTATTTCCATAGGACCTTTGCTATTTAACCTCTGCCGCAATAACGTATCGCAAACATGTTACCAACTGGTGAATTAGCCGTAACTCACCAGTTTACGCTCCTACACCTTCACCAAACGAACGTTCATACGTTCATTTTAGTCTAGTGTTGCATTTTTAGAGTTTCACACTTGCTTATGTTTGTGAATAAATGTTTCGATTTAATGTAACAGCCAACTGGTATACATGGTGAAGCAGATAGTAATTTCGAGTCGATACAGAAATCCATGCACACCGCGTTAAATACCTTTTGCGCTGTTTTGCAAAAGAATAACCACTTTCTGGGCAGTCTTTACTTTGAATCCTGAAGTTTTTGGTAATAAACTTTATATGCATGAAAGGATAGTTCTGCATAATTTGGCAGTTCCGGGTAGAATTCCATAAATTTTAACATTTTCCGCTAGAGTGGCAGGATTTGGTGATTTCGTAAATATGTGAATATCTTCAAAGTTTATATCGTAATTTTGGCTGCTATGATTTGAATCAGTAACCCTTAATTTACATACTACATTCTGCTTCTCGGCTAATATTTTTCAACTACAGGTACAGTTTTGATAAATTATTTAAAACTGTCGTCGTCGAAATTTGGTTAGTTGCTATCCTCGATTATTGACTTATCATAGACGAGGAGATTGATGGGACATCAAAAATACATATCATAAATGTATATGTGACTTAGTTGGTAAAAAGTAGATTTACTAACCGCAGCTGAAGAAACAGCTACGAAAATAGATCATGAAGAAGTCATACAATATAGAAAGAAGGTTAGGTTAGTCCTAGGTTCATCTAGCAAATGCTTATACGATAGAGCTGAAGTAATATGCTCACAACAAGAGGACCTAAAAAAAGGAAAAGGAAACACCGCTAAAACACTTGAAGAAAATGGTTACCGCGATCTAACACCTAATCTAACCAGAGAATGGGTAACCGAAAAAGATGAACCTAAATACACAGCGGTAATACCATATATACCAGGTACCTCGGCCAAATTACGAAGGATAAACATCAAATACCGTTAAGGCGAAATAGAAAGATCAAGACTCCGCGAACATATCTGACTTCTTTATTGTGTACGTCGGTGGTTAAATCGACCTTTTTCCGACAGGTGGATAGGACGTGGTGGACCAATCTTATGACCTCCTCGATCTCCAGATCTCACACTAATGGATTTCTTTGTATGGGGATACATCAAGGAACTTGTGTATCAAACAGAACCTACTACCGCAGAAGACATGAAAGAAAGGATTCGTAACGCATTTTCCACAATAACTCCAGCTATGTTACAAAAAGTAAGGTCCTCGTTTTTAAAAAGGATTGCGAAGTGTATGGAACAAAATGGCCGGCATTTTGAACACGTATTATAAACTATACTTTTTACATGTTAGTGTTTATTTATGTAAATGTTTTTTTTTTTTTTGTAATGTTCTTTCTGTAATTGCTAATTTTGTTTTTAAATAGAAAAGTTGAGAAAAGATTTCATTACAACTAAAATATATTGTTTGTGATGACTTAATGATTTCCAAAAAGCTGCAAACTGCTTGTATGTTTGTTAGTATTGTTTTGACGGTAGCCTAATTAGTGTAAACCAAAATATTGCTTTTAACATAATTCAGAATAATCTTTCCGTCTTCTAGTGGTTTCAGTAAAAGTAAAAGACATAAACACTTCCAAAATTATGACTAAAGTTTACAAAATATCTTAATGACTAATAAATCCTAAAATTTACAGGACGTTTCATGTAAAAAATTAAAATTACTTAATTTGTGTATGTAAAATACACGATTTTTCAGTTATCACAAAAAATTTAGTTTTCCATTAACTTATTCCCTATAAGTACTACATCGTTTGAAAGTGTATTAATTGTACTAACAGATCGTAAAAAGAGTTACAGGGTGATTCATTAAAAAATTTTGAGATATTGCTTGATTTGAGTTTTGTTTCATCCTGTATTAAAGAAGTCACAGATAAGAAAACTAATTAATATTGAGCACAGACAGTGATACGACACTAACGTTAAAATACTGAGACCTCTTGATTTATTTTGATTTACTAATGTTTGGACATATTTTTAAATACACCCTATATAATATATTAAACTGCTATATTTTTATACTTCAGATTTTTTTGGTTAATTCAGACTGCAAATCTCATGTGCTCTTTACGACTAGTATAAAGGTATATATTTGGTTGCAATGGATTGTATAAGATCAAGACAACTCCAGAAGCCGGCTTTGGTTTTGAAATATGTTTAGGTGATCTTAATATTGCATGTACATCTGCGTTTGCGCTTGTGTATGCTTGTGGGAACTTGTGCGTGTTCGTTGTATCGTAACCAACAATTTCTCTAGATTTGAATTAAAGTTTGTATTTTTAACGAAGGCGGCATGCCATAATAATAACGTCCTTAAAGTCGCTTCTCGAAATCATATCAGTTTGTGGTATTTTTTAATAGTTTCAAGCATAATTCAGCTCAAAAAACATGTTTGGCCTCTGCAAATTGCTAAATTTAAATATGTAAAACAATGCCACGGTTTTAAAACTCATATGTTGTGCGGTAAGCAAGAGGTGAGTTCGATAAAAAAGACAAACAAATGTATTTTTTTATTATATTAGTTGGAATAATTTTGAATAATAATGGTAGAAGTTCGATTACGATATTAACAAAAACGTAAAGAAATGTATATTCACAATAATTAAATTTCAATAGTGCCGAATGCAAACACGTATATAATAAAACTGGCATAGGTGGTGGTAACTATAGTTAATAGTTTCGAAGTTTTTGAAACATGAAAGAACGTATTGGCAATTAACGTAAAATAATTTACTACGAACCACATAACTCGTAATTAAGCACATTAAATTTTGAAAAGAAGACAGAACTAACATTTATAAAATCCAGCAGTAACAAACAAAATACATCCATGTACCACACAAACATAAAAATAAAAAACACCGAACGCGAGTAACGCTTCGTTGCTTATCTGGTGAAAATGACAGTGAAAGTTCTGAAAGTTTAATGAGTTCTGAGTAGCTTATGATGTATTACAACTGGTGCAGATTTATAGTTTTTATCTTATAAATTAGAAGGCGGGTTTAATTGAAAAAAAATTAATTAAAAAAAGAGAAAAAGTGGAAAGTTGGATAGAGCTGAATGCTATAGAGGAACTTCTAACTATACCTTTGGTAGAACCTGTCAGATGTGATAAAACCATAATTGCTTCCGAATGTAACATCACTGACCACCCTTCTATACCACGAGCGGCTCCTTCAGGGGAATCTATCGACTCTTCAAGAATTGTAGAGTGAGATGAACGTCCTTCGAGAAGTAGTAGTAAATCAACAGCGTTCTATGGAAGGTTTTTGCAAACAGCAGGTGAACTCTAATGCCACCTTATTGAAGACCATTAGCCACTCTACACCAATTCGAGGAATGGCTGTTGGGAAGCTCTGCAGTAACTTGTTCGGTGTGAGTCAGACTCTGCTATTTTAGATTCTGTAAGGCCAGTAGGAGAGAGTGTAGGCCGACTTTGAGATTCTTTTAATGCTGACGAATGTAAGAGTCTGTTGAAATAGTTTGGCACTCGTCTTAACCCAGTGGTGGTAGAAAAGCCGACATTTATTGGTGTACGTGAGACTAATCCGGTCTTATTTTTGCAAAAATTTGATAATTATTGCAATTTAACTAAAGTAGACACCTCTGGCAGGCTTATGGTTATAAAAACCTGTTTTAGCGGTCCAGTAGGCGATTGGTTTCTTAATTCCTCAAGCCTGGACAGTTTTGCTCAGTTCGGACATAAATTCATTTCCCAATTTTGGCCGGAGGTAAAGCAGTTAAATTATCGTGAGTTATGGCACACTTTAAGATATAATGATCGAGCGAAAATGAGCATGTCAGAGTTTTTCTTATATCTAGTAACAATGTGTCGTACATTTACACCTGCCTGGTCGGAGTATGCTCTTGTGTCTAATATTATTAAGCATTTTCCTTTCGCAATTCAAAATTTATGGATTACCAATTCCAATAAAACTATTGGAGTCCAATGTTATTTCGGCTACTACTCTTCGGTACTCTCCTTACCACCACCGTGATACTGAATCTAGTAGCTTTAAAAGAAATAATTTTCATGATGTGCCGTTTCCACTACCATTGATGCAACTACCTCCTGCCGTTATCTCTAATATGCACAATCAACCATAGTTAAACCAATGGGGGCAAACCGAAAGAAGCATTCTCCCCAATTCTCTTCCTTCAGTCTTCTCGGGTTGTTATGGTCTTACTGTAAAATTAGCAAAGAACGGGTTGGAACAAATATACCCTAAAAGTTGCAACTTGTTCAGCAAATCTGATTACAACCATGATAACGCATGTCAACAACGAATGGTATCGTTAAATAGTAAGAATGTTTTTTATGATACTACTTCTAAAGAACTTTTTGAGTATGAGGTGCCGCAATTAGTACGTGTGACTAATGCCACTTCTAGATTGCCTGGATCACATATCATAGTATTACCCCCACGATATCGTCCGAACTAAGGAACAAAAGTGTAATGCTTTAGTGGATACCGGATGTGAGGTTTCATGTATAAACGAGGACGATTTTTCGAAATTACGACACAATTAAGTTGTCCGTTTTACCAGCCATGGTACGAGATTATTGGGATGTAAGGGTCAGAAGACGGCGGGTATAAAGTTCAAGTTGGCCTACAGTTTTCAATTATGGAATCAGATTATGTTTTTAGGCATGTTTTTTTGGTGGTAAACGGTTTTTTTCGATTTTGGGAATAGATTGGTTAAAGCTATCATTAATTTACGAACCTTCAGTACCACAATTTCTTTACAATGTAATGTACCTTTTGATAATTTTTCAGTTCTTGAAAGCTGATTGCCGAGCATACCTCATACCACGGGACAAAACCTATTGCGATAAATACACAATTGCTCTCGCATGCGAACTCTAACCTTACTTCCGAAAAGGTTTTTTTGAGAAGATACAGAATATTGATATGTTAACTTTACACCAACATCATTTGTTATTTCGTTTATTGACTGATTATGGAAAGATATTCAGTAATTTGTCTGGTTTGACTGATAAATATGTATGTTCATCGCAGTAAGTTAAAATATGACGAACCTTTTTTAAGAAGATCGCATCCAATTCCTATTAGCTTGCGTACAGAAGCTAACAAGATTATTGACAGCATGGAATCTTTACGGGTTATTAAAAGCGAAGCATCACTATTTGCTAACCCCATAATCCTATAGGACCAAGGTTGCATAACACGGCGCTCCTTGCCAGTACGGCTAATCCGACGCCGAGACGCTACCTGCTAAGATGACAATATGCCATATGTGTAATGTTAATTGGGAAGAAGGCATGTACAGAAAAAAAAAGTTAAGTTAAATCATGGAATGGGAATCAGTAAAATTTCGTTAACATCTCTTATGTTATAATAATATAACAAAGTAGTAAAAGCGTAATAATGGGA
Source organism: Vesta saturnalis (assembly GCA_036346205.1). Lineage (NCBI taxonomy): Eukaryota > Metazoa > Arthropoda > Insecta > Coleoptera > Lampyridae > Vesta > Vesta saturnalis. The sequence goes on from JARFJB010002356.1 coordinate 161,931, forward strand.
ACAAATAATTCTAAGGAAGAGAAAGACGAAGTGTTTGTAATACAAGCCGGGAACAGCGGCAAGGTGACGACAAAGTGTTGACGTGGAAAGAATTGGGTATAATTTTAGTCATAGTGTTAATAATAGTAATTATTGTGTCATATATAATAAAACGGTATAATAGACATTTCCCCAAGAATACACACAAGGAAGTAGTAAAAAATAGTGAAATGTTAAATACGATGAATAAGGTTTAAGTTGAAATACAAAGTCAACAATTAAAAAAGTAAATATTATGATAGTAAATTATCGAGTGCGAATCAAATGTACATGGAGTCAGCGTTAACAAGTGTAATAATGGAAATTGTGTAGAACAGTTTAAAAATGTTAAGCGTAATGTTACTCAATCAAATTAGGATATGGTAAAGATTAAGGTGAGTCATTGGCTTTCTTTCTTTTATTGTTTGTCTACACGATTATTTACAATTTGGACGACAAATGTGTTATTTTTATTTTTGTTCTATTAATACATGTCTTTGGTTATTAATTAATAACTTAAATAAGATTACACATGAGATAAATTTAGTCATAGAAAATTTAATTCCAAATGATAGATTAGTAAAAAGTAAAAGAAAAAGGGAGGAAATTAGAGGCAAATTAGTAGATTTGTTGGATAAATTTCAAAGTTTAACTCTTAACTAAACTGCTGGCCACTCGAACTTACACATAGTGATTTTTAGGCAAAATTTAACGCTAAATATTTTCAATAGGAATACAAATTTTTGAACGCGGCTTGCAAATTTTAAGAGCTAGTTTTTTTCGTATTAAGCTGCATGACGTATATTTATCGTAGGATCATAGGTTTATTATATACGGGGTGATCACGTAGATTTTCTGTGGTACAAGTATTTTATTTGAGGGTTGAAATTTACACATTATACCGAGTCGATAATAAACAAAAACGTAGGGTACGACGCCTTCTAAGGTTTGACATTATTTAAATTTTTGTAAAAATAAATTCTCACCTCAAGTTGTTTTTATTTAATGTTCTTTTCACTCTTCTGTCCGAAACAAGGATTCCAAATCCGCAAAAATCATCAAGAACCGTCAATGCAATGTCGTTATAGCATTTTAAAAATTTTGCTACCCAAATTTTTACAAACTTCTTGATTTTTTGCATGACTTCATTGGTCACCCCGTATATAATAAACCTATGGTCTTACGATAAATATACGACATGCAGCTTAATCCGAAAAAAAACTAGCTCTTAAAATTTGCAAGCCGCGTTCAAAAATTTGCATTCCTATTGAAAATATTTAACTTTAAATTTTGCCTAAAAATCACTATGTGTAAGTTCGAGTGGCCAGCAGCTTATTATAATGAAGGTTATTTAAACGATAAAAATGTTGATAAAGCTATTAAAATTATCTTTCAAGACATTCATAAAAAAGTCGTTCATACGTTTGCAATTATTAAATGTACGAATAATGTACCTGAACGCATTGGTACACATATTATTAAAGAAGGGTTATTGGAAACAGTAGTGGATGATATCACAGAAGAAGAAGCTGAACAACTAGACAAGGAACTACAAGCTAGTATCGCAACGAAAATACCATCAACAATGCTTCTGCAAAGAAATGAATTTTTTGATATTGCTAAAAATATTTTACCAAAAAATTTTAGCGGTGACAACTCAGAATTAGATTCATTTCTAAATGGTCTTGAACTTTTAACATTAAATATTGAAGATCATGAAGATACAGTTAATGTCTTAATAAAAACTAGACTTTCAGGTTGTGCTAGTAATTTAATAGGTACTGTCGATGACATTAATACAATTATAGGAAAATTAAAGAAAGGGATAAGAAGAGATACTATTGAATCGATAACAAACGCTCTGCAAAAATGTAAACATGATTATGAGGATGGTGTAGGATATGCAATGGAAATAGAAGATCTTACAGTGAAACTGAAAAGGTGTTATGTAGAAGAAGGGGCATCTGATAATTTAGCCGAAAAACTTACTCTAAGCACTACTGTTAAAACAGTTAAAGAAAATGTATCGGGCGAAAGAGCAAGAATTTTTTTTTAATTAACCGAATTTACGCCAATAGAGCAACTTCTTAAACAAATTAGTAAGTGAAAAATCGACAAACAATGTTTTCAGCATGTCGAACAGAAGAAATTATTCTAATCAAGACAGTTTTCGAGGTCGGAACTAATCAAATGTTTCAACTTGGAAGATCAGCAAAAGATGAAAATAGTAGACTCAACAAAATTATAATGGCTTTAGCGGATTATAATTATACAGTGGTGTACATCCCTGGAAATAAAAAATGTAGTAGCGGGTACCTTATCGCGATTGGAAATAACATCGAAACAATTAGAAGAATTAGCCGAAAAAGTAGAACAAGCTAACGTGGTAACAAGAGCTGGAGTAAGAAGACCAGTACAAGAAGAACAAGACATTGAATTACAAGATGCAGAAAATAATGGAAATATAGAAGTTATGAATAGACTGATACCAGAAGAAAAAAAACGAATAAAATTTAAGAGAATTGGAAAATAATAGAAGTTTTTAATTCATATGAAGTAATAATTATGCATAGTGTAAGAATTGATAATTATGTTGATATCAAGTTGATATCTAAAAAGGAAATGATCGATCATCATAGAGTACATTTTTCTGATGGCAAAGCAACTTTGGCAGGGGTTTTGCATGGCATCGTAAGGATAGCTGGAGAATGTAACGTCTTTAAATTAAATATATGTAAGAATGATAAATAGTTTAAGTTCTTTAACGTAAAAGTGAAAGTGAAAAAAGCAATAAATGAAATATTAGAAGTAGAAGATCTACACATTTTCATACACCCAGCACACATTAAAATAGAAAATGAAGATGAACGAATTAAACTTATCGAAAACTACCACAATTCTAATTCAATTGGTGGTCATATGGGATCGAAAAAATTATACCAAAGTTTAAGAAGTAAATATCTTTTCAAGAATATGGCTAAAAAAGTAATGAATTATCTAAAAACGTGTAAAACATGCCAAATGAATAAAAGCAAAGCTTCCAAAATACAGCCCATGGAGACCACGTCAACGCCTCCAGAAATAATGGCTACAGTAACATTGGATTCAGTTAGTCCTTGCCAATCACGGAAGAAGGTTCTAAATATGTGTTAGTAATTCAGTGCGAACTATCGAAGTATTTAAACAAAACAACTCGTACAGTGGCGAAAGCTTTTGTCGAAAACATTATTTTAATGTATGGAAACCCTCGTGTATGCCTTACTGATTTGAGATCTGAATTTACGTCTGAACTTTTTAGTGAAGTAATGACTTTAATGGATATTACATATAAGAAGGCCACTCCGTACCATCAGTAAACGTTAGGATCAAATGAAAAATCTCATTTATCGTTAGTAACGTTTTTTAGGAATTTCTTAAAAGATAATGATTGGAACAATTTAATAAAATATTTGTGTTTTGTTTATAATACATTACCTCATGTAGTGACAAACATTGCTCCATATACCTTATAGTTCAATAAAAGTCCGTGTCAATTAATGGAATTGGAGTCAGTCAATTTATAATTTTAAAAATTATTATTAATTTTATTAAATACACAAATAAAAAGCTTACCTCGACTAGGATTTGAACCTACGACCTGTACTTTGTTAGAGTGCCGCACTAACCATCTGCGTCATCGAGATACACGCCACAATCGATGTAAACTTTATCTTTATGTATGTAGAACTGATATAAATTCTAAATATAAGATTACAATCAAATTACTTATACTGACTTCCATAAAAATTGCAACACCTAGAATTTATTGAACGATTTTATTGAAATTTTCGTCAACGATGTCTTTCATTAGAACAAACAAAAGATTAAAGTTTGAAAACAAAAGAACAAAAACTAAAAATGTTTTTTTTCAATAATGAGTTGCTCCGCCACGATTTGTAATGCACTCATTTAGACGACGTGGCATGCTATCAATCAAGTGATCCTGCCTGTGGTATATCAACCCAAGCTCCTTGAATCCGTAGCCGGAGATCGTGTAAGTTATCTGGAGAGTGTGATAAATTACCCAGTCGCCTACCGACCTCATCTCATACATGTTCAATGGGCGACAAATCAGGCGACCGAGCAGGACATGGGAGGACGGCAATGTTAGCTTCTTCCAAAAAACGTGTTGTAGCCCTTGCCATATGAGGGCGCACATTATCCTGTTGGAAAATGAATTTTCCAGCCCCTGAAGATATGGAAGCGCAACGGGTTCTAGCACATTGGCAATATAACCAGCGGCGTTTAAGTGGCCATCAATGAAGACCAAGGGTGATCTGCTACCGTAACATATTGCACCCTATATCATCGCTCCTTGTGTGAGGGTTGTGTTGCGTTCCACAAAAAATGTTGGACTTTTACGTTCTCCACGCATCCGTCTGACTCTCCTACGGCCATCGTGGGCCCACAATGCAAAATCGGGACTCGTCACTAAACACAATTCGATGGTATGTGTCATACCACAAAAATCTGAAAATGAAATTCTAACCGTTTTTAATAACTATAATACAAATATTCAGTTTACAACAGAAGAAGAAACGAATAACAGTGTTCCCTTCCTCGATACTAAACTTATCAGAACTGAAAGTAATACAATAATATTGGACTGGTATAACAAATCTTCCAGTTCTAGTAGATATATAAATTATTTCTCACATCACACAGAAAAAATAAAACTGAACATAGTATTGATGTTAAAAAACAGAATTACTAAAATTTGCCATCCAACACTAAGGAACAATAGCCTAAAAAAATTATACGACCTATTTATTAACAACTCTTATCCACCAAAAATTAAAAAAAACTAATTTTTTCTACAACTAACATACAAACACAAAAAGATAACAATATTGACAGTCATAATAACTCAACCAATCAAAACATTAATAAAATATATAGATCATTTCCATATATTACAGAAGTTACTCCCAAAATTATAAATATTTTAAAGCAAGAAGAAAATATTATAATAGCGTCTCGCCCTACAAAAAAGATTGGTAATCTCTTTTCAAAATTAAAAGATAAAGTTGAAACTAAAAATAAAACTAATGTAGTTTACAAAATTAATTGCAATAACTGTCATCTAAAACACATAGGCATGACATCTAGAAACTTAAAGTATAGACTAACCTCCCATCGTAGTGATATTAAAGTCAGAAAGAATGCATGCGCCCTTTCACAACACGCTAATGAAACAGGACACCTTCCTGATTTTAATAACATCAAAATTCTTGAAACTGAAACTAATTTGTTCAAAAGGTCTTTCTTAGAAATGGCTCATATTCATTGTGAACACAATTCTATGAATAAAAGAACTGATATTCAAAATCTAAATGTAATTTATTCAAACACATTATATTTAGAAAACCAACGTCAGTTAAATAAACAATTAAGACAGTCCACTTCCAACAATTCTATTTCTTTATCCATTTCGTTACCATGTATATACATAAACTGTCAATCATAAATTACATCACATTAAATTTTAATGTTTCAATATTTTCAAAATTAATCTTTTTATTATCAATGTTTGCAAGTTTTTTAAATAGCAACATCGCATACTGTAAGTTATCGATTTTTGTATCTTATATAACTTACAATAATTTAATACCTATTGTAGAATTTTGACTGACGAAGGAATAAAGAATTCCGAAAGCTCTCAATTAAGTAAAAAGAGTCTTATTTTTCTGCCCTAAACCTTTTGGCTGCATCCCCACTAATTTAGTCTTTAATGTTTAATTAGTCAGCCACAACTATTTCTAATTTATATATATATATATATATATATATATATATATATATATACAGGGTGTTCTAAAAGTCCATCAGGAAACTCCGGGAGGAGAATCTACGAGCTAAAATAATAGCAGTTTGTAAGGAAATTTTTTTTCGGATTGTCATTTGTTTGAAGCTACGGCTTGTCAAAGACCGATTTTTTAAAATCTTCTTTTTCAGTAACTTCTGAAGTTCAAGGTCGATTAGTCTCTCATTGGACATACTTACTAATTAGATGAAGTTCTATTGGAGCAGTAATAAGAAAGTTCCATTATGCGCCGTTAAAGGGCACTTTACCTAAAACTCAAACCTTGTTTTGTTGATAACTTTTTTCTCTTGCTAAACATCGCAAAAATATGAACATTATTATAAAGAGAAACAATATTAGAAAAAGATATCTGCTCTTTATTCAAACCGATAAATGCAACCGTTTAGTCAGAAATCGCTATTAAATATCAAATGTTGATAATTCCATTCGTTAATTAACCAGTTGGCATACTTCAAATAACTGTTATTAATACTCTTCATACGAATTGTCACGAACATTGTTTATTCTTCGTATAAGTTTGATTTTTTACCATAATAATTTGGAAAATGGCTCAGCAATACTCAAGTACTGAATACCGTGACATGCATTTTTGTTATGCACAAGCAAATGGTAATGCAGAACAAGCGCGCCGGAATTACATAGATGCATATCCTGATAGAAGAATACCACATGCACAAACATTTGTTCACATTCACAGACGTAATTCTACTATCTAAACGCTATCTCTTTGTAAAACCAGAATCGTTAATAAATAAAATAAAAAAATTGGTCTTTGACAAGCGGTAACTTGCAAACAAATGACAATCCGAAAAAAAATTCCTTACAAACTGCTATTATTTTAGCTCGTAAAATCTCCTCCCGGAGTTTCCTGATGGACTTTTAGAACACCGTGTATATATATATATATATATATATATATATATATATATATATATATATATATATATATATATATATATATATATATATATATATATATATATATATATATACATACAAGGTGTCCGCGAAAATGAGGGAAATCTCTCGAATTCAGATAGAAGACGAAAAATTAATACAAGTTCCTATAATTTTTTTTCCTCCAGACCCTCCCTACGGAGATGGAAATAAGTTTTTCTTGAATAACTTTTAAAATACTTGACATAATTTAATAAAAATTCAGTATGATGGCCACTAGTAAGGGCCTCTTAAAATAGTATCCTTGAAACATATTTAGCTTGTTTAGTTCACAAGGGATGGACTAAGTTGTACACCTTAACGCCTAAATTTTTAACACCCTGTATGATAAAGATCTAAAAAAAATATTTTTGGGCAGATTGAACCTTTACCTAAAAAAAAGGTATACTTGTTTAATATCGATAAAATTAACTATTTTCGAGAAAAAAAAAACGAATTAATGTTTCATAATTAATAAATTATTAAAAAAAATTAAGCCAATGTTTTTTCGAATTTTTACGAGAAAACACTATTTTAACAATAAATAGGAAAACCAAAGTAAACATATTAATTATTTAAAAAATGTTGCAAACTTAAGTGAGTTGACCCACAAGGTATAATTTTATTTCTTGCTCATTTTATTTATGTTCACTCAATAAAACATCTGTCAAACATTCCTATAATACAAAATAAATAAATAACCTGCATTTTAGATTTGACATTTGTCACATCGCTGATACATTGATCGACGTTAATTTACTTTAAATTTACTGATTTTTGGATTTCGTGGTGATTTGAATTATGGAAATATGGAATTCACTTTTACTGAATATGCAGATATGCACCTCATGTATGGTCTTGCCTCTTGCAATGCTTTGGAAGCAAGAAGATTATATCACGAGAGATTTCCTAATCGTACTATTCGAAATCAGAAGACATTTCAACAAGTTGATCAAAGTCTAAGAGAGAATGATGAATGATTTCGTTTACTAAGGTAATACTATTGACTTTCTTTATAACTTTAGGAATGTTTAAGAAAAAAAGTACTGATGCTGGTCTGACAAGAACAGTGCGTACGGTGGAATTAGAGAAAAATATTTTGAATGCTGTAAACGGCACTCCTTCAACGAGCACTCGCAAATTAGCCGCACAATTTAATAAGCCGAAAACAATAATTCATGAAGTTCTTCGAGAACAGCTGTTATACGCATATCATTTGCAAAAAGTGCATAAATTGATTCCTGAAGATTTTCCTCGTATTATGCAGTTCGCAAACTGGCTATTGGATCAGCAATGAAATAATGAAAACTTCATTAGCAATATTCTTTTTACAGATGAAGCAGCTCTTACCAAAGATTGTATCACGAATTTACACAACTCACACGTATGGGCTGATGAAAATCCTAATGCAACTATTGTTTCGCATCATCAACATCAGTTTAAATCAAATAATATCTGGACAGGAGTCATTGGCAATTTTTTGATTGGACCATTTGTATTGCCGGCGCCATTGAATGGACAACTTTATTTGGAGTTCCTCTAGAACGCTTTTCAAGATTTAATGGGGCATTTACCACTTGAAACCCGCCGAAACATATACTTTATGCACGATGGGGCACTACCTCATTTTAGCATTGCTGTGCGGGAACTCTTAATTAACGCCTATCCAAACCGTTGGATACGTAGAGGTGGACCTATGGCCTGGCCTCCTAGATCTCCCGAACGGACGCCTTTGGATTTTACTTGTGGGAACACCTCAAAACCTTGGTGTATTCCAGTCCGGTTGATACTAGGGAGGAGCTTCTACAGAGAATCACGTTTCATTGTGATGTGCTAAGCAACAATGTGAGGTTATTGTGGCGGGTACAGCAGCCCTCAAATCGTCGTGCTCGCGAGTGTATCAGACTCCACGGAGCCTATGTTGAACCCACTTATGAAGTTTTTAATTAAACGAAAGGAAACATAAATTCGTTTATTACTTTTTTTTCCTCGAAAATAGTAAATTTTATCTATATTAAACAAGTCTACCTTTTTTTTAGAGAAAGGTTCAAACTACCCAAAAATGTTTTTTTAGATCTTTATCAGGGTGTTAAAGATTTAGGCGTTAAGGTGTACAACTTAGTCCATCCCTAGTAAACCAAACAAGATAAATATGTTTAAAGGATACTATTTTAAGAGGCCCTTACTAGTGGCTATCATGCTGAATTTTTATTAAATTATGTCATGTACGTTAAAAGTTATTCATGAAAAACTTATTTCCAGAGTCATGTTATTTTTTCGTGTTCAATCTAAATCAAATAGATTTCCCACATTTGTGTAATCAATTGTAAATTCGCCGGGTAAAAGCAAACACACGCGCGCACGCCCATACACACACACATACACACACATACACACACATACACACACATACTATCACATAGGCACACACGTACCCACGCACACATGCACACACACGCACACACAAACGAACGCACGCACACCTGAATACACGCCCACACACACACTCACACACACACACTCACACACTCACACACTCACACACACACACACTCACACACTCACACACTCACACACTCACACACTCACACACTCACACACTCACACACTCACACACTCACACACTCACACACACACACCTCACCTCACACACTCACACACTCACACACTCACACACTCACACACTCACACGCTCACACACTCACACGCTCACACGCTCACACGCTCACACGCTCACACGCTCACACGCTCACACGCTCACACGCTCACACGCTCACACGCTCACACGCTCACACGCTCACACGCTCACACGCTCACACGCTCACACGCTCACACGCTCACACCTCACACACACACCTCACACTCACACACTCCACACACTCACACACTCACACACTCACACACTCACACACTCACACACTCACACACTCACACACTCACACACTCACACACTCACACACTCACACACTCACACACTCACACACCACACACACACTCACACACTCACACACTCACACACTCACACACTCACTCACACACTCACACACTCACACTCGCACACTCGCACACTCGCACACTCGCACACTCGCACACTCGCACACTCGCACACTCGCACACTCGCACACTCGCACACTCGCACACTCGCACACTCGCACACTCGCACACTCGCACACTCGCACACTCGCACACTCGCACACTCACACCACACTCACACACTCACACACTCACACACTCACACACTCACACACTCACACGCTCACACGCTCACACGCTCACACGCTCACACCGCTCACCACACGCTCACACGCTCACCACGCTCACACGCTCACACGCTACACGCACCACCCTCACACCACTCACACTCACACACACACTCACACTCACACACTCACACACTCACACACTCACACACACTCACACACACACACTCACACACTCACACACTCACACACTCACACACTCACACACTCACACCTCACACACTCACACACTCACACACTCACACACTCCACACTCACACACTCCACACTCACACACTCCACACCCCACACTCACACTCACACCTCACACTCACACTGCACACTGCACACTCGCACACTGCACACTCACACTGCACACTCGCACACTCACACTGCACACTCACCACTCGCACACTCGCACACTGCACACTGCACACTCCACACTCCACACTCACACTCACACTCACACTCACACTCACCACACTCCACACTCACACCACTCCACACTCACACTGCACACTGCACACTCGCACACTCACACTCGCACACTCGCACACCTCACACACCTCACACCACTCACACACTCACCACCTCACACCTCACACCTCACACTCCACTCACACACTCACACACTCACACACTCACACATCACACACACACACACACTCACACACTCACACACTCACACACTCACACCTCACACCTCACACCTCACACACTCACACACTCACGCACTCACGCACTCACCACTACACACACACACACACCACACTCACACTCACCACTCACGCACTCACGCACTCACAACACACACACACCACACACCACCACACACCTCACACTCACACACTCACACCTCACACCTCACACTCACACCTCACACACTCACACCTCACACCTCACACACTCACACCACACTCACACCTCACACTGCACACCTCACACTGCACACGCACACTCACCTGCACACTGCACACTCACACGCACACCTGCACACTCACACTCACACACTGCACACTCCACACTCCACACTCCACACTCACACACTCACACACTCACACACTCACACACCACACACACACACCTCACACACTCACACACTCACACACTCACACACTCACACACTCACACACTCACACACTCACACTCTCACACACTCACACGCTCACACGCTCACACGCTCACACGCTCACACGCTCACACGCTCACACGCTCACACGCTCACACTCACAGCTCACACGCTCACACGCTCACACGCTCACACGCTCACACGCTCACACGCTCACACCTCACACCCACACTCACACACTCACACACTCACACACCCACACCTCACACACTCCACACACTCACACACTCACACACTCACACTCACACACTCACACTCACACTCACACACTCACACACTCACACACTCACACACTCACACACTCACACACCACACACTCACACACTCACACACACACACTCACACACTCACCACTCACACACCACACACTGCACACTCGCACACTGCACACCAGCACACCTGCACACTCACACACTCACACACTCACACACTCACACACTCACACTCACACACTCACACACTCACACACTCACACAGCTCACACGCTCACACGCTCACACGCTCACACGCTCACACGCTCACACGCTCACACGCTCACACGCTCACACGCTCACACGCTCACACGCTCACACGCTCACACGCTCACACGCTCACACGCTCACACGCTCACACGCTCACACGCTAACACGCTCACACCTCACACCTCACACTCACACACTCACACACTCACACACTCACACACTCACACACTCACACACTCACACACTCACACACTCACACACTCACACACTCACACACTCACACACTCACACACCCCACACTCACACTAGCACACTGCACACTGCACACTGCACACTGCACACTGCACACTCGCACACTGCACACTGCACACTGCACACTGCACACTCACACTGCACACACACTGCACACTCACACTGCACACTGCACACTGCACACTCCACACTGCACACTCGCACACTGCACACTGCACACTCGCACACTGCCACTGCACACTCGCACACCACACTCGCACACTCACACTCACACACTCACACACCTCACACCCACACTCACACACTCACACACCACACTCACACCTCCACACTCACACCACACACTCACACACACACACTCACACACTACACACTCACCCACCACACACTCACACACTCACACACCCACACTCACACACTCACACACTCACACACCACACACTCACACACTCACACACCACACGCTCACACGCTCACACGCTCACACGCTCACACTTCACACGCTCACACCTCACACGCTCACACGCTCACACGCTCACCTCACACGCTCACACCTCACACCCACGCTCACACGCTCACACGCTCACACGCTCACACGCTCACACGCCACCACACCACTCACACCCACACTCACACCTCACACCTCACACACTCACACCTCACACACTCACACCACACTCACACACCACACCCACCTCACCACTCACACACTCACACACCCACACTCCACTACTCACACCCACACTCCACACTCACACACTCACACCCACTCACACTACACCTCACACTCACACTCACTCACACTGCACACTGCACATCCACACTCACCACACTGACACTGCACACTGCACACTCACACTGCACACTGCACACTGCACACTCGCACACTGCACACTCACACTCACTCGCACACTCACACTCGCACACTGCACACTGCACACTGCACACTCACACTCCACACTCACACTCACACTCACACCCACACACCACACACTCCACACTCACACACTCACACCACACACTCACACACACACACTCACACACTCACACACTCACACCACCTCACACCTCACACACTCACACACCTCACACACCACACACTCACCACTCACACACTCACACACCCACCACACACACACCACTCACACCACACACACACCACACACACACACACACCTCACACTCACACCTCACACACTCACACCTCACACACACTCACAGCCACACCTCACACTCACCTCACACTCACACACTCCACCTCACACTCACACACTCACCACACTCCACCACACTCACACACTCACACACACCCACACTACACTCACACACCACACCACTCACACACTCACACACCACACACTCACACCACCACTCACACCACACACTCACACACTCACACACTCACACCACACTCCACTCCACCACACCACACACACACTCACACTCACATGCACACTGCCACTGCACACTGCACACTCGCACACTGCACCTCCACACTCACATCGCACACTGCACACTCACACACTGCACTGACACTGCACACCGCACACTCGCACACTGCACACTCGCACACTCGCACACTCACACACCGCACACGCACACTGACACACTGCACACTGCACACTCGCACACTCACACTGCACACTGCACACCTCACACTCACACACTCACACACCACACACTCACACACCCACACCACACACTCACACACCACACACCACACCTCACACACCACACCACACTCACACACTCACACACTCACACACCACACACTCACACACCACACTACACCTCACACCCACACCTCACACTCACACACTCACCACTCACCACTCACACACACACACACACACTCACACCACACCTCACACTCACACTCACACTCACACCTCACACCTCACACCTCACACACTCACACTCACACCTCACACCTCACACGCTCACACGCTCACACGCTCACACGCTCACACGCTCACACAGCACTACACGCACTCACACGCTCACACCTCACACCTCACACTCACACCTCACACACTCACACACTCACACACTCACACCATCACACTCACACACTCACACACTCACACACTACACACTCCACACTCACACACTCACACACTCACACACTCACACACTCACACACTCACACACTCACACACTCCACACCACATCACACACTCACCACACTCACACTAGCACATCGCACACTGCACACTCACACTCGCACACTCACACTCCACACTGCACACTCGCACACTCGCACACTCACTACACGCACACTGCACACTGCACACTGACACTGCACACTGCACACTCGCACACTGCACACCTCACACTCACACTCACACTCACACTCACACACACTCACACCACACCACACTCACACTCACAACACTGCACACACTGCACACTCCACACTCTCAACTCACACACACATCACACACTCACACACTCACACAACCACTACACACTCACACCTACACACTGCTACACACTCACACACTCACACACTCACACTCACCACTCACACACTCACACACACACTCACACACTCACACACACACACACTCACACACTCACACACTCACGCACTCACACACACACACACACACTCACACACACACACACACTCACACACTCACACACCACACACACACACTCACACACTCACACACTCACACACTCACACACTCACACACTCACACACTCACACACTCACACACTCACACACTCACACACTCACACCTCACACACTCACCACTCACACACACACTCACACACTCACACACTCACACACTCACACACTCACTGCACACTCACACACTCACACACTCACACACTCACACACACACACTCACACACTCACAGACTCACACACTCGCACACTCACACACTCACACACCCACACACTCACACTCACACACTCACACACTCACACACTCACATACTCACACACTCACACACACTCACACACTCACACAGTCACACTCACACACTTTCATACTCACACACTCACACACTCACACACTCACACACTAACACACTCACTCACACACACACGCACGCACGCACTCACGCACGCACGCATCCACACACACACACACACACACACACACACACACACACACACACACACTTACACACACGCAATTACCCACACACACACACACAGTATAATGGTTGAGTTTAATAACTGTTAAAATTACTTGTTTATTGCTGTTTTTCTGGTTTTGTCATTTAGGATTTCCTTAAATATATAACTTTTCTAAATTCAATAAATCGATGTTATCGAAATGGTTGATGACCTCTCGAACTTCATATCCATTGGTATGATATTGCAATTGGTAATACCATGGTGCAAGGTTCATGTTCAATTTTCAACGTTCTTTTTAAATTTGGATCAATATGGTGACATTTTAGGTCTTGAGAAATATTAATAATTTCTGGATGTTATTTAATCAATCGACGGGTATCGATTTTGCATTTATGCCTCATTATATGAGTATTCGCAATGAATTGTTTCAAACGCATTATGTTGTTTCATTAAGGGTAGAATGTCAGATGAGCCATGAGGTCTTTCTTTTCTGTTATAAAACGTTTTTACCTTTTTAACCATCAACACAACATTTATCTGGCCATAATTAGTAACTTTAGAAAAAAATGTACTTTACCTTCCGAGTAGAATGTTGCTATTTTATATTTGGTCTACGAACATAACTTTTACCGAATAATAGGTTTGCTACACAAACTCAAGATATTATTTATTTATCTTATTGTAATTTCATCAGGGTACAAGTGTAACAATTAACTTTTTCTAGTTATATGTCTATTTTAGAAGGTTCAAACCTAAATTCGGGTTTCGAAACAGACATTTGTTACCAAACCGTTTGTTTGGAAATTTTATATTGCCTGAACTTGGTATTAATACGTGTATATTGATTCTTTATCTCTAAAAGGTAAGAATTATCTTAATGCATTCGCTGGTGTTTTAGGTAAGTGATTACAAAGATATATGGGTAGGTACATAAGCACAATTCTAGGAGCTTCCGAACGGAATAATTGTTGCTTCTCTAAAAATCTTATATTGAATGTAATTGACAGAATACTGATACATACTGATATCATTTTGGATAGCCCTTAAGATCTACAATCAAGACAATCTGGATATTCAAAGCTAAGTTACCCTATGATTTACTATCATTTGTGCTGTGATTCTTCACTTATATAAGCTATATGAGCTATATAAGCTATATGAATGTACAGACATAGGTACCCTACTTTATTTGGGCAAAAATTGAAGTAGTTATACATAACCTTTTAATTATTCAATTGTAAAATCAATCCTTTTTATATGTACTTCCGGACAGGTCAATTTTTACAGTTTCCATTTCATCTATTGATTATATACATTTCATCTGTTTAGATTTTATACCTAGGAAAACTTGTACGGGTGAATGTATTCAACCTTGCTTGCAAAATTATATGCAGCCATTAATCTTTTAGTCACAACTGCTATAGCAATGGCTGCGTTTCTTAAAGCCTTGTTGCTTGTGCACTGTATAAATATGCATACGTGGCTTTGGGTTGGCCTATACGCTAACATAGAAATTCTCTTACTATTTAAACTGAAGCCATACCTTTTTCTTTAATTGAGTACTGACACTAATCATTTAAAACAGCGTACCGGTGAATTATCCACAATTATACATTTAATTATTAAACTCAACCAATTTATTCTATTAGTAAACTAGGTATCTACCATAGTGATTTCTTTGTTGCTACATTTTAGTTTAAAAAAACATTGATTTAGCCATTAAGTTCTGGGGTTGCTTTATCTTGTTTTGTTAACCATAGTTTAATTTATATACCAATAATAGAAATAATTTATTGTCTTTTTTTCGTTCTAACTCATAGTGTTTCTTTAAGATAGTGTCGACACCCTTCTGGCATTTGTTGCTTAACTAGAAAAATGACTAATACTATTTTAATGCATAATAATAGTGCTTTCTGGCGCTCTCCACGTTCTTAACACTTACCTTTACCTTCGTCATTGATTGGGACCGGCATCATCTCCATCGTGACTGAGCTATTGGCAAGACTATTATTTTTGATGCTACTATTTATAGTATGGTTAGGTACAGCCTGGAGATTTAGACGTAACAAACACACGCACTCACCTATTCACACACGCACCTACACACGAGCGCACCCTCCCCCCTGCCCGCAGAACTAATCAGTACATAACAAAAGCAAGCAAGAGAATCTATAACACATTGAATCTTAAAATGGACTTTTTGCACGGAGAACGTGGCATGGCTTTCTTACTTCAATTTTAGTCTATACATACACAGAAGAAAACAGAAACAGAAACAAAAAAATTGCACTAACATGTGTAATGAGATACAAATATAAATGGTATAGTAATATACACTAGAAAGTATACTGCATAGTTACTCTTTGCTTAATATCGAAATTGGTCAAAAAAACCAAGGCAAAGTCTATAGTAGTAATAATAATTATACATATATATATATATATATATATATATATATATATATATATATACACACACATTTCTAAATTCATACAGTAAGTATGAATATAATTATTTCTATCTTTCTTGACTCGGTCTATACTTCTACTTCTTACGTCCTTAGATGTCGAGGCAGTAGACCACCCTTTGGTTGCATCAAGAGTGTGTTTAGGGTAAAATAGGTCTGGAAAAGGAAAGCACTTGTAGTGCGAACGTCCAAATTAGGATAGACCAACTAGGTGATAACGGTGCGAGAATGAAATACGTAGATGCTGTGAGCAAAGAGTTAGTTGAATGTGAATGGAACAGTATGGAACGAACAAATAAAAGACATTGACGATGAAAGTCCATGGATAAGCTTAAAAAACTGTGTTGTTAATTGTGCCGTGTGGATATGTGAAAGAGCGACTGTAGGGAAAGAAAAAATGTGCTAGGTGAAAGGAATCGTTAAAAAAGGCAGTATGTAAGAAAAACATGTGTACATGGCAATGATTGCTACAAAAAATGAGACTGAGAAAGAGCACTTGTATGAGGTGTACAGATTAAGAAACAAAGAAGCGAAGGAACCAGTGAGAATAACTAAAGAGGAAATGAGGGCTGTGGAAGGAGAGCAAATCCAGAATAATTTTGAGGGAAACAAAAAACTCTTCTGGAAATGGGTCAAAAATACAAAACGTGGTCCAAAACACAACGCTGCAGAAGTGAGGAGAATATTTTGGAAAGCTATACAGTAGTGAGGAAAGTAAGACTGAAAGGTTAAATAAGGAGAATATAGAAGGAATGGTGAATGAAACTGAGAAGGATATGTGGATAAATGAGGTAGAGAAAACGGCAGGACTGTTAAAAAACCGTAAAGAAGCAGGCGTAGATGAAATCACTGGTGAAACGCCAAAGTATGGTGGAGCAAAGCTTCTACGAAGATTGTGTGAATTATTCAATGTATGCATTAAGTGTGGAAAAGTGACAAGGGGTTGGACGTGATCATTGTACCACCGTATAAGGGAAACAAGTGTGATTGCAAGTACTGCAGAGGAATAGGTTTTATCAGTGCACCTAGTAAAGTATTTGGAAGAATACTGATTGATAGTGTACGAGAAAATGTTTAAGTGTAAAAAGGAAGCTGTACTGTGCGTTTGTAGATCTGGAGAAATCGTACGACAGAGTGAATAGGGAGACGCCGTGGAAAATATTAAATGAATATGGCGTAAATAGAGGTCTAATAAACGGAACAAGGGCAGTATACAACGGTAGTCAGGCATGTGTTAGGGTGAGATGAGGTGTGAGTGAATACTTTAATATTGAGCAAGGAGTGCGACAAGGCTGTGTAATTTCACTGTGGTTGTTCAATGTATACATGGATAAATGTGTTCGGCAAGCATGTACCGATACAAATGGTGTAATGACTGGTGACGTAAATGTTCGAGTTCTGGTAATGTAGGTGACACAGCCTTATTAGGTGCAGATGAGCTACAAACTGTTCTGACAAAGTTTGATACAGTCTGTGAGAGCATGGACATAAAGGTAAACGTGAACAAAACTAAGATTGTGGTACTCAATCGGGAAGGTGGAAAGGACAGTAGAGTATTTACTCTGCAAGGTGAAATTGTTGATCAAGTAGACGAGTTGGTATATCTGGATAGAATGTTTACTGCAGATGATACAATAGAAACTGATTGGAAGTATGTGGAAAACAATTAGAAAAGAAAGCATGAGCCTAGCTGCGAAACGAGCCATGGTGTGTTTGTCCCGTCATTACTGTATGGAAGTGATACATGGGAATGTCAAAAAAAGCACGAAAAAAAAATAAATGCCACAGGTATGAGATTCCTGAGAAGTGTTTGCGGTAAAACGAGAAGGGATAAGATAAAGAATGTGTGTATAATGACGGAGTGTGGCGAGGAAAAGACCATGATGGATAGATATAAAAGTAGTACTATTCGTTGGTTTGGTCTAACCGAGCTAGTAGCGTAGTAGTGACACGACCTGCTTAACATTCGGGAGGTAATGGATTCTATTCACGTTACCGTCTACCTTACATGAGGTCTTTTCAGGGGGTTTTCCTCATACACATGGTGCGGCATGGTCACTGCGTATAATGCCCACCATGTGCGGCTACTTAGGCGAATGCTGCAGTAGTATTTTCCCCCTCAGAACCCTAACTCCGTTCCTTCCGATCCTAGTCTGACCATACCCATCCTTAATCCCACCATGCATATATACGTAATGTATGTATGTATTTTGGGAGTCCATAATTGTGGCTGAACGAGCTCGGTAAGTTCGAGCAGCCCGCCCTCCCACTTGGGGGAGGGAATGAAATACGTGGCATTTTCCTTTTTTTTCTTGGTTTCGTCACATGGAGAGAATGAACAACGGAAGGTTAATGAAGCAAATATATGAGGGTGGCGTTAAAGGTAAGGCCGGGCCTGGTAGTCCGCGTAAAACTGAATGTAGTAGAATGTATGATAAAAGAAAGAAAGATAAGGAGTTTTAAAAATAAAAAGACATGTCAGAGACAATGTATCTGATTCGCTGTCTGCAAGCAGATCAGTGAACATCGCGTTTAACATTGTAAACGTGCTTTGTTAAAGTTTTTTCGTGCGTACGTTCTGCTACCTGCGTCGTTTTCACGATGACAGGTAGAGAGCCACCGTTCCGGCAGAGGCACCCGTACGCTCTTCGGAGTCGTGACGATGAGCTCGAGTATTCCCCGCTGGGGACCGTGACAGGCTAATGCGGTATATGGATAGGCATGGTACACCTATACCTATCAGGCAAAGAGGGAACGTTCGTTTAAGATGGTTCTACGGGGAATACCCGTAGAAATCTCCGAGGCTGACGTTACCTCTGAGCTTAAAAAGTGTGACATTAACTTCAGCTCTTGTTTCAGAATGAAGAAACAAGGCACACCGATTTCGCTTCTGCTGATCCAGGTACCAAACGAAGAGGACCTTAAGAAGATCCGGCTGGTGGAGTACGTGGCTCGCCTACGTGTCTTCACTGAAGACTAGAGGCGGAGTCCAGGCATCGGGCAGTGTCACCGGTGCCAGGGATTCCGTCACGCGCAGCGTTGCTGTGGAGCGGCAGTACGCCGTGTCAACTGTGCAGGACACCACCACTCCAGTGAGTACACTAAACCCCGCACGGACCGGGCAAGGTGCGTAAACTGTGGTGGTGATCATCCGGCCAACTTCAGGGGTTGCCCGAGGTACCCGCGTCTCCCGCGGCGCAAGAAGACGGAAGCTCCACCATCACGTCTCACGCAGCGGAAGAAGACCGAAGAATCACCACCACAGCGACAGAAGAGGACACCACCCACAGCGGCACCCTCTTTAGTCGGAACCGGCGTTAGTTACGCCAAAGCGGCGGCAAGCGGCAGCGGATGCGGTGAAAGCCGCAGACGTAAAAAAGCCCGCTTCACCCGCTTTAGGATTCGACGCTGTTCTTGGCCTCCTCGGAGGTTTGGATATGGCGAATGTCCTACCTGTCATCCAACGGGTGGCAGTGGCCTTAGTTTCGGCACAAACTACGACTGACCTGTGGCGAGTAATCCTCACACACGGTCAGGAGGTGTTTGCACTTTTTGTGTAAATACCTCCAGAACGGCGATGAGTAAGGATGCTGGGATAAGTATAGCTAACTCTATCAATATAATAAACTTTACATATTAACACAATCTACCATTTGCTACTCAAACTCACTTCAAAACATCACTTATATAACTCATAAAATTCAATTAACAACCCAATATTAAAAATACTAATCATTTTTTCCATTCCCAACAGGCAACACCCGCAAGAAGCTATGCAGACCTCTGGTATCAGGGACCAGCCCAACTGATTCCAAAGAAACACCGCCCACCCACCCACGAGTCCCGCCTACAACATCCACTAGATTAGGAATAAAATACAACTCAATTAAGTAACGTAATCCAATTAACATGTTTTTTTTTTGCCTAGCTAATAAGTAACATGTTATAAACTTATAAACAAATGAAATGTAATTAAATAAAAAAAAACTATGTAATCAACCGGCTGAAAGGCTACCTCGCCTGAGCAGCCGACTGAAATTGTAAAATCGCATTTATCAACTATTGTACCTATAATTAAATAAACGTGTTTGAATTTGAATTGAATTTGAATTGACAATGTATGAATCTTGCGGAAAGCATGGAGAAAGATTGTGAATGAAAAATAAAAAATAGGCTGGCTGAGATTGTTTTGCCTACCGCGCAAAGGAATGACGTGAAGGTTATGTAATATGTAATGTAATGTAAAAATTTAGTAAAATGTATTTCAAAAGGCAATGAGATTTCTAGCATATACTGCAATTACATGTAACGAAGAAACTGAAGTATGTATTTAAACTGTGACACCAAGATACAAATGCTGCAATTTAATTAAATATACTCGTATTTAAGTACAAGGTAGTCCTACTGAATGTACAAAAAGGTAATGATAATGGATCACCCCAGGTACATCTCACACTATTTATACTACAGACAGGAAACCTATTAATTCATGTGTAATTATATGTTATATGAAATATATATCGTGCTTAAAAACACTCGTTTTAAGTAGCTGTCCAGAGGTGATCCGACACTAAGGCACTTATAAAGACTGGTTCTATCATTTTTAATTGGTGCTTTCGCAAAACTTACCAGAAGTAATTTATATATGGTCGGAAGTTATAATCTAGTATTTCCTTATTGTTCAACGTAATGGATTTCTAATCTGTACTAACACCTACCGATGAAAAATGATCGAAAACAAAAACTTACGGAATATTTCTGTAATAATCAGCACAGTAGAGGCACTAATACAAAAACTCTAAAATAATAATTGAATAATTTTTAGTTTTGAGACTAAAATTGAAAAAAGCTTGCAAACGTATCATCTATAAGTATCTTTACGATTGTTTTAATAGTACAAATATGCATATATGGATTATAATTTGTTAAACGCACGGTAATGATTAGATTTTTGGTACAGGTATACCAAATTAAATATATTAACGGGTAGTTAACTAAATTATAAATTTAAAAAAAATGATATGTAGTTGGATACATTTAAATTATTTTACGGAAAAGATAAGTAAAGGCCTATTTATTTATTAATAAAACAAATAACCTGGTAACAAAAAGTGGTATTAACAGTGAAAGAATATAAATCACGAATGTACATACACTCAATCTTGTATGTCACAATGAGGTTTTTCAGTGGTGAAAAAATATAATATGGTTCCTATTTTAAAAACCATAATTTATATCGTGATTAAAAAATTTTAAATTATATATACATTTTTTTTTGTTTATCGTAATCTACGCTAAAAAATGTAGAAGGAGTACATTTAGCATTGCTACCCTATCGGCTCAATGAGCGAGTTATAACAACTCAGAAATAGTTAAAAACTGGTAATAACAAGGTAGCGAAAAAACACCCATATCACATTTTCTAAATTTCTATCCATTGTCTAGAAAATGCATTCATGAGAAATTTGAAAACAAATAATACAGCTGTTCTTCAACAATTCCTTGTCTTGATTATTTGTTTATGCTAGTTTGGACACTACACAGGATTTCCAGCAACCGTATTTCTTCTTTTTAATTCGATCGATTTGTTGCTGAGAAATTGCGTTTTAAATCGCCAAACTTTTAATTAAATAACACACATAAACGTTTAAACCAATGAATGTATTGCAAAAAATGGCCGCCACCAATTTCCATACAATAATACAATCTGGATACAAATCGAGATCTTACATTACTCAAGATCGCAGGAGTTGTTCGTCGGCATTCAGCGATAATCCTTTTTCGCAATTCTTGGATATTGTCGGGCTTAGTGGCTTAAACGGTTGGTTTCAGCACACACCGGAAAAAAAACTCTAAGAGGTTCGAATCTCGGGGTCTAACCGTCCATTCTATTGTACTTCTGCGACCAATCCATCGTCCGAAATGTCGAACTTGAACGGCATAATGAGGGCGTGCACCATGTTGATGAAAAGATGTCTGATCTTATGAAAGGTTATCGTCGTTTTCTAAGATTTACGTTATCAGAGGACCAATGTTATTTTCTAATAATCCATTTATATTGTCATCCATGAAATGTGGTTCAACGGTCTCCCAAAATTTTCAAACCAATATGGATTTGAATCACTCAAATAACAACAATTATTACTGTTCACCACAACACTCAATATAAATGTGCATTCGTCCAAAAAACAGATATTCTAAAGTAAATTTTAATTATCGATCAGTTGTCCGCTAAATAATTTACAGAAATGCAGTCGTCGATCCAGATGATCTTCGTTTAACTCTTGAACTAATGTCATTTTGTATGGATAAAATTGATTCTATGAACTCTATAGCGTGAAACACCAGTAGCTTGTGATATTTTTCTGATAGACTGATCCATTTGCAAATGACTACAATCTGCACCTTTAATAGATTTATTTCGAACTGAACGATTTACTTCATGTTTGATAAAGAGAACAAGAAGAATCCGTAGTTTGAAATTTGCCAATTAAGTGTTGTACGCATTGGTAGCTTATATTTTAGTTTGGATGGTTTTGATTAAAAACTCTTGCAGGCTTTGGCACAATCATTATTACGAAGGTAAATTGCAACTATTTCAATTCTTCCTTCTATGGAATAAAAGATTTGGATTTAATAGATAAACTCCCTTTATATTGTCATTAGCTTTCTTCATTTTTTTAGCTTTGCAACTTTAAGAGGTAATTTCTCAGCAACAAATGGTTCTAAATAGAAATAAAGTTGTGAAAGTACTGAAATCTGAATCTTACGGGACCTGTAACCCCTCGTCCTTTTTAAAAATTTAGAGGAAGCCACAATGTCCCACATAGCGTTAAAGTTGCAAAAGTGGTTTCTGCAAAAATGGTCCTCCCTTGGTATAAACATTGACGTTTTTGTGTTTCCCGAGAGCAGAAGATTTCTTTCTAAGTGACGCTAATTGATCCCATTGAAACTTTCGCCTACAGTTCGATATCTGGACTTCGTGGAGCAAGTTCAACTGGAATGAAAATCGATAACAGCAGGCGGTCATGAGTAGTACAACTATGACATTGTATAAACCTTGAACATCTTAGAAGACACCAAACGTTCTTAGCACCGTTAGAAGGTGACATAAATACCAATTCCTGACAGATATACAATCTAGTACGACGTTTCCGCGTATGTATTATGACGTTTGTTACAACAAAGTTCATAAAATAACCAGGCTTCACCAATTATCACATCAAGGACAAAATCGGTAAAACACAAATTCGTATAGTCTTGGATAGAAAAAGATTGCCTAAAATTTGTACGGAATTCTACAAAATCGAGCAATCAATAATCACGACATACTATAAAAGAAATAGTAGGTTATAGTAAATCGTCACGTCGCATGCTGGTTATGAAGCTTGATATCTACTACTCTGATCTTAATTTTTCACTTATTGGTGATGAGTCCAGGTAAGTGTAATATATATATTTGGAATCTCAACATAAAATGACACTCATGCCCAGGAGATTTAATTACTAGCTATCCATTGGGAAACATATTTAATTAATTTATTATAATTTCCATTACGGTTCCTTTTGCTGCCATAAAGAAACAATACCTTTCTATTACCAAATAAATTTGAACCAGAAATAGAATTACATTAAAAAGCTAAACAACAAATTTTAGTTGTGCGTTAAACAAATAGCCACAGAATGTTACCCAATGAATTTGGCTACAAACAAAGGTTTTGAATCTGCTACAAAGAATAATTTCTAGACTAAATATTTGACTTTTACTACTTACATGCTGTGTAACGTCCTGTACAAAATGATAAATTCCTTATAAAAAACCTTTAACTAAATTTATGAGTGAAAGTTGATGTTATCGATATTTGGAAGCTCTACGAAAATATCATTCAAAAAATCGCATTTACAGGTATAACTTTATTATTATGCACCATCTTGTGTTTTGTTAGGAAAACTGTTATATTTGGACCAAGGAAATACCAAGCTTAAGCCTATGTTCTGAAGAAGAAGTATTAGAGATAAATGCGATGTTGAAAATATATGTTCAAACCTACGAAACTTGAAATTCAAATAGAACACCCTGTATTTTTTATACCATGTTAAAGAGGATCAAAAACCACACAATACTTCATAAGTATGTCCTATGCCTATCTCTCACTGTTTTTGAATTAATTTGATTTTTCTATATTATTCAATATTTCAATGGTTTTTCTTGTGATTATTCGCAGTAGCCATGAAATTTTAAAACAACAGAGAAAAAGTTGCATTAAATACTAAACACTAACATAGATGTAAATTTACTCCAACAGAAAATGCATACGTTCATAAGAACTTGATTTAAAATAAACGAACATTCTCAAGTCACTGGATAATTCAACAATTGCTAATGAGTTCTTATTAAAATATGCTCGTAAAAGGTGTCCCTGATACTGAATGCATACGTTTAATCTCATATCCTATCTTGCCTATCCTCTTTTGTAATAGAAGATGTAACATAAACACGTTCTTTTATGTAGCTCTATAAGAAGAAATCTAATGGGGTAAGATAGTACGACTTTGGGGGGCCACTGAACAAAACCTCCACGTCCGATCCTCGCGGTGGTAGTAAGGAAGCGCACCTTCCTGCTGCATTCACATGTTATGTCATTTATCATTACCAACCATATTAACGAGGTTAAGCAAAACTTCTTGGAAGAATTAAAGACAGATACGGCCAATTAGGGGAGTGTTAAAAAAATACGGTCCAATAATTCTATTGTGGAGAATGCCACACCAAACATTCATGGACCAGTGGTTCTTTTTTTGCGTTTGTCGGATCCAAAATGGATTCCGTAATGCGTAACAGTGCATATTATGACCATTTACAGCACTGTTGCTTCTAAACGTAGCCTTGTCAGAAAACACAATATGAGATCAAAATTTAGGATTAATCTCAAGTTGAGCACTAATCCACTGGCAAAAGTTCTTTCGAAGTCATTATTGCGTAAGTTGTGGTCTAATTCAATATGGTAACGATATTTATATTTTCTAGTGCATCCGATTGACTATTCACCACTTTGCGTTTAACATAATCCACACTGCCAGTAAAATCGAATCTCTCCATCAAATTTTCAAAAGTGAACCGAGTGAGTTGGCGTCAAGCAGCATTTTTCATTCTGTATAACATTTGAGCAAGGAGGCGATTTTTTTAGCCTCTGCTAACACATAAACCATATCAATTAATTCACTTTTAGTATAATCCGGTATTTTACTATTGAACACACAAAATCTTCACAATCTTAAATGGCTACCAAAATACAATAATAGTTTAACAGGTCAAACATTTCTCATGTGGAAAATCGTTTGTGACGTTTCACATGACATTGCAATTTGCGGACTACAGACATTGAGGTTTTCTTCAATATGAAGCAGAACCTCAATCTCTTTTCCTTGGTTACTAGTATTTCTATTCACCACTTTGCGTTTAACATAATCCACACTGCCAGTAAAATCGAATCTCTCCATCAAATTTTCAAAAGTGAACCGAGTGAGTTGGCGTCAAGCAGCATTTTTCATTCTGTATAACATTTGAGCAAGGAGGCGATTTTTTTAGCCTCTGCTAACACATAAACCATATCAATTAATTCACTTTTAGTATAATCCGGTATTTTACTATTGAACACACAAAATCTTCACAATCTTAAATGGCTACCAAAATACAATAATAGTTTAACAGGTCAAACATTTCTCATGTGGAAAATCGTTTTTATGGCTACTGCGAATAATCACAAGAAGAACCATTGAAATATTGAAAAATATAGAAAAACCAAAATAACTCAAAAACAGTGAGAGATAGGTATAGGACATACTTACAAAGGTCTTTGATTCTCTTTAACACAGTGTAGCAATATACATGGTGTACTCTTTGAGAAAAGTTATACTTTTGAATTCCAGGTTTTGTCGGTTTGAACATATATTTTCAACACCCTGTAACATGTATCTCTAATATTTTTTCTTCAAAACATAGGCTTAAGCTTGATCCTTGCTAACAAAACGCAAGACGGTACATACATAATAATAAAGTTATACCTGTAAATGCGATTTCACAGGCATGAGACTTCCATAAATAAGGTTTTATAATCCCACGTAGAATCCAAAAATCAAATGATATACAGGATGTTACATTTAAAAATTACAAACTTTGTCTTGCTCTACTTTTTTGGAACACTCTGTATAGTCCAGAATAATTTTAAACTGCGCAGACTTACTAGCCATGTAATATGACAAATACATTTTATTGGCAAAGTTTACCCATAAAGCACCAATTTACTTTATTCTAACGTTGACTCACCCGGTACACCATTAATTGATATGCTCTCGAGAAGTAAAGTGATTGAAAAAAAATTAAGACGTTCTCTGGTAATCTCGAGTACACGTGCTCGACAAGGCGGAATTATAAAGTCGTGCCATGTATAACCCGACAATGTTAACCAATAGTTATTTGTAACACAAGACCAAAAAAATCAGTGTCTGTTAAAATGAATAAAGGCGTGAATACTCGAAAAACTTTTTATGTCTGTGCGACACACAAGATTTTTTGTGTCGAAATTAAAAGAAAAGTTCAGATTTTGACTAATGTTACTCTTTTATATACCTCGATGTCATTGAAAAATAAGTTGGTTACACCGGAATGTTTAGTGTGGTAACGCCGAACGTGATAGATAATAAAATCCAAAAACATATCTATTTACTTTTCTTGAAGATACCTGTGTTAATGAAAGTCTAATCAATACCTAATTAGTTTTTAGTTTGTATATAAATTTAACAAAATACACAGACTATAAGGCTTTATTTAAGATAAAGTCAAAGTAATAAAACCTATTAATTTGGTGAATCAGATCTATCAACCATGTCCATCGATAAAAAAAAAGCCATGAGATTCGCCAAAGATACAATCCGGTGTAAAATAACAGTAGAAAACAAACTCATCGAGCAAGTTGGAGAGTTCATATACTTGGGAATGGACATCTCCAGCAGTCAGGACCCAGTGAAAGACTTAAGAAACCATATAAATGGAGCAGCAGCCTTATCAGGATGCTTAAGAGAGATCATATGGTCGAATCAATTCATGCGAATGGACAGCGAGATAAGAATTTACAAAACATGCATAAGACCTATCATGACATATGGAATAGAAACACGCGAAGATACATCCGAAACTAATAATGTGCTGACAGCGAAATGAAGACTGTGATAACTATCTTGGGCAAGACTAGAAGACATCGGATAAGGATACAGACATCAGACAACAGTGTGGTACTCTAGACGTAGTGAGATGGAGGAGACAAGGAAGAAAAGGGTGGAATGTTCACGTGAAGACGATGGAAGGAAGCAGACTACCGCGAATAGTAGTGGAAGATAGACCAAATGGCAATCGTTTACCAGACAGACCGCCTAAAAGATGGAAGGACAGCTGGCAGTCCACATCACAAGATACTCTTCGACAACGACTTCAGAATTGACGGACCAACAGGCCTAAAACAAGTAGAAGTAGAAGAAGAAGGTCTATCAACCAAAACTGCTACAGTTATATTCTTGATGAACATTTCCGGCAAGCGACTATTTTCTGGTCTAACATGAATATCGGAAACTAATTGAATACGAAGGAACAATACAGTCATGCCTAATAGTTGAAAAAACCTCATTAGAGAAAGATATGGACAAATATAAATAAATAAATAATACATTAAGGAACCTTGTTTATCTAATACGGAAAATTAATTTTTTTTACCCCAAGCAAGTAATGCAATAAAAAATTACGATTTCCATCGTTTATATGAAGTGAAGCGTATTTGTTAATCACAAAGATGCAGTATTTCACTTTGTAAAGTTGTAGAGTTTATTTTGCAAAAGCTTTATAAAAATTGTTTAAACAAGCAACTTACAAATTAAAAAAGTATTAGTAAAAAAATTAGCATCACTGCTCAGAGCAGATGGTGCAAGGAGTAGTAGTAAATCCATGCCTTTATCCTTAAATTTTTAGTAACTACCAATTCGAACAATTATATTATTGAAAACTTTGTTAAATATATTCAAGTTCGTTGAAATTTAATGAACGTAGTAGTAAGTACTTATTGTCAGTCGTGTCACTAATTGTCACAAAAAGCAATGCCCTATCTAACTTAATTGAAAAGTTGTATGGAAAATGAATAAGAGGTATACAGAACCGTCGGAGAACAACTGAAATTAGTAATGGAGCGACAAAGCGCTGATTTGTTCTGAAAGACTAATGGCTCTTCGACTTACAAGTTTCCGCCCTCACGTAGCCCGTTAATTCAATTGCGCCCTTGCCACTTGATTAAACGTAACGCGTTAGAGATCGGTTCGAGGATGTCTGACTGCTCCACCCATATTTCTTCAATTCTTTTAATATAGGACCTAAGGATTAATGAGGCAAGCGCCACGGGCATGCAGAGTTCAGACCCTATTGATCATAGTCGAGTTCTTAATTACCTCGCCGGGCCGTCTTGGCTGCCCTTAGCACCCTTATGCACGCTTTGCTGATTCAAACTTGATTCAAATTGAAATAACTATTTCCTTCTCTCATAAATTATGTCTCCATAACAAGCACCAAGTGCGGGGCTTGCCGAGACTTTGATAAATGAATGGGCATTCCATTAAAATAAGTGCCCTAATATATCCAGTCCTGA
This sequence comes from Vesta saturnalis, assembly GCA_036346205.1. Lineage (NCBI taxonomy): Eukaryota > Metazoa > Arthropoda > Insecta > Coleoptera > Lampyridae > Vesta > Vesta saturnalis. The sequence continues at coordinate 192,076 of JARFJB010002356.1, forward strand.
TTTATTTGTTTATCTGACGATTATTTTCCAGAGCAGCGTTTTCTAAAACCTTTTTGCACAGTACCTAAGGTATAAGAAATGTAGTCGTTTAACTGCATTCACCAATTTTTACATATAATTATATTACTTATTTCATATTTGTGTAAATAATGCTGCCGAATTGTATGATAAACTAGTTGGCTACAGTAACATTATAATATACTTCCAAAAATAAAGTATAAATGTTCTAATTAGAATAAAGAATTTAAATCAATTTATCTTTCCAACAGGCTGTGGCATTTTACAAGAATTTATAGCCGCTTTTAAAAAGTCTCTTTGAAGTAAGCGCAGTAGGTAATTACATCCTGCTCTGGACTATGCTGTAGCGTGAAATGAATCGCCTCCTCATAGAGCTTTCTGTTCTTTCATTGCTAAAACAGTAAATG
>JARFJB010002356.1:197500-252500 GCA_036346205.1 Vesta saturnalis
TTAAAACTTACCAACCATTTGTTATACATAAATACTTAAATTTAAAACAAGTCTAATGGTTACTTGGAGAAATAACGTCACATACATTTGGTAACGTCTCTCAATCCTACAAATTAAGGTTATGAACAAAATATGTTATTAATTCAATCTTCAAACAATACCATGCAAACCATAATCATTTAAGACCCCCATCAGTAATCGTTAATTAATTTTTTAATATAAGATGACTTGGAAATTAAACGATTTTATTAGCCACACTATTCGAATGGCGTGATTACCTTACAAGCAACAAGCTCAATTTACAAGATGGCAACTTATTTGAAAACGTGAATTACCAACATACATTATTAAATTTTCCTATATTCAAACTTACTTATTTTTAATTAAGTTATTATAAATGTTGCTTCAATTATTAATGTCAGTTTTGTGGTTAACAGTGTTATATTTTTGTATGTAAAACATTTCAATAAACAATCTCTTATTTAGGTTATTTTCTTGCATTATAATTTTTTTATTATCAAAATCAAATTTATGACCAAATTGTAGGTAATGATTGCTAAGGGCGGTGTCATTACGTTTATTTTTAATTGAATAACAATGTTGGGAAATACGTTTTTTGAGATATTGCGAGGTTTGTCCAATGTAAGATTTTTTACAATTTTTACAATCGATTTTATATATCAGGTTTGATTTTTCGTCAAAGCCAAAGTACCAAATGACGAAAAATCAAACCTGATATATAAAATCGATTGTAAAAATTGTAAAAAATCTTTACCTTAGCGTTACCTTAAAATCAATTGTGAATAACCGGGTAAGCCATTCAAAATATTGATTTCAGACCATAATCTTAAAAAATGTTTCGAATAAAATTGTAATTATAACGTCCCCCAAGTACCCTATCTTGAAAAGCGTAATTAGAACTTATGTGCAATAATGCAAATTCAAGAACAAAGCAATCGCTAAGTGATTTATCTTGACTTGACTGACAATAATATCACTATTACTCAAATTAATTGCCTGCCTTACTTTGACTTCCCGGGCAATAATTAACAGATTAGAATTTATTTACAAGTCTGATATTTAGTTACACGCAAACCTCAAATCTGATCAAACGAAGTGGCCGTCTAGTGTTAGCTACGTTGTACTATTTCATTTAGATAAGCTGGATGAGGTACGTGTTGCAACATGAGGGTAAAACTACTCAAATTAAAATCAACGAACTTGACGCAGCGGTGGCACAGCCCGTTAATCTGCTACCGTGGGAAAGAAGCACCAATAAAACCCACTTTATTCATAAATAGGTAATTGCACAAGTACATTAATAGATCAAACAACAAAAAAAAAAAAACAATGAAAGGGTTAAATATATAACAAAAGTGCGTACAAAATTATAACATTAAGAGAAAATGAATAAAAAGCAGTTTAGTTACACAGAAACACAATAATAAAGAAAATACATCTAGTCACACGCACAATTGGTTCATAAATAATCAAAATAGAAAATCATAATAGAAATCGCAACATCAAACATTTTAAAACCAATCATACCAGCCTTTAAGTAAATAGGCACATAAAACAATAAAGCAAATTACGGTGCACATAAAATACAATAACAGTAAAATTGCACAGGCAATAAAGTAAAGGCGAGGACAAAAGAAAATAGACAAGGTATTCACAAGTACCCAATTGTTTAGTGACCACTAAAGCACAAAATACATAAGTCACATTGTAATGAAGCACATTCATAGAGAAATCAGCTCGCAGGCAAATAATTCTACTTCAACAAACTGACAAAGAACTCATTCAAACAAAGCCTTACAAGGGTAAGTTATAAATAGATCACTAACATCGTGACCGATATATAAGTTTGAGTGCATTAGAAAAATACCCTGCTCCCTTCTCCCGTTACACACTCATTTATGCAACAAATAAAAACAATAGAAATAAAAATTCGAGGGTGTTTAATGGGCTATCTTGGGAGTGTGTACCAACTGGAAATTGCCTTTTACAATTAATAATCAGCAACATCATATACCCATTCACCAGCCACCTCTACACAATCATAAATATAACCAACAACCAACAATACTAATTCGCACAAATACCAGAGGAGAGGGCCCTGTACTGTCTTTTTATTTTAGCAGATTTCAGCTTAACGAGTCCGCGTACGAATAAAATAACTTTGCAAGACAATGTTTGGTGTTTAATATGTTATCTAGACTGGTAAAAATGATTTGCGGCGAGCTTGCATTTACATAAAAATACACTAGAATAAATATTCCCTTAATTGATCACAAACACAAATCGCTACATACGCGGTTTAACCCTGAAAGAAAAGACAACTTAGTGTTGGCGAATTCAAAAGAAAAATGTACACGAAAGAATTATTTCAAAGACAAAGTGTTTACAATGAAGGTATTTAATTAACCCCAAAAATCGATCTGGCTCGATTGACATGCTAATTGAAACTGCCTTTCCCCCGATTTCAAACTATGTCTACTTCCCAAAAATCAACCTTATATTTACGCCTCTCGAGTTTCCCAGTAATAAACAAAGATATCGTTCGATCGCGGTCTGCCCAGCCGTAATCAATCATTAGAGCAATGACATTTTTACATCAAGAGCGCGCGTAAGAAATTACAATGATTTGTTACGCCCCTTCAGTAAAGCATGTTTAGGCGTGCACCCCCCAACATGTATTTACATGCATATTAGTTACAAACAATCCTACATTCCTTAGATAAAAATATATAAATAAAAATGTTTTGAAAACATTAGCAAATTACGACGTATTATTAAGATATTAAAAATCCAGTAATTATCGTTTCTATCATGGTAACAATGGCGATTTGACAAACGTTTATTACAATAATAAAATTTTAGCGGTCCGCTACCCACGTAATGACAACTAAAGTTGAATAAATGTAATAAATAAACAAGATTGATTTATTTGTATATTCATGGAACATAGAGATTTAATATTTAATTTTTAGATACAGTGTGATTCATAAGTAATGGGCCAAATTGTAACTATACGTTCAAAAGGCAATAATAATGTTTTGCTTAACAACAATGAACTTAAGTCTGGTCCTTACTGAGATACAGGATGTTAAAGTGAAAAAACTAAAATAGATTATTGTTAAAAGATCAGCTGTTTTTCTAGATAATAACTTGAAAATTGGATATGGAGTAGTTTTAGTAAGGGCAAACAAGACTATGTGAGAGGATTTCAGTTAACTTGTAGATGTCGCCACATATGCCATATTGAATATATGGATTCAGCTAGAAATTTTTTTTTCACTCATTAATTCACAACTTATTTCATTTGGATAGCTGCATTATTTCTGTATAAAAAAGGTATTCTTTTTCGATCTTCAAAATATTAACCGTTTTCGAGATATTTGAATTTTACTAATTCACCGCACGGCCCCCGTGGTTGTTCTTTACATTTACTTGACCGTAATGGATAATTGATAACAGTATTAAAATGAAATGACACAAAAATTAAAGTAATAAAACACCTTTATGTTTATAAAGTACTATACACCAGTTAATAAAAAGGAAGACAACATTAGAACAGACTTGAACTAGAACCACTTATGAAAACTCTTTTACCTAAAACCTACATCATAATCTTAAAGTTTTGTAAAGTTAAATTAATTAATTACATTTAAGCTTAATGATCACTTACTGCTAATTTTTTTCAACATGGCCACCACAGCACTTATACATACATTTAACCGTTTAGTTAAGGATTGTATGACTTTAAAAAATGTGGCACGATTATTTCCTATTGAATTGGCTGCATCTTGAATTCTATTCCATAACTCGTCTCGTGTATTTATAGGTTCAGCATAAACCATTGATTTCATGTAACCTCACACATGAAAATTAATTGTATTAAAATCTGGACTGCGGGGTGGCCACTGAAATTCACTATCACGTCCAATACAACGGCGAGGGAATGCTTCATTCAGATAATCGCGCATAGCAAGTGGAAAATGTGGAGGAGCACCGTCTTGCATGAACCACATCTTTATTCTTAATTGTAACGGAAGATCTCCTAAGAGGTCGACTAAGTCACTATTTAAAAAATTTAAATATGATTCTCCATTTAAATTAGGAGGTAATTCAACTGGGCTCAGTAATGTATTGCCTATTACACCACATCACACATTTATATTAAACTCGTGCTGGAAATGTCTATTTTTTTTAAACGAAGTTTTCGGTTTCGCAAGGTATGAATATTTCGCGAATTAAAAACTCCGCGTCTGGTGAACGTTGCTTCATCCGTGAATAGAATGGTATTCAGAAATGTTGGATTATTATTCAATTTCCCCTTCAACCACTGACAAAATTCAACTCTGATTCGATAATCTGTTGGAAGTAAATTTTGCACCCAATCGATTATAAAGATTTTAAAATACTTTACGGTTTGGCTGTCTTTTGTTAGGGGACATTTCACGATATTTTCTGGATGCTGCTTGCCCAGAAAAACTTTTTCTTGCGTAAACGCAAATCATGTCTCCCATTTCCTCGTTTGAAAAGTTATTATGTCTCAGCATTTTTACCTATGCTAGAAGATGAATGAGTCAGTTTACCTAACCATAAAATGTTTCAAAATGTTCAATAAACATCCAAGTTTTACTAAACACGTTGTTTCTTTCAACATTCCATGGCGTGCTTTTGTCCTAAGACTTTAATGCTATGCATTATATATCCAGTACTAAAATATTACAGTATGCTTCCTTTTACGTTCATTATTGGTTTTCTCAATACTTATGTTACATAAAAATAAATAAATTTTGTTTTATTACTTTATAGTTGTTGTGTCATTTATTTTTTCGATGTCCAATATTACGAAGCATACCATACACTATTTTTACATTCAGTCGTCATCAATTACAGTTAGGTAAATGTAAATTACAACCACGGTGGTCACACGGTGAATTAGTAAAATTCAAATATCTCGAAAATTTTTAATATTTTTGAAATCAAACAAGAATAAGTTTTTTATACAGAAATGATGAAGCTATCCATATTAAATAAATAAGTAAGTTGTAAATTAACCCATATTTGCCCATTGTTACAATATTGGAACACGCCTTTTTAACCCCTACCATACAATAGTTTATTATCTTATCTCGGGTTTAAAAACTGCGTGTTTAGTACACCTGTGTATATATTAAAGTGGAGTTATTGTTCAGTTTATTGAATATTTACATATTCTGTGAAACATCAAGTTTTATTTTTCTGAACAAGAAAAATGGCTTACCAAAAGTTAGTATTTATTTTGATTTTGTGTTCAAAAGGCGTACGCTGCGTTGCTTATTTTTAATTGTTACTTTGTATAGGAAATCACTAAAGTAATAAAAATGTATATTTTATGTTTTATAATTAGCCAAATACCGTGATTTACATGAATGTTCCATTATTGGAACAATGAGCATCAATGGTTCCATAAACTTTTTTTTATTATGCTTAAATATTACACCACGGCAGAGTTGATTCAGCTTGTAGAAGATGTAGATTTTTGCAAAGCAGATGTTTTCATGACCCCTCCTGAAGATGGAGAAGAAAGTTCTGAAGATAGCGGAGATGAAGATGGCTGCAATGACATCAATAAACTTAGTGGTAGGCACTTAAGAACCCAAGCTACCGCAAATGTCCGAACCCAAGGGGAAACTTTTACCATAGGAGATGAGGACAGTGATGATGAAGCTGAATCTGATCAAAATTTACCTAACAATGCAACTGTTAGTGATAATAATGACGATTCATCATTAAGTATCAATAAAAAAGATATTACAAGTGAGATCAGCGATAGTGATGAAGAAATGAAGATGACTTTACTTGAATTAAAAAATCTCTCTTTCCTACTAAGAGAGACTGGTCACTGCAACCTTGAGCATCACTTTCCACAGTTCATATCGCCTAAAACTGCGATTGACATTCCAAAGCACCCTGTTGCTTGCTTCGAACTTTATTTTGATGAAAAGTATCCAAGGTTGTCACAGATATGACAAAATATGCACTGAAGGAAAAAAAAAGATCATCGCTTCAAAATTGACATAAACGAAATGCGATGTTTTACAACGATTTTATTGTTATCGGGATATTTTATAGTACTTAGATGGAGAATGTGGTGGGAAGTAGGATCCGAAACATGTAGCATAGAAGTGATGAATTCAATGCGACGAAATCGTTTTGAGACGATAAAAAGATACCTCCATTGTGCGGACAATTCGGATTTACCGAAAAGTGATAAGTTTGGAAAAATGAGACCATTATTGACAATTATTCATCAACACTTTTTTCAGTATTCAGAATTTCAGGAAGGACTTAGTATAGATAAAAGTATGGTACCGTATTTTGGCAGGCATGAGGCAAAACACGTTCTAAAAGTGAAGCCTATAAGATACGGTTATAAAATGTGGTGCTTGTGTGAACCATTGGGATATGTAATGAAATTTGAACCATATTAAGGCCCTAGTAAAAGTGATGAGAAAACAAAAGCAATCCTAGGTGTTGGTGGTACTACAGTAACGAATATGATAAAATACCTTCAACAGAATACGTCTTTTAAAATTTACGGCGATCGTTTCTTTAATTCTTTGAAACTAACCCATAGATTACAACAAATAGGATTTGGTTACACGGGAACTATAAAGTACAATCGAATTGAGAATTGTCCAATAAATTCTTTAAAAATTATGGAAAAAAGAAGTCGAGGATCTTATAACGTTTGCACCCGTATAAAATATAATGTTACCATTACAACTTGGCATGACAATCGAATAGTACTAATCATTAGTGCTGTGACCCTACTGGACCAGAAAAAAAAGTTAATAGGTGGGTATCGTCACAAAAGAAAAAAATTGCTGTAAGTCAACCACTTGTTTATCTCAGTACAATAAGTTTATGGGAGGTGTCGATCGTATGGATGAAAACATTGATAACTACGGAATATCTATTCGATCAAAAAAATGGTGGTGGGCAGTTTTTGCTTTCTGCCTTGATACAAGCGTTCATAATGCATGGCAAATCTATAGAAAAGGCGAAGGAAGAAAATTAGATTATTTACATTTCCGAAGTTCAGTGGTTCAAGTTTACCTCCAAAAATACGGATGCCCCGGTTCTGGCCGTCCTATAATGCATAAGGCTCTACCCGTTAGAATAGATGATTCAATAAGGTTTGACCAAAGTGGACATTGGATTGTTACAGCTGAAATACAGAATAGGTGTGCACTTTGCAAAACAAATTCGACCAAAGCTTGAAATGTCGACTAAACTTACACCAAGCATGCTTTGCTAAATTCGATACAAATTAATATTAGCATTTTGTATTTTCTTAAATAAATTTTCTAATATGACACCTAATAATGTATACTTTTTATATTTGAAACCTATAAAAGTTAATGGAGTTATTTATGTCCATTGTTCCATTGGAACACGTTTAAAATCAAAATTCTCTTATCAAACAAATTTTTTTTCTTTTTTTGACGTTCATAATAACTAAATAATATAAAAAATTCATATATAATAATAAAAATGAAAATTAAATAATTCGGGAATAAATAGGTTAATAAGTGAAAAAAAAAATTGTAACTGACTTCATATTAACTGGCTATATTTCATTTTAATATTATTATCAATTATCAATTACGGTTAGGTACAACCACGGGGGCCGTGCGGTGAATTAGTATAATTCAAATATCTCGAAAACGGTTAATATTTTAAAGATCAAAAAAGAATACCTTTTTTAAGCAGCTACCCAAATGAAATAAGTGTTGTAAATTAATGAGTGGAAACAAAATTGTAGCTGAATTCATATATTCAATATGGCGTATGTAGCTACATCTACGAGTTAACTCAAATCCTCTCACATATTCTTATTTGCCCTTACTAAAACTACTTAATACCCAATTTTCAAGTCATTATCTAGAAAAATAGCTGATCTATTAACATTAATCTATTTTATTTTTTCACTTTAACATCCTGTATCTCAGGAGCAGACTTGAATCTATTGAAATCAGTGGCGGTTTGTCCATTAGGTCATTTGGTCAATGACCTCCCAAAAGTAAGACATGACTATGATAATTGAACATATATTGAGTAAGATTAATTTAATATTGTTAGTATTATTATCCATCTCACCAAATATCTAAAATATAGGTAAGTTTATTTTAAATCAATACGTGACTGTATAGTCACTATACTATAGTGTACTATAGTGTATACTATGAATTTTATTATACTTGAATTCACCGCGGTCACAGTTTCAAATTGTCCTCGATGCTTAGACTGGCTTCCCCGAGAAAAGGACGGATAGAATGGCAACTTCGTATGTATTAAACAAGAGCCGAAGCTCGACCGCATCTCGCCTTACGGTCACAAGCCGTGATTTCGAATGTCGACCAGTCAGTACCGTTTCACTTGTTCTGCGATGCGTGCACCCACACAGTGAACAGTTTACAGTACTTACGTTATTGTATATAATATTCGCTGCCTATTTTATCATGTCGGTGGTTCAAATATTAAAAGAACTAAAAAACAATAACGGTTTAAATTCCGATAAACGTCTAGAGTTTAAAGCAAAAGGTCGCCCTCAACCAAAGCTACAAATTAAACAGTCAAGTAGCGATAAAAGCAGAGAAGTGAATCGTTACTTCCGTGAAAATATGTACGATTTGTGCGAGTGGATTTGCGGATGTGAAATTACAAATGCGTTCTATTGTTACCTATGTTTATTATTTTCAAATTCTATTGACTCCTGGTGTAGTAATGGTATAACAGACTTGAAACATTTGAAAGATAAAATTAAAAAACATTCTCTGTCGGCAGATCACATGAAAAGTTCTATGAATTACGGTACCTTCGGTCGTGTTGATATTCGATCACAATTGGATAGTGCATACAGAAAATCTATAAAAGACTATAATGAAAATGTAGCAAAAAATCGATATTTCTTAGGTAAACTTATCGATTGCGTTAAATCTTGTGGTGCATTTGAGTTGGCATTGCGAGGGCACGATGAGACAGTCATCTGAGAATCCAGGTGTGTTTCGAGGACTGATCAACTTCGTATCAGAGTTGGACTCTATATTTAAAGAATATATGGAGAGAAATATCATTTTTAAGGGCACCTCTAACATCGTGCAAAATGATTTGCTAGAGTCAATGTTATCAGTTGCTCAAAACAAATTAAATCAGAAATTAAACTAGCTAACTTTGTTGCAGTACAAGTAGATGAAACTACCGATAGTTCTAATAAAACGCAAATGGTCTTTATCATACGTTACGTTTTAAATGGAATTATTCACGAAAGGTTTCTGAAATTCATTAAACCGACAGGCACCACTGCAGGCATACTAACAAATGTAATACTTCAAGAATTAGAAAATTTGGATATTAGTAAATCCCCCGAAAAATTAATTGCTCAAAGCTACGATGGAGCCTCTACTATGAGTGGAAAATTAGGTGGTGTTCAAACCAAAATTAGAGAAAAATATACGACGGCGATTTTCATTCATTGTTACGCCCATCAGTTGAATTTAATTTTACAAAAAGCAGCGAGTCAGGATAAAAGTGTAAAAATTTTTTTTGCTAATTTGCAAGGGTTTTCAACGTTTTTCAGCAGATCACCGAAACGCACATCAGTTCTAGATGAATTTGTGAAAGTTCGGCTACCTAGAGCTGCACCTACAAGATGGAATTTCACCACCCGTTGTGTAGAGACTGTATTTTTACATCAAGCCGACATTCTAGCTTGTTTAGAGAAAATTATCGACTCTGAGGAAGATTCTAAAACCCTAAATCAAGCTATTGGGTTAAAACATTTCTAAAAAGCGAAGATTTTTATACTGGTTGAATTTTTTTCATCTGATAATGCCAAATAGTGAAATTCTGTTTAGCCAGCTTCAAAAACGTTCTACTGATGTCATAACGGTTAAAAACAACGTAGCATCTTTCAAGGCGTCTATAAAAAAAGTGAGAAATGATATTGCAAACAATTCAAACAGCTTGTTTTCGCAAATTCCTTCATTCTCCTGTGCCAAAAGATCCAGAAATGAAGACTCCAAACGTCGTATATCTCTAGAGGTCTGTGACATAATAATTTCTGAAATTGACGAACGATTCAGTTTTAGTGACCACTTAATAATTGCACAATTATTCTACAGCGATATGTTTGAAGAGTATCAGAAGAGTTTTCCGAACCATATTTTAAAATTAGTTAAAAAAGACTTTCCCGTCATCAATCATTTAAAATTGAAAACTGAATTAGAAGTCATAAATGAGCGAAATGATTTTCATATTTCTGACGGAAATGCAGGAGCCATAGCAATTCTCCAGTTATTCATAAATAATAACCTTTGTGACACATTCTCGGAAAGTGTAAAATTGTTAAATATGTTGTGTACATTACCTATGACTACTGTTGAGAGCGAGCGTTGTTTCTCTACGTTGAAGAGAATAAAAACTTTTCTACGTAATACTATGGGGCAGGATAGGTTGTCAGCTTTGGCTATGCTCAGTATAGAGAAGTCTCTCATAAAAAATATGCCAAATTTTAACGAACTTGTGATTGACCATTTTGCCAATAGTAAAGTGCGGAGGATAGACTTAAAGTTCAAAACTATTTAAGCAAATTGAAGACAGTACCCGTGCACCGGGGCAATCTTAGTGTTAGTTATATTAATATTCATCTGTATAGGTGTATCAAAACCCTCACTTGTGTTAAGAAGAGTTCTTACATTGTCTTACATAGAAAATGATTATGGATTTAGACTTAGGGCAGATCAGAATTATAACCTGTGCAATGTGCAATGCTGTCGCGCCTATTTCAGTAACTACTGCGGAAAGTGAAATGTGTTTCGTATATCTCTACTTTGGAACTAGTAGATATGTTTTGGGCATTACAATGAGTTGAGATAGGCTTACTGTCTTACTTTATTGGCAATGTTATCTACTGAGAGGAAAGTGATTGTGCAAATTCCTGACTTTAATAACACGGTGATCGACATTTTTGCAAATACCAAGACTAGAAGAGCTGATTTCCTCTACAAGTATCAGAGTAAGGTATTCTAATTTATTCCGCAATTGTATACATATATTGTGTCCAAATTCTAAACATATACATTATTTTCATTATCAAAAAACTGTTCCCCAGTGGCGCGTTTTCGAGAGGTTTCTACCTCCGGGCTACTCACAGCGAATCCGTTGCCATACTTTGACTAGCCTCCCTCCAGTGGCGGCATATATTCATTGGAAGCGTAGATAATAATTAGAGATGGAAAGTTTCCATATACTCATATAAATGCTATAAAGTAGTTCCTTTTGGTTTGACGTTGCGCATATCGACTTTCAATCAGTTTCGAAGTTAAAAAAAAACTGCATTCGGTTTATGAACATTTTTCGTTATAAATATCTTGAGATTCAAGGAAGTTCAATGACTTGGAATTTCAAAAAAATATCTGCAGTGCTTACACGAATACCCTGCAGCCACATTAACTTACAGTCAAGACAAGTGCCCTGCCGATACAAATAGTCACGAACCGCCACTGATTGAAATTATTATTATTTTTGCTTTCTGAACGTGTAGTTACAATTTGGCCCATTACTTATGAATCACTCTGTATAGTGTATTAAATGTCATCAATAAAAATATGATATGTGGCATGATCGTAAAATTTGTCGATTCACGTTATTCGTAATAAAAAATAAAGTAAACTCCCACAAATAAATGCGACTTCAATACAGCGACGATAAAAACTACAATTAATTTGTTTTTAAAAATGTATTGTTTATAATATATTCATTATCACAGCAATTTATATGAGAAGATAATACTTTAGTGAAAGAACAAAGGCAACGCTGATCTATTTTCATGGATAGCCGAGATATCAGTTTTTCGCGTCGATATGAATACAAGAAGACCGTGTAGAATGAAAAGCAATTTTTCCTTTTTAGGGTTATCAAATTTCGAAGAATAACAATAAATCTCAAACTGATGATTTTCAATTACTCTCGTCCAAGTTTTAACAGTTTCTTTAAGTAAACTTGACATGACTTGACATTGATTGCTTTAAATCAAAACTTTAGGTATATGGACGAGGATAAAAACACTTCAAGAATATTGAAATAGAAACGTAAATTTATAGCACTCCTAAGATATAATTAATCATTTCAAAGCTTTGGCACATTAATAAAAGAAGATTAATTGTTACGTGCTACGTTTGTTGACAGGCACTGGCAATGAATGTTATGTTGTAATACAAAATTAAATGTTAGAGGTCACTGCAGTCGACACATACGAAGTTTCTAAAAGGCAATTATACAATTTAAACACTATCATATAAACAGCTTTAATGTATTTTAAAGATGCCTGACAATATTCCATTATAAAAAAACAACACCATAAATAAATTATAGTTAATTGGCTGTACGATTGTCGTAAATGCACAAAGCTGATGTAACATCAATTTGCCGCGTGGCTCTACTTCAGCAGGGCCTTTGAAGTCGGAGTGGCGGCCCGACTGATATCAACATCCGCACATCAATCTAATTATACGGCCCGAACAACGGCCTTTGATAAACGAGCCAACTTTAGAACACTGCATAAATAATGCGTATACGTACAATGTCACTGCATATATCTTGGTTATTCAATTTACTCTAATGTGTCGGCCTGTAAAATGTACTAAAATTAAAAAAGTAAAATACCGCATAGTTATTAAAAAAAATTTTAAAAGTAATTTTATTTCCATTTGGGACTGAATGTGCCCGAATGTATTGTAATTATTAGTATTTAATAAATACAAAAGTATTAACATTACTTGTGAGTTGTGCGACTATGAAGCGTTGTGAACACCTTACATGAACAGTGGATATTTTATTGGTGAAATAAGATTGTGTATTTTCCTGTGACATGACTACGCAAGATTTTTTTCTCAACAAAATGTATAACTTGAAATTAAACTGTTTATAGGTCTTTAATCATACAGATGTAAGATGTTTGTTTGTGATATACTTATATTAATATTTTGACGCAGCCCTTTTGAATATATTTGGGACAAGTAGCGAAGTCACAAAGCTTAAAGATATCGTGTTTGTCTAAGAATAAGGCGACTCATCCCGTATTATACGGGACTCCCTTTTTTAAACACGTCAATTCGCATGATGTAATTATTTTAATAAATAACGTAAATATTTCGTATTTATAAAGAAGTCTTTTTTTTTGTCCCGTTTCTGACGTTTCGTTGTTTAGAAGAAATTAGCCAAAGTCTAGAAAGCACGAAAAAGCTATCGCGACCTTCAACGACACAATAAGATGACATCACAAGTTCTACAATTTACGAGACTTTTGTAGCACTTTTGTCTACTTAAATAAATAGGCAGTATTAAGTATCAAGTCTAGCGCGAAAAGATTTGCTTACGACGGTGCTGGTACGTGTGGAAAATAAATATACTAGTGCGTAAATAAATATAGGGTAAATAGTTCCTTTGTTAAGGTTAACTGTTATTACATGTTAAATAAATAATCGTTATGACATAGTGTGTATCTAGGACGGTAGAAACTTGAATGCTGGCTATGGTTTCTTCACTTCAAGCTTCTACACTTCATAAATGTGTGCTGTAAGTGGAATCTGAAAAATCTTGAATGGTTCTATTAAATTTAAATCAACAATTAATAGAACGGAAAAATTATGTCTTTTTGCCAAATTAAGTTAACACTATGTTAGTAGCTCTGGTAAATGAAAGAGAAGGCCTAGTCGTAACTCAGTCTAAAACGTCAGTGACCATGTTTTATACTACTTGTATAGCCTGTTTGGATAAATGGACGCAACACTGTGAACATTCGCAAAAGTTTCGCAAATTATCTGGGCGATTTTGAAGATACAAAATTCAAGGCAATTTATTTCAAAATTATTTGTTGTCATTCAAAACCCTTTTAAAGTTCTTACAGTAAGGCTAGATTTTTTGCTGGTCCAAATTTTATTCATATTAGAAAAAATCATTTCCGTGGCGGTGTTGAATCCCAGTAAACACATGCGCACTTCAACGATTTCCTAAAAAAACTGCCGAATTATCTATTTGAATATCAGGGTGTTGTTTTAGAAAAAAAGTTAATGAATTTTTTTTAGCAGTATCAAACGAAACTTTTGCGAATTTGCGAATGTTCAGTGTTGCGTCCATTTATCCAAATAGGCTATACCAATAGTATAAGACATGGTCACTGACGTTTTAGATTGAGTTGCGACTAGGTCTTCTCCTTCATTTACCAAAGCTACCAGCATAGCGTTAACTTGATTTGGCAAAAAGACTTCATTTCTCCGTTCTATTAATTGTTGATTTAAATTCGATACAGCCACATACTCGTATACTTCTATCATTGACGATTTTTCGGATTCCACTTACAGCATACATTCATGAAATGTAGATGTAGAAGCTTGAAGTGAAGAAACCATAGTCAACGGTAATTTAGGCATGCTATCTCTCATAAAAATATCCCTAAAGTAGGGTACCAATTTGGTGCATTTCTTTAAATCAATATTTGTTAACAGCCTTTCGGATAATCTATTCAGTTTTTTGGAAACGGTTTTAAGTGTAATGCACCACACCTAGATTTGTATGGTTTCAGATAAAGTGCACCACCTCTCTTATTCACGGAGCCTATAGCGATAGGAGATTATGACGCCATGTCTCTTCTTGCAATTTTTGGAATTTTTAGCTTCATTGACAACTTCAGCAATTTCTAATGCGCTGCCAGCTTAAGCACTGATTGCCGCTAATCCTGCGAATAACGGTATAAGAACTGGTAAAATCCCTCCTTGTTTAGGTAAGGGAATTACTCTAGGAAATTTAATGTTTTTTTTCCTCCTAGACCTTTTACCACACGTTTTTCCGTTGAAAGCCCCAACTGTATTGTGTCTGAAATTTTCGTTAGGTTAAATTTTTTTAGCTAGTTTTTCATAAATGCAATAGATTTCCACCATTGCATAACAATTTCTTCTTCTGATTGATCATGAAGTTGCAATGATCATCTAATTGATTAATACCAGGGTCAGTCACCGCGTACGAACCGTTTCTCTAAATTTGTACCAAGGCCACAATGCTGGTAACCAAGAAAATGCAATTCAACCGGAAATATATTGATTAAAGTATTCACTAAACCACCTGCACTCGTTCACTTCTTAGCTAACATTGTTTACCTAGATAGATAAACCAAGGCATGTATACCGTAATCGAGATCACAGAAATTTTGTAAATGCCATACAGTATATAAGCAGGACGATAATGAAATATTTCCAGTAGAAGGGGGGAACTTTAGGACAAAAAATGCTGGGAGGTTCAGCATAGGACAAAAAGTAGTGGGGAAGGCTTGGGGGCTGGAGTGAGTAAGAAAGTGGGGTCGGCTTCCTTTCGGGAGTGATTTTCACCCCATTGATAGCATTTGCAACCCCTTCATGGCACCTTTACCCCTAATTGGGGTCCTTTTGGGAGTGTCAAGGGCCGTTTTGGCAGCCGGACCCTGGTGTTTGGGGTGTGGGGTGGTTACGTGACCCGGTAAAAGTCCCATTATTTTAATTATGACGTCATTATTAAATTATGGCACCAGTTTGTTTTTAATTGTCACAATTACATTCCTCAGCCATTTTGTTTTTAATTATGAGTCAATTAAATTGTACCACAATCCTTTTGTTTTCATTATGAGTCATAACTAAATTCCGCCGCCATTTAGTTTTTAATTGTGAGTCATAATTAAATTGCATCATCACTACAATTTTGTTTTTAACTGTGAGTCATAATTAAATGTTGTGGGCCATTTTGTCATCGGCGGTTTTTGTTTTGGCGAGTAATTTGAAATAGTATTCTAATAAGATTCTTTTATTTTTGTAATTGGCGGGAAATTTGAAATAGTATTCTAATAAGATCGTTTTATTTTAGTAATAGGCGGGACAAGTATAGGACGCCGGATCCTGCTGTAGTGTCTTCGCCCCGCCTCATTCTGTTTTTAATTCGACCTGCTATGAGCAATAATTAAAATGGTATCAGAATTTTGTTTTTAATTATGAGTCATAATTAAATGCTGTCGGCCATTTGAAATGGTATTCTAATAATGGGGGCCCTCGTGCTATCTCATAAGACAGGTATAGGTCTTCGGGACTTACTCAGGGGTCTTAGCCTCCTGTATAGTACTTCGGAACATGATCTCTGGTCTTCGCCTCAAAATTCAGCCGCCAATTTGCTTTGAGTTATGAAATTGTATTCTAGTAATGGGGCCCTTGTACTAACCCAGAAGACAGGTGTGGGGCTCCGGAACTTGTACCAGACTTTCTCATAAGACACGTATAGGACGCCGGAACTTGTTCTCGGGCCTTCGACCCTTGTCAAAAGACAGAAATTGATCAAATCAATTAACCGACCAATAAAATCAGCCGAAGCATAGCAAACCAAATAAAACGATCGCGATCAAATCAAATCAATTAAGTAAATCAACCTCAAACAAATCAATCAATCAGATCATACCTTACAGCTTGCGAAAATCAGCTTACAATTCAAAGTACTAGTTTGATTTAACAGTATGATAAAACCAACCGCAATAAAAAAATTACAAATTGATTTAACTTACGGCTTGCAAAGTCAACTCTCAATTCAAAAATATCGGCTTGATGTAACTTACAGCATGGAAAAAACGAACCTTAAACAAACACAAGCACAAACACACACACACACACACACACACACACACACACACACACACACACACACACACACACACACACACACACACACAACACACACACACACACACACACACACACACACACACACACACACACACACACACACACACACACACACACACACACACATACACACACATACACACACACACACACACACACACACACACACACACACACACACACACACACACACACACACACACACACACACACACACACACACACACACACACACACACACAACACACACATATGCATGTACACATAGCCACGCACACACACAAACGCACGCACACACTCACGCACACACGCACGCACACACTCACGCATGCACACGCACACGTTCCTATACCTATCTTATGAGATAGCCTTCGACATTGCTGTCAATATACGAACATCGAATTAGCGCATTTTGCATGCAGCGCTAAAAATACGTTTTACAGTTAAATTAGTAAAAATGCATACACAATAACAAATATAACCAAACTCGAAATCAGGCCACTGTATTATTTTACATACAAGGATTGTCTAACCGGAAAAACCTCTGGCAAAAAGGGCCTAGATTCATAAACAAGGTTGAACGCACTCAGCCGTTATTGAAAATGGACCAATTCCTGGGGAGAAATAAACAACCTGACCATTTCCAGTTTTGATAATACACATGTGATTTGAAACTAACACCGATTCCATCTCGTAAGGCAACTATAGGACCCCTTGTTTTATTTTATCCAAGGCTCATCGCTATCATTACACAACCATAATATTAATAATAATTACATAACACTGTAGATGTATCGATTAAAGTATAACAAGCGCGTGTTGATCGCGTGAAGCTTACCACAGGTTTAGACCGAGATGTGTTGGTTGTGGTGATGAATCACAACATTATAAATTTGTACAAGTAATTAAATAAAGTAAATAAAATAAGGGGCAAGGGTTAAAATAAAAAACGATCATTTACCAGGGTTGATGATGATCGTATGGAAAGAACGTCTTGACAGGGTAAGCATCTGGGATTTTGTTGCTTACAGTCACGGCACATTCACTTTTTGTGTTTTGTTTATAAATGAACAGTATAAGGTACTTAATGGTTTCTAACAATCATTAATATAATATTAGGTTAGATTTATAAACGCACGGTTTAGGTTAGATCAATACTCGTTTGTGATTGTGAGTTACATAACTGGGGTAATTCCAAAAAATAATTACCTTATGTTAATTATTGGGAAAACTGATTACGCACGCACGTACACAAGTGCAATATAAAATTTTTGGTTAGGTCAATGTTGGCGCTCGAGCATTGACCTGACCTAAAATTTTATATTGTACGTGTATTGACCTAACCTAAACCGTGCGTTTATTAATCTAACATAATATTGCACGTGTACTGAACTAACCAAAAAAATTTTGCGTGTGTGCGTGCGTGTGTACGTGCGTGCGCGCGTACGTGCGTGCGTGCGTGCGTAAACGGTTTTCCTAATCATTCAGAGCTTCCCCTAGTTATGTAACCAATAATAACAAACTAGTATTGACCTAACCTAAATCGTGCGTTTATTAATCTAACTTAATATTGTACGTGAATTGACCTATCCTAAACGCGCGTGTGTGTGCGTGTGTTTGTGTTTGTTTTCGAAAATTGGTTTTTTGTACGCTGTAAGCTAAATAAAGCCCCTATTTTTGAATTGAGAGATGGTTTTACAAGCTGTAAGTTAAATCAATTTGGTATGAGATGTATTACCAAAATTGATAATGACAGTCGACTTGTTTGTCTGTCTTTTATGTAATTCGAAGGTCTGCTTGCCTTTCATTTAATTAGTTGATTACTGTTTTTTCCGAAAATCCCCTCGAGGGACTTGAATAGTGAAAGGTTGTTATTGTGGTTACTTAACTGGGAATACAGAAAATAATTACTTTATATTAATGATTGCTGCAATGCGTTAAGTACGTTATATTGTTTATTTATAAACAAAACGTAGAAAGTGAATGTGCCGTGATTGTAAGCAACAAAAACCCAGCTGTTTAACCTGTCAAGACGTTCTTTTAATACGATTATCAACAATTCCTCTGGTAAATGATCGTTTTTTATTTTAACCCTTACCCCTTATTTTATTTACTTTATTTAATTATTTGTACAAATGTTTAATGTTATGATTCATCACCACAGCCAATACTATCCATCTTTATCTTTATTTGCTCATTTCTTACAAATATTGCAAAGTGTTATACATTTATGCTATTTACAGTATCTTCTTTCCTTACTTAGCCTACACTGTCTTCTTCCCTCTTGCCTCCTCTTCCCTTAACTGTCTTCTGCTTTTCCACGCAATCCTTCCTTTTTCCTCTAGTACCTCTTCTGCCGTCCTCTCCTCTTCCTTTAACTCCCTCCATTCTTTCAACATATGTTTGATCGTCTCTTCCCCGCACAGCCTACATTTTTTATCTTCGTCTCTTCTCCAATAATTGTTTCCCCTCTCTTCGTTTTCACATCTAAATCTCGCTATCATTTTCTTTCTTTCCATCCTCCCTTCCCCATTCAAATATCCCGTTATCCCTTCTCCCTTAATGTTTCTGTAGTTTACATTATATTTTCCTTCTTTCACCTTCGTCCATTTTTCCTCCTTTCACAAATTCTCTCTCACGACCAGTCCTACCCTTCTTAGTCTCCTCACTTCTTCTTTCGCATACCCGTCTCTTTCTTAATATTCTTTTTGGGTTACTTGTCCATATTTTATTCTCGCTTCTTTTATTTCAAAAGCTAAATAGTGCGTTCAAGCTTGTTTCATAAATCTAGGGCCGTTTTTGCCAGATGTATTTCCGATAAGACAATCCTTGTATGTAAAAGAGTATAGTGGTCTGATTTCGAGTATTTTTATCACTGTCTGCAAAACGCGGCAATAGTGTTACACGCTAACTTGATGTTCGTATATTGACGGCAATGTCGAAGGCTATCTCATAAGTCAGGTATAGGAGCGGGTGCGTGTGCGTGCCTGCGTGTGTGTGTGTGCGTGCATGTGTGTGTGCCGGTGTGCGTGAGTGCATGCGTGCGTGTGTGTTCGTGCGTACCTGCGTATGTGGGTCTGTGTGCATGTGTGTGTGTGTGTGTGTGTGTGTGTTTGATTTGTGCTTGTGTTTTTTTAAGGTTGGTTTTTGCACGCAGTAAGCAAAATCAAGTCGGTACTTTTGAATTGAGGTTTGGATTTGTAAGCTGTAAGTTAAAACAATTTGGATTTAGCAAGCTGTAAGCTATTATTTGATTGATTGATTTGTTTGATTGATTTGATTGAGATTGGTTTGATTGAGATTGAATTGATTGAGATTGATTTGCAGATGACCGACTGTTTTCCCACGCCGGTACCCGCGCGTTTAGGTAGAGTACCAGCTCTGAGTGTCGGTTTGCCTTATCTACAAAGTAAGCGGTCGCTCATAGGAGCTAGGGATATACAGTGGGAGAATCGTTACCTGGAATTGTTAGCTCAGCTTCTTGATTTGAGATTGACTAATTTGGTTAATTGCTTTGATTGATTTATTTGTTTGAGATTGATCTGATTGGTTGATTAGATCTAAACTGATTTATTTGAGATTGATTTATTCATCTGATTTGGTTGATTTGATTTGATTAATTGATTTGTTTAATTGATTTGTTTAATAGTGATCGAGATTGATTGATTTGGTTTGATATGCTTCGGCTGATGTTATTGGTCGATTGATTGATTTGATTAATTTCTGACGAAGGGCCGAGAACAAGTTCCGGTGTCCTAATTAGCTCCGGAGGCCTACACATATTTGATAAGTTAGTATGAAGGCCCCCTTACTAAAATACAATTTCAAATTTCCCACCAAAAACAAAAATGGTCTCCAAAATGGCCGACAAAACAAGATTTAATTATGAGTCAATAGCAAATTGGCGGCTGAATTTTGGGGCGAAGACCAGAGATCAAGTTCCGGTGCACTATACAGCGAGCTAAGACCTCTTAGGAAGTTCCGGAGGCCTGTACCTGTCTTATGAGATATAAGGGCCCCCCTTATTAGAATACCATTTCAAATTTTTCGCCAAAACAAAATGGCCGACAAAATTTAATTATGACTCATAATTAAAAACAAAATGCTAGTCCAATTTAATTATGACTCATAACAGATCTAATTAAAAACAAAGTAAGAAAGGTCCGTAACAGAGTGACCATAGAACAAGTTCCGGCGTCTAACACCTGCTTATGAGATAGCATGCTCTTACTAAAATACAATTTCAAATTTCCCGCCAAAACAAACACCGACGAGGACAAAATTACCGACAAATAAAATATCCGACAAAATTCAATTATGACTCATAATTTAAAAAAAAGGCTTGTGATGATGCATTTTGATTATGAATCATAATTAAAAACAAAATTACGGCTAAATTTAATTATGACTGAATTAAAAATAGAATGGCGGCGGAATTTAGTTATGACTCAATTAAAACAAAAGGGTTGCTGTGTAAATTTAATTGTAACTCATAATTTACAAAAAATGACTGAGGAGTTTAATTATGACGTCATAATTAAAAACGAAGTGGCGTCAGAATTTAATCATGACGTCATAATTAAAGTAATTGAAATTTTGACCGGGTCACGTGACCACCGCCACATCCCTAACACCAGAGAGGCCCTAATCAGGGGTAAAAATGACATCAAGGGGTTTAAAATGCCATCAAGAGGTTGGAAATGGCCCAAAAGGAAGTAGACCCTAACTTCACACTCACCCCAGCCTACAAACCTTCCTCCCACCATTTTTTGTCCTAAAGTAACCCCCTACTATTCCATTAAGCATATAGTGTTATTTGAATTAATATTATAGTTCAATGTCTTTATAAATATAATCATCATTACCACGGAATTCTTTCTCACGAAAACGACGGTAGTTAATAACTGGTTTGAACTTTTCTTAGATGTAGATTCCATTCCATAGCTTATTATATTCAACAGTTCTTTTATACTATGAGCATCGAATGTGCAAGAACAGTAGTTTTCTATCATAACGGTTTTCAGCATTCTGTCATATCCTTTAATCAATTCGCAATTGTAATAAATACCAAGATTGGTAGATAGAGATTCATAACGTTGATCATGGATTATATCCTCTTCTTCGTTTACATTTGACCAATCAATTTGATTTTCAATTTCTTGAGATCGGAAAAATTGTAATTCTACATATGAATGCCATCTTGGAACTTTATTCCATTCCTTCATGTGTAACACCACATGATTGCATTGATCGCAGTTGCCACAGCCCATACACACTACTGGTACAAGATTGTGATGTATACTGTATACAATTTCTATATGTTTTTATGATGAGTATTCGTTATCTGTTTATTTGCACACTCCTGATAAATCATCCTTATGTTGAAATGATGGCCAGTCAATGTTAGAAGAATAACCTTCATATTGTTTGTCTTCATTTTTATTTTTACTACTACTATTACCTTCACTATTTTGAAAGCAGCCACAGCACAATGCTAAATTATTATTCATATTGTTACTGCAACTATCCATATATACCGGTCAACTCCTGAATTTTGGTCGTTCCAGAAATGATTTTATCACTGCTTGCATTATAATTAGATAACGACTTTACTTGCTTGCAATTTCACTACGACTAAACACCGTTAAAGAAATGATTCTAGTTAAAGCATGCGTAATTTACATATGTTGTTTTTCCAGCTGCAACTAAACTACTTATGAACACGTCCTTTGTGTTTAGTAACGTTTTAAACTCTTCACTTCGGGTTTCTTTTTTGAAATACTCATAAAAGCGCTGAGGTACTACACATTTAAAATCAGTTGTTTCCATACGTTCACCATACTTACTAATTACGTACTAATTACAGTCACAATCATAACTTTATACTTTTTAGATATCTCGAGTTTTCACACTTTTTTAAAAGGTGTGCAATAGGTGTTCTGATTTAACCCTACTAATACCATGCTTAACAGTTACAGGTTGCTAACTGACTGATCTCAACATACCTTGACTCAATTTAATCAATACAAGAACCATATGACCCTGACCTACCATTCACCATAGACAACAACCTATCATTCTTCTTGTTTCCATAAACTGATTCTTTTTTAGATTTCTAAGAATTAGAATGTGATACCTCTGAAGGTCAATAAACTTTGACCTGGAAAATTCTATTTTTAGGTTTTTAAGAATTGTAATAAGATGACTGAAAATTATATTTTTAGATTTAAATTGTCACCTTGACATTTTGACCTTGAAGAACTGAAATTTAAATTTTCCGCCAAAAGTTTGACCTTGAAATGTTGAGCTTAGATTTTCACCACCAGAGGGCGAATGACCTTGAACTGTTCCAGGATCTGTCCTGTAGATCTACTAAGGTATTCTTGGTAAACACATATTATCGGCCGCTGCTTTTTTCAATAATAAACGCTTTCCAAAATGTTACACCGTAAATACGAAGTATCTAACGGAATTTCTTGAGAATAATTTATATGTGTGAACAACTCCTATAACAGTAAAGTTTTTCGTTTTGACCTTTTTATTAAAACTTTTGTGTTACCAATACTTGAATTTATTATTACTGGGTGAATACATTTTATTAAAAATATCACACCTCTAGTTTAACACCAATAAGATACCTTTATTTTGACTTGTTGCATGGCAACTAGAAGAATTTCCAGAAATTTTTTCGAGACGAGGCGATATTTAAGTGGAATTCTTTTGCAGTTGGGGAGGTAAACATATAATTATGATCTACACATGCCATCTTATCTATTTTATTTGCTACCAGTAAATAACGTACTTCTCAATAATGCGAGATTTCTAGGAATTATCGTTTTTATTTATTATTCCCTATAAAGTTTAATTTAACATAAATTGCACAATTTTATTATTTTTATTAATAAATTTGTAACGGTTTAATTTTTATTTGAATAGTAAACTTTTTAAAAATAATTATTTTAAGTCACATTTAGCATAATAGATGTCTTTAGTGATATCAATTTTGAATTCCAATTCAATAGCCTGACCTCTAGGCCAAATTTTATCATTGCTAGGTACTTTTGAGCATTTTTCTGGTTTCATTCTGTTATCAACAATTTTTGGTTCTATTTAAAAATTCGTGCCATGTGGTGTACTTGAAGCGGTAATTCTGGATAAATCTCGTGCATCCACATATAAAAAAAAATTGAATACAGGCTTATATTAATTAGTTTAGTAATTACCTGCCTGTACAATTATATTTCGAAAGTTTCGGATAATACTTGACACGTTTCCTGTCTGGCCGCCTATCAACTCAGGTAAAAGTCTAAACCAACTGCTCAAATTGTTCCTGTTTCATTCATGTATTTTAGGCCACATTTAACAGTGAACTATTCACGATTCATGTCTCTTGCTGCTACAAACAATAATTTAATTATTACATCAAGGAAGACAAATTCATTTACGACCGACAAATCCAGACGGAACCCCTTATTACAAGGTGTGCGATTGGTAACTAGTATAACAACAACCCATCTTCTCTGGTCTGCGACTCGATCCTACCTTTACCGTTCTGTTCTTCATAACAACTACAACAGGTCAGATTACTACAGTTTATAATTTATTGTTTACAAACGAAACCATGGTTGTTAACCTATATCTTAAGAAGATCGCCTGTCCATTTTTGTTGGTTCGCTAAAAATTAATATTATCATTCACATTATTAAATTAAACATTGAGGTTACGTACGTTTTCTTGTTATATATCCTTATGATTAACATAACGATTTAATTGTAAAATTTCACTTGTTTCATGTTTAAGTTCAATTGAAAACTCCATTGTTGTAATTCATAATTTGAATCTTGAATCATTTTTGTTATCAAAAAAAAGGGGGTTAATACCATTCCCTCTGAAATTATTGTGACTATTGTACCGCATTTTGTTTATGTACGTTACTTTTGCTATTGTGTTTGATATACCTTCAGTACCATTGTAACAATATGTTTTTTTTGTAAATCATTTACGGTAGTACAGTCAGAATTCAATTGCCGGTAGTCAAGTTATTTTTTTTGTTTATTCCGAGTATAGGAGGGAGAAGCAACGCAGAGTTGTACACTGAATTTTATTTCCTGTGTAGCTTGCAATTAATTCATTATTATAGTTTTTTTATTTAGGTGCGCAGTATCAATACGTTGAATCGATTCAATGAATTACTGTGTTGACTATATTTTTTATATGCATAAATTAATTTTTTTTATTTCAGCTTACTGATATATTATTTTAAACGCTTTGCTTAGTTTCTACCTGCCCTGTCTTATCAAGTCACTGTCACTGGCAACCAATTCTGATTACTCACTACTCATTAAAAGGAATGTTTTTTTAATTACCAATTCAAAAATTGAAACTTTATTTTACATTTCACAGAAATTCCCATTTATAGTTTTGTCAAATATAGTATTACTTACTCTCACAATATTGTTTCTTTTATGCCCTTTTCAAGTTTAGGGATCTAAAGAAAACTTGTGGCGCCTAACCTTTTTTTTTTCTTAAGCTCTAAACCACATTTATTTAGTTGCCGCATATCTGCCGCCCACACCTAAATTGCTCAAGATTACCAACTGCTAGCCTGGACGAGTATATTCTACGGTAAACACCGTGGCAAATTATATTTGAAACGTAGAATTTACGTACATAAGAATTAAATGTTCTTTGAATTTAAACGTAGGATTTACATACATAACAAGTTTTAACGTTCTTTGCACTGTGACAGAACCGTTTAAACAAAAATCATAAATCAACATATGTCAACAACAACAATACCTTGGCCGGCTCCGCAACCATCGAATTTAATTTAAAATGTCAGGTTTGATATATAATTTTATTCCAAATTTTGGTGTGAAATTTTCTTGCCGAATACCACACGAGCGTAAACTATTCCTGGAAATAATTTAAGCTCCTGATATTATAAGTGAATAATTAGAAAAAAACTTAAAATGTATGTAAACATAGAATATAAGTTTGCGTCAAATCCTGATAAAATATACAGGGTATTCCGTTTGAAAAATTAAGAAGTATGTGTGTGAAGTTGCTTATCTTGAAAACACTAATTCTAGGCACTTTGTACAGTATAAGATGACGGAATTCGAACAGCAGTAAACATTGCCAAGACCTCAGCAATAGGCGTCTACAAGATCATTTTTTAAACTTCGGATTTGTGTGTATGTGGTGGTCTTTTATATCAGTAGATTATTTTACAAAAAAAATGTATCTTTGGAAGCGCTGAGTGGATAGCAAAAGAATTTATAATATAAATAGCGACCATTAAAGGTCATATAAGTTTATAGGATGTTCCTATTAAAAAAGTTTGGCTACACCGTGTCACCTTTCTCTGGAAGACCCTCTACAATTATATAATTTGCCCATTTACCTTCTGAATAAATTCAAAACTTCAAACAAATAACAAGACCGGAACTACAAAAGTCTGACGTTCGATATCCGGTCCCGGTACAACAGTTAGGCATAACCCCTATTCAGCGCCCCCCTATTCAGAGGTCCCCGTTTCAGCGGTCCCATTTCGGCGATGTCCCGTTTCGTCGGTGCCCCGTTTCAGCGGCCCCTGTTACAGCGCACTCCGTTTTAGCAGAAAAGTGGACCTAGCTGCGTTAGCATAACATCGACCAAAAAATGAATTAACTTATCAAGTACTTTGGTTGTTCAAAAAAAAAAGTAATAAAAAATACAGTTGTCACAAAATGTAACTACAGGTTATATTCAAAATAGCAGTATCATTTACCTATGTATCTATTTCACTACCAACTTACAGTAAATTATGGAAAACGAGAAAAACGTAATGTTGGAAAAAATTATTTCAAACGGTGAGCTCCTCATCCGTTTAAGTTTTACCCTTACCAAGTAGGCAAAGTAGCCAAGGAAAAGGTATACCGCCAAAACGGGGGCCGCTGATGCGGGTCACCGCTAAAACGGGAACCGCTGTAGCGGGTCGCCGCAGAAACAGGGGCTGCTGAAGCGGGACCGCTGAATTGGAAACCGCTGAATCGGGGTGTAACCAACAGATCTGTATCTGTGGTATGTCTAGGTAGTTTAGTTGTTGATCTTACCTCCTTAAGTTAATACTCTACCACCTGCTATTATGCACTGATACTATAAGTGATTAAATTTTAACTATAGTTATAGAATTATGCATAGTAAGTTTCTAAATTATTGTGACTACATTATTCCCTAAATTACAAAAATACTAATTAGTTGAGTTGATCGGCCTATTTCCACAGTTTCGGAAGCGGACTGTGCTTAAGTCATCAGGCTTAGTCCTGAGAAGGACTGTTTTCGCACTTGAATTGAATTCATATGTTATGATTTTTCTCAATTACTTGACTACTCTCAGATTCGAACTTGGTACCTTTCAGTTACTAGTCTGACATTTTTACCGCTGAGCCACTGAGTAATCCAATATATATTTTTTAGAACACACACACACACACACACACACACACACACACACACACGCACACGCACACGCACACGCACACGCACACGCACACGCACACGCACACGTACACGCACACGCACACGCACACGCACACGTACACGCACACGCACACGCACACGCACACGCACACGCACATATATATATATATATATATATATATATATATATATATATGTGTGTATATATCTATAAAACATGTTCGTGGTTGCGAATAAGTTTATTGCGCATGTTTCGCCGTAACTTACTACGCAGATGTATTCCAAGAAGTGCATACAACCTACCATGCGAATGCAGCAGAGCATACATAGGAGAGAGCAGTAGACTACTCAAAGTGAGAACACAGGAACATTAGAACATCGTCCGCAAGGGCGAAACAGAAAAATCAATACATCGCACAGGCAGAAAATCCAGTAAGCCAAGCTAGTGTAGAAATGAAACCGATATGGATACCAATAATACGGGAAGAGCTTAACCGCAATACACCTACGCAATAAGTTACGGCGCACAATGCGCAATAAACTTCTGCGCAACCACGAAAGGTTAGATATAAATATACATATATATATATATATATATATATATATATATATATATATATATATATATATATATATATATATATATACGTTCTAAATAATATATATTGGGTTACTCAGTGGCTCAGCGATAAAGGTGTTCGAATCTAGAATCTGAGAGTCAAGTGCTTGGGAAGAAATCATAACATGAATTCGATTCAAGTGCGAAAACAATCCTTCTCAGGACTAAGCCTGAAGACGAAAGCAGAGCCCGCTTCCGAAATGTCGCTCTTCAAAGGCAAGAACTGTAGAAGTAGGCCGATTAACTCAACTAATATAAAACCACAGTTACCAAACACTTATAACACAGCATTTTGATAATATTAATTATTATTTAGTGTATTTGAAAACTAAAAAACTATTTTAAATTAATAATTAATTAATACTAAACGAAACAGCTAAAGAAAACTCAACATATGGACTAAACAGATCTAAATTTGAAACTGAGAATGTAACGCGGATTGGCCAAAATTATGGATATGACCTTTGGGGAATTAATAAAATATTCTAGAACCTTACATCCCCAAATATAGTAGTAAATGCTAAAAGTGGTGTTGAATTACTTTAGTCAGGCTAGCCCACTTACTAGACATTACAGCGTTGAGTGAAAGAATCCTCACTCAACGATTGTGGCGTAGATAACAATAATATTACGACTAATTGCATCGGTACCAGAGCCAAAATCCTGAATTAAATTAGTGGAGTTTAGCCATAGTATGTAGTTACGAGACAAATTAATAAATGCTCAATAAGGTTGTAATGTAAAATAAAACGTACACTCAAGATGACAATGTTAAGTTTCCTTCATTTAAAAACCATTTATTAGAGCGTTTTATACTCCACTGCAATCAATACAACACCACTCTCGTAACGTAGATCTAAATGTTATTATAATTAGTATAATTAAATATTTGTTAAAAAATGATACGACTAAATACTAATTTGTATTAATGGTAAGCATGGAGCTCGTCACAAAATGTAAACTGTAAAGATTGATTTTAAACTTCGAATTACGTTTAAAATATAAAAACGAATATTACGTATAACTTTCGCTGTCAATTCAAAGCCCAAAGTGGTCACCACCCGTTTTCTTTCATTTCTAACACACCTCGCCTTCATATCGAAACCGTTCTGTCTGCCGCAGCGCCTCCCTGAAGCTCTATATCCGGTGATGTATGACTAGCACACATTGCACTAGATGGAACGCAATATGTCCGTTCGAGAAAGGCAATAACCATTAGGTTTCGAGAAAACTGCCCCATTTCGAATGACACGGCCGGCGAATATAGGAAAATTTATATCAGCCGGAATATCGGATTAGTTGGAGTGTTTCCGTCTGTTTCAAAGTCACATTTGTATTAAGCGGACAAACTTTGATCTGCATTTTAATAGAAATTTGTATGTAAATTTCATTACAAAGATATATTCTAAAAGCTAATTGTATTTGCTGTAAAGTTTTTTCGCTCTTGATAGGGTTATTCAAGTTATTGATGTGTTGCCGTGAACACGGCAGCTGTCCAAGTTGTATATCATAACTGTACAAGATTCTTCAACCTTCTAGACGCGTATTCTAAGGCACGGCGTAGAACATGGGCCATTTATTTGTTTCTTACTCTCGCGATATTACTTTTCCAGAAGCCATCTTGAGGCACCATCTTGTTATAACAGCTTTTCATAAAAATATACTAAGTAGAATTGGGACTGCGGACGTGGTCACAACTGTGGTCATTTCAACTTCTACAGATGCATTATAGCTTTGTAACGACTTGGCAAAGACCTTCTATAGTTTGTGACAGTTGGAGTGTATCTATACCGTACAAAAGTTAATTACATCATTTATAACAATAACGTAATTTTGGTAGACAGATTGAATATTCTGTAAGATTTTTAAATGATAAAAAGAGCATTAGAAAAACAAAGATATAAAGTTAAAACATTTGAACGTGCTATACATAGGCAATTAGCTGTCAACACGGCTGCCCAAGGCGTCACGCAATTTCCGTCCAGAAGTACAAGAGTCTGACATCAACAGATGCAAAAAGAAATGGTACATTTCTAGAGGCAATAAAACTTCGTTGACAGCACAAAATTAAATATGAAGTTGAAC
Organism: Vesta saturnalis; assembly: GCA_036346205.1. NCBI lineage: Eukaryota > Metazoa > Arthropoda > Insecta > Coleoptera > Lampyridae > Vesta > Vesta saturnalis. The sequence continues at coordinate 227,420 of JARFJB010002356.1, forward strand.
TGCCTGCTTTAACTTGTCGCAGATATATACTTTACATCTGTTCACCATATATAAGCAAACTTCTACGCATTACTATCATACGAAATAAGCAAAATTATACTTTCAAATTATATATCTCTTATGCTTAAAATAATTTTTTTTTGTAAATTTTCACAAAACGGTATTACTTAACTTTTCTATTAAACTAAAACGTTCCTATAAAAAAGTATTATTTTTTCGTAGAAGCTTTCAGTGCTTGTTACATAACTAATATTTCATGTAATCGGTGTCCATAACTAATTTCTGTCTTGACCAAATAAAATTAAGCAAACCTTCATAAACGTTCGTCAGTTTGTTAATACTATAATTACTACTACACAGCATGAGAGGTAATGCATATACTAGTTATACAGGGTGATCCAGATTGATTGAAGTGCCCCGCTTATTTCAAAAAATCTATTCTCCACTTATCTCATTTAGTGATCCCAACTATTTCCAGTGGTGTACATACGGGTATTACTGATTAGGCGGGAAATTCAAAAGTTGATGATATATCAACAATAAATTCAGCAAAATTTTAAAACACATAAATTTCATGATTGTTTTTGTCTCAATTCAGTTTTAATTTGACTGATGACGGAGACAGGTTATAGTCTCCGAAAGCTTATAGTATGTGCTGAAAATGTTGTCCATTATTTTCTAAGCATAAATTTACTCAACATTTAATATTCTCGAAGACGGTGTTTACTATGGCTTTCTGCAACTCCTCAATATTAACACATAACACAGAAAATTGCCCCTATAGTCCCGTTAATACTAAATATGAAATTTAAAGCTTTTATAGTAATAGTTATTCTAATGGCAATAATTGTAAGATGATTAATAGCATTAAATCAAATCAGAATACGTAAAATTATAGCTTATTCATCAATTAACCACATAGGATGAATAATTTCTGCAATAATTTATTTACAAACAACATGATTAGTTTACTTTTTAACCTATTCAATTTTAGCAACCAACGTAATTTTAATTTTAAATAAACATAAAATTTATTTTATTAATCAATTAATTCAAAAATTAAATGTTTATCCAATAATTAAAATAATATTTATCATCAATTTCCTGTCATTAGCAGGAATCCCATCATTTTTAGGGTTGTTACCCATAATGATTAACTCTTCAAATCATAATTGAAAAATCTATAATTATTATACCAGTGATCGTAATCATTTTCACAATAATAATAATTTATGTATATGTTACGGTTAAGGTTTGAAATCAAGATAATCAATATTACCCGGTTAATATCGAGAATAACAAGTCTAGTTGGTTAATATTCGAATATAAAGTGACCTTTAGCGCGAGTCGAACATTAACCGGCTAACCTCAACATTAACACATGTGCCTTGTTAAAGTCGATACAGTGTTTGTTTTGAAGACAGCTGATATTTGCACAAGAAGTATTGCTACAGGGGAAGGATAATTAAAGTTTAAAGTGATAATTATTTCAATATGTCCAGTGAATTTAAGAACAGATTTTACGAGAACTTTAGCAAATTTATTTCCTCAAAGAGAGATAACAGTGCCTATTTATCACAAGAAAAGTATGATTTAGTTTGTGATCAGGTCAAGGAAGCAAAGTAGTGAACTAAGCAAACACGGTTGTCATATCTACGTTTGGCCAAATACGATTTAGTGAATGTGGGAACGAATTGAAGCTTGTTATACCATTACAAGGAGGAAAGGAAAAATGTTTATATTACGTAAAAAATGAGTAATTATTTGATATCCTGTGAGACACATATTAATATTGGCCATGGAGGAAGTACCAGAATGTTAAATTTTCTAAATGAAAAATATAATCAAGAAGTAGTATCTCTTTTCTTAAAATTCTGCATACTATGCGAGCAGAAAATCAGTCCAAAAAGGCCTTTTTTCTGAAATGAATAGCCGGTGTCAAGTCGATTTGATCGATATGCAGTCCGAAGCTGATGGGCTATTTTGTTTCATTTTTGTGTATCAGGATCACCTTACGAAATTTGTACAATTAAGACCTTTAACTTCAAAGAAGGCAGATGAAGTAGCTCAGCATTTGATAGAAATTTTCTGCATTTTTGGAACATCATCAATATTGCAATCAGATACTGGCCGCGAATTTGTTAACAATGTAATTATTGAACTGAAAACTAAGTAGCCGGATTTAAAAATAGTTCATGAAAAGCCTCAGCCGCAAAGAAGCGCGAGAGAGCTAATCTTAATATTCTGGATATGTTGACAACTTGGATGCAAACAAATAATACATCTAAATGGTCTTAAATTTATTCAATTAATGAAAAACAGGAAAATAAAACAATCTCCCTATGAAGCAATGTTTGGTTCAATAATAAAAGTTGGACTGTCGAATTCTATCTTTCCAAAGGACTGTATTAATAAAATAGCTACAGAAGAAGATCTTCAAGGTTTATTAGATAAAGCAAATAGTTGAGAAAGCGACAATAATGGCAAACTTGCTGACAAAGGCTCATCAGAACCTTGTAGCAGTAATATCATAAGTACAGGTATATTGTATATTGGTAGCAAATTATTGATATTAATTTAATATATTTCAGTAAATTGTACGCCCGACTTATACAATCAGTTCAACAGTCAGTAATAAAAACGGCAAATCTAACCCTCTGGTTCCTCCAGTTAGTCCAGAAATCGTGAAGATTCAAATGTGTCCAACGAAATATTAGATGAGGATTTAATTCAAAATAACAGCTTAATATTTTGCAGCGTTTGCGAGTCCGAATGTTCGAATGGTTGCATATGTATTTCGTGCAACATTATTATTCATACAAATTGTGCGTTGAAAATAGTAAAAATAATCGAATTGACTTTAAGTGCCACATATGTTAGCTTAAAGAACCTATTGTATAAAATAGATTTCAAGCAAAAGAGGATCTGCTTCAACAAGCAAAAAAAAAAAGAAATAGAATTCCTATAAGTTATTACCGTCTGCTGGAATAGGTGATACTGTTAGACCGCCTGTTCCCGATGTTGATAGAGGACGAGCTGATGCAAGAAATGTGTTAGGCGTTGTTATGGCAGTTTAAGATAATAGGTATTATCAAATTGGGACTGAAAAGGGCATATTACCACGGTTATTTACAAGAAACCAGTTAATGTCTGTCCGTCTCCCCTCATTGCTACCGAGAAAGTTTCAGGCTTTGAAAAGTCTCTTCGTGAAATTGCAGCGGCCTCAACTCTATGTGGTGGACAAGGATATGAAAGATGCTCTTGTAAAACCAAATGTGGCTCAAAAAAGTGTCATTGTAGGGCAGCTAATATTTTATGTAACTCTAAATGTCATGGAAGTTTATCATATTTGAATAAATAATAATTCTCTTTATGAAATTGACTACGTTGGGTCACTTTCGAACATTCTATTCAACGTTAACAGGGGAAGGCAGCTAGTCTCGACATTAACCAGATAAAGTTAATATATCTAGTTTTCCTACAACCTTCTGTTAAACTCGAGATTGCACGGGTAATGTCGACATTAGCCAATTTCGAAGTTTCGCCGTAACATATACATTAACATTTCACTATCCGTATATCTAATTAAATCAAATTCAACAAATTGGATTATTAATCTTAAGCCAAAAATAAGTTATAAAATTATAATCATTAATTCAATTTTACTAATAAGACTAAATGTGTATTGAAAAAGACATACCGGGTGTCCCAGAAGTTAATGACCCATTTTAACCGCAAATATCTCCGAATTCAGAAGCGATAGGCAGGTGCGGTTTTACAGAACATTTTCTTTTTACATATAGTTTTTTCAGTGTCAATCTATATTTAGTAAAACATTATATAGGGTGTTTTTAAAAAAAAAGTTCTTTTTTAAATGCAACTATCGTTGATTTTTTTAACGGAACACCCTATATATGTTGATTCTACGGGAAAGCTTAACTTTTCCCCTTTCCGAAAGTGAGTTCTTCGGCTTTTCATTATGGTTGTTCATAGTTACCATTTATAAAAAATAGGTAGGTATAAAGACAAACTTGATAGATGAAAACGCAATTTTATTAAACTAAACATTATAAATTCGCTAACTTCACAAACATTTTTAAGATGTTCCAGGTGTTGTCCATTTTGGTCTATACATTTTTGAAACCTAAATAAAAAGTGGCGAAAAGAATCTCTTAACATCTCTGGGGTAATTTCCTGAAATACTCGGACATTATTACATCGCAGTTGTTCCAGAGTCTCAGCAATAGGATCATAACATCTGTCTTTAATAAAAAAGTCTGGAATGGTCAAATCTGGTGAGTGAGCAGACCACTCCGGCTCTGTAAATCCATGTATCTCTAGATGTTTCTATTAATGTATTTCTAGCCACAAGTGAATAACGTGGCGGCGCACCATCCTGTTGAAAATAACATGAGTTTATGACGCCATCTTGTTCCAGTTGTGGGTATAAGTAATTTTATAACATGTATGTGTAGATATTGCCAGTAGTTTTCTGTTCTTCGAAAAAGAACAGTCCTTATATTTTTTCTTTAGACACACCATACCAAACGTTCAACTTCGGTGAATCTCTTTCGTATTCCTGAATTACCCTTTGATTTTCAGATTCCCATATGCGGCAATTCTGTTTATTACATCGGCCGTTTAAGTGAAACGCAGCCTCATCGGACATTATAAGAATAACATTGGGATCCTCTCTATATAAATCCAGTAAAGTTTTCGAAAAAACAACTCTTTTTTGAAAATCTCTTTCATAAATTTTTTGCTGTATCTAAATGTTATAAGGAGTTAGCTTCAGTACCTTCATACATCCGTGAATATCGGATTTTGATAATCCATGCAATACAGCTACTTTCCGGAGGGATATTCGACTATTATATTCTTCTAGTGTTTCTTGAATACGCAAAAGTCTATTTAAAAAAATATCAGCATTACGTGTTTGATCTTTTTCCTTTTCCAGTGATCCTTTTTGCAGAAATGTAGCGTGCCACTTTTTTATGCTGTTTTTAGAAGTTGAATTCTTCATAAATACCTCCAGAAATTTTCTTTTAGTTGTAATAATCGATTCATACTTAGCATACGATAACACAGTTTTTGATTTTTCACGTAAAGTAAATTGAATCTTTGTTCACAACAAACCAAATTCACCTGTATAGGAATTATTCAAATCAGAAATAACTACTTTGGCAGTTCGTTGTTGCTGTTCACTGACATAAAAATTTCACAGCATACTTGTGACATTAACACCCGTAAATACCTTTGCCTACATAAAAGCCTTTCATGAAAAACCAAATAACTCATTTAGTTTTTAATAAAACTCCAACAAGTAATACCTTTTCGGAAAGGGGAAAAGTTAAGCTTTCCCATAGAATCAACATATACAGGATGTTCCGTTAAAAAAATCAACGATAGTTGCATTTGAAAGAGACAATTTTTTTAAAACACCCTATATAATGTTTTACTAAATACAGATTGACACTGAAAAAACTATACACAAAAAGAAAATGCTCTGTAAAAACCGCACCTCCCTATCGCTTCTGAGTTTGGAGATATTTGCGGTTAAAATGGGCAGAAACTTCTGGGACACCCGGTATTTTACGTGAATTACAGGAACAATAAAAAGACAAGTGCAGAAGGCAGAAAATTATGACAGTTTATACATACGTATTTACGCACGCTCATGACCCCATCGGATGAAATTTTTCATAAGCAACTTAAACTTTCCAGTTTTAGAATACATTTTTGATAACAATATGACCATAGTGGTGTGACAAACTCTACAATCAATCTGGATCACGCTGTACTTTTCTCACTCGATATTTTAATACGTGCTGAATTTGCAACACTTACCACACACCTATAGAATTAATTAATTCGGGCAAAAATTCTCCAAATTAAATGATTACAAGTTGAATTTGCCATAACCTCATTCATCTGTTAAATGACACGGTTAAATTTTATGTTTTTATAATTAGTAGAGCGCCAGATCTAGGGAGGGGTAAACAAGACTAGCACACTGGGAGGCAATAAAATCGGGCGCAACCCTAACATCAATAAGTTAAAATTATTAAAGGAGTTGTCACAAAATCGTAGGTCCATTTGTGTGAGGTAGCTCCTTGTACTGATCTTTTTATTTTTCTTTTATGTAAGTATTGTTAGGTCTCAAGTATTCACGTTATAAGAATATTTAATACAATCGAAACCACTTTCTATAGGATTGTCTATGTGTTCGCTTGTCTGTAACTACAATATCTTCAAAAATACGCATCGGGTTATAACGAAACTCTGCAGTTACTATTTAAATATCTGGGTTTTATCAAACTTTTATTAAAAGTAGTTTACAAAAGCTTCTACACTGTAGTAGGATCATTGTCTGCAGATCTTGTTTTATACATAAAACTTTTCCTGAGAGCAACACAAAAATTTTTAAAGTCTCCTTTCCACGAGCCCTAAAGTAAGGAAGTATCTAAGTGGATATCTGAAAAAATTATTAACCTTATAAGAAAAAGTATAGCGATATTTATTTAAGATAATTTAATTTTAGGTAGGTTTTATTCATAAAAGTACGATACTGAGCAGATCTTGAATATTAATTTTAAAAAAATGTTTGTTTCATATTGACAAACGAAATACAGCAGTTATTGACGTTTACAGCTGCATAAGTTAACGCAAGAAGCTGCATACGGGTCTATACCCTATGTATAAAGGCCTTTTAAGCTTGAACAATCACACTCACTGTGCAATGTATTTTTCTTGCTACAGTCATATTTTAATAATTTTTATTTTTTAAAATTAAAATGTTGCCAAAAAAATCGAACTGACATTCATGCCTGTTATTCTTCAAATAATATACGCAGTAATGATTTGACATATGAATGGGCGGCCCTTTTAATGGTAATGGCCATGGATAAGATCGCAAAATGCAAAGGGCCATAAGGAAAGGAACCTGAAAGTGAAGCTTTAATTAACACATACTGAAAGAAACACAGATGCCAATAAAACAAGAAATTAATTACTTACGAAAATATTTGTTTATTCAATTAGTAAAAAAATGTAAAACATCGTTTATAGAAACCCGAAAATTAAACTTTAATTAAAAACTTCAAGTCTTTTAACCATAATCAGAACAAAAATATTCAACATAGCAATTAAACTACGTGGTTCGTAAAAGAAATTAAATACACTTTACAACAGGTTTCGGTCTTGTCAACACAATACACGTACTAAAAGAACAGAAAAGTTATTATGTTAAATTAAGCTATTAAGGTTGCTATTCAGTTAATACACACCAAGTCAAAAAACAAAGGAAGTAAACCGTACGTACAGTAATACATGGAATAATATGTAATTTATACGTTAGGTTATTGGGCGTAGATAGTCTAATGTGCTAATTCGTCCCGAGGACTGTAGGGACCTTACCACACCAGTTATATTGAAATTACGTTCAAACAATCACGTACGCGACTTGCCGTAGATTAAAAGTTACTAAAATTAAAGAATCGTGGCACAAGAGTTTCAACCTAAATAGAAAAATTTCTTACAAGCATTCAAAGAAATTCACATAAATTTAAATCCAATAAAATATTACAGAATGTGACAGTAATTTAACACGAGCACAAAATGCTTGTCTATAAAAGAGGCACAATTTGTCAACGCAACTCACACAGGTTACTGTTTCCAGTTAGAAATTAAGGTAAATACAATCAATAAATAAACACGATGAAAATAAGTACGAAGAGTCTTTTACCTATTTTATCAAGTCCTGATAAAACACAACCGTAAAAAACAAAATCGAACGATCTGCGAGAAACATAAAAAAAGTTAGTTATCAACCCACACTATTTACTGAACTATATTCACTTATTAAATTTCGACAAATAGGGACAAGGTATGAGGTAAACGAAATCATTACATGCTATGCACATGAACTGTGATTGCCATCGTATCATTGTGAATTTAATGCAATTGAACTTATATGGGCACATGCAAACGGGTGCTACGATAAACAAATTGGAAGAGATTGCTATAAAGACGAAAATGTTATTGCAAATGGAACAAAGCATTACAGCAATGTAACCAAACTGTTTGGTCTAATTGTGTGCAGCATACAAAAAAATACTACAAAACTGTGGTACAAACGTGAAGAAATGTTGGACATTGCAACTGATGAGATGGTGATTAATGTGCGGAACTATTCTGAAAGTTCCGATACGGATAGCGACTAAAAATTTATTAGTTTAAGTTTATTGTTACAAAACAATAGTGTAGGTAAGTGAAAAGGATGTGATGATTTTTGTCAATAATTATTCTGTGCATTTATTGAACTCTAAATGAATGACACTTAAATATGTTAAGCCATTAAATTTGATTTTAGTTATTTATTTGGAATAAAGTAGATCATGTATGGTTTGTTAAATTACCATTTAATAAGAGCTGTAACAATGGTAACTTTAATAAATTCTGTTTGCTAAAAGGATACAAGTTCACTTTATTCATGGTTATTAGATTCCTGTTTCGCTTTAAAGGTACATTTATATTTTTTAGTTCACTAAAAAAATCATCAAACATTGAAATTAATCAGAAAAAGGAATGTGCAGTTTATGATGGAATAAGTTTACTTATGTCTTATTGATAGTTTTACTTTAGCTAGACTTACGTCATGCAATATTTAAAGGTTACAAAATAGTTTCATAATCCATTAATAACTAGATTTGAGTATATGTCAACTTATTCCTCATTTGTATATGAGCGCAGAAGTTGCAAGCTAATTAAACTTTTTAACAAAAATGTTTCTTTATTTGAATTGGAAGTCTTATTTCTATGTTTATTTATAAACAAGCTCACACTTCTATTTAAAATATACAAAGTATTTACTTATGAACATAAAAATAATGAAGAGGTAGCAGCGTTCGGAAGTTCAAATGGGGAAACCTACAAATTCGATTATCTTCAGTTATCAATTATATGTAAATGTTTACCGCCAACTTACATGATATTGCACATAAATATTCTCTAAATATGCACATAAACTTACTGCAATTAGTATTTTGTTGAATATAAACTACAACCTACAAAAACCATTAAGATAAAATATCTACTGGAGCCCTATTTATTGCTCACCGTGGTCATTAATATGTTAATTATAGTGAACAATTTTTTAATACTAACTCGTACTTTTGTGAGTCATAACGCAAGTTTATTCCTTGGTGGCTAGGATAGTAAGAAAATTTTTGAGGGAAAAGTTATTGAAGGTTTGAGAAACATAAATTTTATTACCAACAAAAGCACATGAAAAAACACAACTCAAACCAAATACGTAACATTCAGAGAAGTGTCAATCTATTTTTAATATTCTCATTTTTGTACAAAACCTACCAGCTAAGCTTTTTGCACGTAAAACATCCTTTTTTTCGCAAATAAAAACCATTAATTTCTGTGTATTTGTGAAAGTAGTGCTAGTTCAATACTATGGTGCATCTATCAGAAACGCAGAGAATCTAGATTTTAATAATGGTCGGCTATGGAGACCGTAAGAGGACACAGCAAGAAGTATGCCAACTTTTGAATGAAGTTTATTCAAATCGAGCAACAATTACTCAATTGGTAGTCAGGAAAATAGAAAAGAAATTTAGGGAAACAGATCATGTCAAGGTTCTTCCAAAATCTGGTTCACCAAACGTGGCAACAAAATTAGAGGTATTGTTAGAGATCACAGAAAATCAATACACTTCAACTAGTCAACTAGTTCTAAACCAGGACTCAAGTAAACATTCCATACATAGTATACTGAAAGGGGAAAAACTGCTCCTATATAAACCTGTTTTACTGCAGGAATTGTCAGAAGATGACTATGACTGACGTGTGGAATTTTGTGGGCTTATGACAGAGCGCATCAATAATCATCCAAACTTCCTCGACAAGATACTATTTTAGGACGAGGCCACATTTTATTTAAATGGGAGGGTAAATAGACATAATTGTCGTTGCTGGTCGGCTGAAAATCCCCATTGGATGATCCAACAACATACCCAAAGACCAAAAAAATTTAATGTATGGGCAGGAAATTTCCGTGATCGCATTATTGGGCCTTCTTGATGAAATGACAATTAACTGGCAACCGGTATTTCAAGTATTGCAAGAGCAAATTATTCCAGCTTGTCAAGAACAATTTCCTAATGTTAATCTGTGGTTTCAACAAGATAGGGAACCACCCCACTACTCTCTAAATGTGCGGAGATAATTAGATGAGGTTTTTCCGAATGGTTGGATAGGTAAACGAGGGACTATCAAATCACCGAATCTTACAGCGTGCGATTTTTTATTAAGGAGTCATCTAAAATATAAGGTGTACAGAAACGGAACCGATAATCTGGAAGCACTACAATAAAGAATAATCGACAAAGCACAAATATTACCGCCTAATTCATTAAGAAATTCTGTTGTGCCGCTGTTAATGGTGAACATTTTGAGCATATGTTGAGTTAAAAACGATATGTTTTTGTTAGAAATTTCACCTTTAGTTAAGTTACCTACTTGATTTTATTTTTATGTGTTTTTGTTTTCTAACTTTCAATAATTTCATTTTCAAAAACTTTCTTATGTAATATTGTCATTCCGATAATTAAACGAGGAATAAAAGCGTAAAACAAAATTATGCGGTTACGATTTAGAAAAACTGCTGATTACATCATATCTCAAGATTGATAACCAAAATATTTTTTCTGACATATGCACAATATGCGGATTACTTCGTGATACAATTTTTGTTTGAAAGTTTTATGACAAAATGTATTGTTACGGCTGCAGAACCATAATTCTATATATTTTGGGTGCTCTATGCACACAGGTAGGTATAGAAAGCTATGACTATTGCTAAATCGACTCATCAGCTCATTTTACAACGTTTGACAATGAGTGTGTGAGTGTGTGTTTGCGTTTACGTTTGCGTTTGCGTTTGCGTTTGCGTTTGCGTTTGCGTTTGCGTTTGCGTGTGCATTTGCGTTTACGTTTGCGTTTGCGTTTGCGTTTGCGTTTGCGTGTGCGTTAGCGTTCCCGCTTGCGTTCGCGTTTGTGTTCACGTTTGTGTTCGCGTTTGTGTTCGCGTTCGCGTTCGTGTTCGCGTTCGCGTTCGCTTTCGCGTTCGTGTGTGTGTGTGTGTGTGTGTGTGTGTGTGTGTGTGTGTGTGTGTGTGTGTGTGTTCGTGAGTGTGTGTATGTGGAAGTATGGTAATATCCACGATAACTCCCGAACTCCAATACCTAAGTACTTAAAATTTTGTATTTGAGCTTGTTTTTGTTTCTCTTGGAGCTGATTAGATTTTGGGACAAATTCAGTGGCGGAGAAGGGGTGTTTATTAGGGGCTGTTTTTGATTTTTATCAACTACTGCTGATATTTAAAAAATATAAAAATACCAATATATAGACCTTAATCATATAAATTAATTATGCTATATGCAATTTCTTGACACGACGCATAATTTAGCGACAGAAAAATTCCTAAGTTAGAATTTAAGTGTTGAAAGTTTTTCAATATCTGAATGATGATTAATTTTATATGAAAATGTATATAGTTATTCTTCAAAGAATATTAACTTTTACATAACTTTTCTGTGTATAGTTTTTTAATGTAACGCGAAATAAATGTAAAAATTAAATAAATATGATTGAACATGCTTAAACTGTATTATCGATATTTTTATAGAGGCGGTCGGCTTTTGAATTTTTTAAGTTAGCATCTAGGTATCTATTAACCTCTATCTGACATGAAGTTTCGTACGTGTGTTTGACAAAGATTATTGTTTTTGTTTTTACAATGTTTTCTATTTTTGTAATGAACTTATTATGTATTTTTGTTTTCTAACTTTCAATAATTTCATTTTCAAAAACTTTCTTATGTAATATTGTCATTCCGATAATTAAACGAGGAATAAAAGCGTAAAACAAAATTATGCGGTTACGATTTAGAAAAACTGCTGATTACATCATGTCTCAAGATTGATAACCAAAATATTTTTTCTGACATATGCACAATATGCGGATTACTTCGTGATACAATTTTTGTTTGAAAGTTTTATGGCAAAATGTATTGTTACGGCTGCAGAACCAAATTCTATATATTTTGGGTGCCCTATGCACACAGGTAGGTATAGAAAGCTATGACTATTGCTAAATCGACTTATCAGATCATTTTACAACGTTTGACAATGAGTGTGTGAGTGTGTGTTTGCGTTTGCGTTTGCGTTTGCGTTTGCGTTTGCGTTTGCATTTGCGTTTGAGTTTGCGTTTGGGTTTGCGTTTTCGTTTGCGTTTGAGTTTGCGTTTGTGTTTGCGTTTGCGTTTGCGTTTGCGTTTGGGTTTACGTTTGCGTTTGGGTTTGCGTTTGTGTTTGCGTTTGCGTTTGTGTTTGCGTTTGCGTTTGCGTTTGCGTTTGCGTTTGCGTTAGCGTTCCCGTTTGCGTTCGCGTTTGTGTTCACGTTTGTGTTCGCGTTTGTGTTCACGTTCGCGTTCGTGTTCGCGTTCGCGTTCGCTTTCGCATTCGCGTTCGTGTGTGTGTGTGTGTGTGTGTGTGTGTGTGTGTGTGTGTGTGTGTGTGTGTGTGTGTGTGTGTGTGTGTTCGTGAGTGTGTGTATGTGGAAGTATGGTAATATTCACGATAACTCCCGAATTGCAATACCTAAGTACTTAAAATTTTGTATTTGAGCTTGTTTTTGTTTCTCTTGGAGCTGATTAGATTTTGAGACAAATTCAGCGGCGGAGAAGGGGTGTTTATTTGGGGCTGTTTTTGATTTTTATCAACTACTGCTGATATTTAAAAAATATAAAAATACCAATATATAGACGTTAATCATATAAATTAATTATGCTATATGCAATTTCTTGACACGACGCATAATTTAGCGACAGAAAAATTCCTAAGTGAGAATTTAAGTGCTCAAAGTTTTTTAATATCTGAATGATGATTAATTTTATATGAAAATGTATATAGATATTCTTCAAAGAATATTAACTTTTACATAACTTTTCTACATATAGTTTTTTAGTGTAACGCGAAATAAACGTAAAAATTAATTAATATGATTGAACATGCTTAAGCTGTATTATCGATATTTTTATAGAGGCGGTCGAATTTTGAATTTTTTAAGTTAGCATCTAGATATCTATTAACCTCTATCTGACATGAAGTTTTGTACGTGTGTTTGACAAAGATTATTCTTTTTGTTTTTACAATGTTTTCTATTTTTGTAATGAACTTATTATAAAAGAGGCTGCATAATTATCCCAAAAAAATTAATTCATTTCTTTTGATTTCCAGGTTGGAAGGTCATGTGTTGTTTCACACCAGATATTTTTGTATTGTACTCATACTACCCATACCATTTACACATTTATAGAGGGCGAATAAACCATATAATTTTCAATTAGTGACATATTCCTGCAAATTCCTTTGCGCTTCTCATATAGTTATCTACATTTATTTTTATGCTTTTCAGTTTTATTATGTAATATGGGAACAAAACTTAATGCTATCATTTATAAATATAACTTTTCTTTTTTTTTTGTTAATAGGAATCCAGAATATAAGTGATACTAATATCATCTGAAGTTGGATAGCCCTAAAATTTAGATCGTATCAATAAAAGTTTGTTAGGCAATAAACGTATCAGTAGAATTCCATTCACGTCTTTGCAATGTCATATTCATCTTAAGATACAACTATGGTCATTCGTGATTCGCGGATATTCTAAAACATAAAAGAAATAGGAAATGAGCTCCAATTTAACTAAATTCCTCGCTGTAGAAGTCATGTTTAGAGATAAGATTGGAAAAGTTGTATAAAGTGAGTTAAAGTTATGCTCCTATAACCATTTATTGGCGATAGGAAGGTCAATAATGTAGCTCAACTACCCCAAATCTAAAAGAAATAAAATGCTCTCAACTCTATTCAAGCATTTTATATTCACCTTTATATCGAGTTGGACTAAGGTAAATTTTTCCTTTTTGTGTGATAAAAAGAGCCATTTTAGATATTGTGCTTTTAAAGCTAATTAACTTTCAGTAATAAAAACTATGTGCATTTACTATCAGATGCTTTGAGTTAAGTTCTGCAACGTAAACTTTTCTTAATGATAAAGTGGATTTGTTGGACCAACATCACTAGGGGATGATTTGTTCGCCTTTCCGCGTTTAAGGATAATCTGCAGCCAGTCGTGGCTCTATAAATCAAGTTGACTACGGGGTTTTACAACACAGCGAAAATAAAGTACATAAGGTTTCCCTCGCGGGAATGCGGAAACTATTTTTCATTTTGAATGGTCACCAAACTGATTTAGCACTTTTGATTTTCAAATTGCGAAATTGACAACTATCGTCATAACTTTCGATGGAAAATAAATTATGCGTGTAATTATGATAATCTAGAATCACTTAGGAATAATATAGTAGTCATTACTCATTTGTGATTAACCATGTATTGAGACTATATTTCCTTCTGTAAACATTTAAAGCTTATTAGTATTTTAATAACAACAAAAACTTTGTGTAATGCGAGTAAGAAAATTTTAAGTAAAATTAGTCTTCTTCACCAGACAAGTAAGTTTTAAAACGTTGAGTATAATACTTCATTTAAGTTATGGGTTTCAAGTTAGTGCCAGTCTATTAACTCTAGGATACTTAACCAATAGAATATCGGTATTTACATCATCCGGGCTTCTGAGGCCCATTATATAAAATCACATATAGGCAGAATGGAAACAAAGTTATTGTAGTGAAACTTTATTTATTTATTCATATACATTATGAACGGGAGATTAAATATGAAAGTAAACATTACTGTTTAAAATTTTAGGAATTAGAGAAGCGTTTAGTGCACATTCTAATACTATACTCATTACAGATATTAATTTTATAACTAATACATATCATTGTGCTTTTACGATGAATATTTGCGGGGCACACTTAGCATTGTGGTTCTCTTAATTTTTGCACTGGTTTGAGCGGCTGGCGGACCGGAGATATCAAAAAATCTACTTAAGACACTACCGGACACTACGCTGTAGGTTAGAGTTAATAGATCTTCTCTGGATATGTGATATCACTAGTTACTTCGCTAAATTTTTCAAAAACAATTTGCGTTTGTGAGACACCCTTATGTTGTGGTTTGGATGTTCCTTCGTAAAGACTATATATGTGTTGAGTGCTGCAACATCAATGATGTTGAAGAAAATTGTCATGGGCCATCGTTTACTTTGCCTCTTACACGTGTATGTCGACACCATTTGAACCATGACGTCAACACCGCCCTTTGTTTTATCATAATAAGTGATCTTTTCAGGTTATTAGAGTCATCATTGATAGATGCGTCGTGGTGTATGGTGCTTAGTAAAGTTACGCATTTGTTCTTTTAACGTGCGTAACTTACCATGGATACGTTATTTCGAAAGCAACACAATGCAGACTACGCGATCTATTGGAATCTCACACTTATTCTGACGTAGTGTACCCACAACAGTAGTATTTTTATCTAACAGATAAGCTGCTAGTGGAACACTAGTGAAGAAATTGTCTATCGTGGCATCGAGACCAGAATTATGAATGCCACGCACAAGAGTTTGTACTATTTCAAGCTCCAGGTTTTTATGCGTAGGTTCTCCGGACTGGCGAACAACATAAACTAAACCATCCAGATCATAACGAGACTTAGATTTACACATGCAAAATATTTCAAGTTCATCTTTTGCCTGTTTACTTGGCATATATTGAACGAATCTGCGTCTACCTCTAAACCCAACGAGTTGTTCATCAATAGTTACATTAGTATCCGATACCACGCAGGTTTTGCATTGCTGAATGAATAAATTCCAAACGTAGGACAACGTTGTTAATTTATCGGTTTCCAAACGCGCATTTCGGGTTCTCTTGTCGTCAATTCTGATGAATCGTCGTATTTATTCAAAGCGAAATATGGACATTGTGGCTCGGTATATAGGAATGGAAAATTCGCTATATAATAGTGCTCTCGCAGGAACATCTCAGCTTCTGTCAACTCCCGCATGAATGTGTAAACCACAGAATGCAAGAAATTCATCAACAGTTACATCTATCCACGGTTTTCATTTTGTTCCGTAAACACGTCTCCCCTCTAAATTAGTACAGCTCACAATTTATTGTACAATAACTGGGGTTACAAACAATTGAAACGCTTCGTTTGGTGTTGCAACCATATGTTTCCTGGCTAATCCTGGCGCACGCCGAATACTGGTTAAATTTTATTTTTTGCACAGCTTGGTGTCTATTGGTTAAGTAATTTTTAAGAAGAAGTGATGAAGCATCGCTAAAATCAACATAGCCTAATATTGAGTGTAACATGCTATGAGAAACAGTGTCAAAAGCTTTGGTAAAATGTAATAAAATCAACGCAGTTAACTTATTTTTGTCCTGAGCCTTCAGAATGTCATCCGTAATTGAAGTCAAAGCTGTAGAGTAGCTAAATCCACGGCGGAAACCAAATTGATTGTTTGGGATAATGTCATAGGAATTCAAATGGGAAGATCGCATATAAGAGACTATCCTAAATATTTCGGTCGAGCTGACTGCTCTAAAATCGAGAACTACGCAAGAGTGACATTTTTTTATTGCTGTACCATTGACTGGTAACCGAGTTATCAGTACAAGTAAATGATGCCAAGAAGTGATTATTAAGTAACTCTACATCCTGTAGTTCACTGAGTAGGCACACAAATTTTTCAGTATTCACCACATCTAACCTGCGCAAAGCACTCCATAGTTTTGCAGGACGTCTATCTTTTGCTATAAAGTTAAAATAAGCGTTTCATTCACGACGAGTAGCAGATGTTACAGAATTACGTAGCAATTTGTAATAGTTCCAACTTGCCCCGAGCTTCGAACTCTTAAATTTCCTTAATGCCTTCTTTCTAGTAGAGATTAATAATTTAATGTTGTCAGCTTGTGTCTTTGTTATTGTAACTGTACGTCTTGGTGCAATTTTGTCCAAAAGGAGTAAAATATTACTAATAAGAAGATCAACCATGTCGTCCACCGAAGTGAATTTACAAATCTGGTCCCAGTTCAACAATTTTATCTCAGAGTCCAGTGCGTCCAAGTCCATTTTTTAAATTCCGGTATTCACGCATTATAGGAGATTTGAGTAAGGGTATACCAAGATCAAAATTAATTAAGCTATGGTCTGAAATATCTTCCATTGAGTGCGTGTAGTGATTGCTAAAAACTTCGGGAGACAAAGACGTAATAAAAAGGTCTATGAGTATAGAAGAATGCTCTGTAACCCTAGTAGGATCACGCACTAATTGTGTTAAGTTGAAAGAGCTAAGTACAGATTGTGAATTAAGGGAAGCCAGGCTATTTTTAAGGACATCTATATTAAAATCACCGGTGTAGATAATATTATCATGTAAAGGAATAATATAAGAAAGAACATCTTCAAATTCCTGTAAAAAATTGGTAGTATTAGTATCAGGAGGTCTGTAAATAACACCAAGGGCGAATGAAAATTTGTTTAACCAGATTTTCAACCAAAGATGTTCAAAGGTAGAAGGTTTAGGGTCAGAATGTATAAGCGAGAATTTTATAGCATTATTTAAATATAGACCAATACCTCCCCCTCTGCCAACTCGGTCATTACGTAGAAAAGTAAATACATTCACTGCAAACACATCATTAGAAACATCACAGGAGAGCCATGTTTCAGTGATTGCCATGATATCGTAATTAATTAGATGTTCTTTAAATTCTGTAAAATCCATAAGCATGGATATCATATTTAAATGTCCAATTCTGACCATTTTAATCTTGCAATTTAATACAACTAACGCTAAAAAAGTAATACATCATGATACCATTCGTTGACTTAATAACCAAATCAATTTTGGAGAAAGCAATAAAGTAATTTAAAATTAATTGGCTACGATAGCAAACGAATAGCAGAGGTTATGTAATTATGTAATTAAATTTTAATAATAATATGTACAACTTATAAAGCAAATTTATACGGTAAAATAATCTTCACTTATAATTATGACAATATATATTATGAAACACCTTAACTAAAATTCTACAATAATTCAAATCACCCAAGAAGAATAAAGTAAGAGAAAAAAATGCTAGTAATTATAAAGCAAAATGAGATCAAGAAAAAAAAAAGAAAATTGATTCAAGCAAATATTACTATCTGGAAAATTTACTCAAGAACAGAATTAAAATTAAATGATAGCTGAAATAAACTGTAATGCAACGTGTGTAATTATATTTCGAGTTTTCTTGCATATGTGTTACATGCATAATTTGATTTGCCGTATTTTACTATACTTTTACAATTTTACAGTAAAGTTTGTGTAAATACACATAATAATTTCACCATAGGTAAAATCCTACGTTACACTATTAACTCGTATATATCATTTATATTAGGTATTCTCTAATTAATTTATGTTTCTATTTCTTGGGGAAGAATTATTATTAAACTTATCTTTATAATATGCCTTTATTTAGTGATTTCTGCATTGAAATTAACATAATGATTTATAATTATATACATTCTAACTTAAGTTTTATTACTACGCCATCTAGCGATAATAAGTGGAACCTAAAATTCTGATAAAATTTTTACAGAAAATCAGGTTAATTGAAAGACACTTTTCTACGTTTAATATTACTTAAACAACCCAAATTAAATTGAAATATAGTCCAAGGTATTCATTTATTGAATAAAAGGCTGCTATATATTCCTTTCTGCAACGAGCTTTTCTCGGAAGTAAAGTTTTCATTTACAACATTTTATTTCAATGGTAGATAATTTAATATATTTTCTTTAAATCCATATCAAACTTAACATTTCAATCGCTTCAGGACGTTTCTGTCCCATTTTCTATACCACTGAATATTTCAATATTATGGTTATATTGTTGTGTGATCCCTTAGAAGAATAAATTCTACGGTTGCTACTGAAATTACATGGTTACTTTTTGGCTACGTTCACGATTAGTTACTGAAGACGTTAACTATATTACCTACTCATATACCTCCTTTGTCTCTTGGGAGGCGTCATAAAAGGTAAAAGGTGTACAATAACATTCATTCCACTTACCGATTGTGGAGGCATTCAAACTGTACTGTACAATTAAATAACATCAATCTAATCCCCGTTTGCAACAATGGAATATGCGTAGCTTGTGTATTGGATATAGTTGCTTCTAATGAAATATTTGATTATTCGTGCTATTTACACGTTACCTATTGAAAACTTACTTGCTTACGTATTCTATATTCACATATTACGTGTGTAACCTGTACGTATTAACTGTGAGCCAGTTACGTGATAGATTGCGCTGGGTTAAACGCTTTCAGTCGTAATCATTCTACGGTATTGTGAAGGTGTTAGAAAATATTCAATCCGTTACTCGTTTTTTTAACTCTATTGATAAATAATAAATAAAGTGATACGTTTGACTATTCAAAACAGTATTTAAAAGTATTGTGTTACAAAAAAATCTAATACAGTGAACACATAACTTTCTTATACGTATATCGATGTATATTAGCAAAGAGACCAGAGTTAATCACTCACCTATACATTCTACCCTTATATTAAATGTACAACATACATGCAATCAATAATTGAAAAAGTAATTTACATATCCTACCTAGGTAATTCGATTTATGTATTAAACACTATTCACATAATACAATTTACATAATCTATGGTGAGACATTCACTACAATACAAAACATCTAATTCTATTTAAATTTATATTAATCATATGCCGACGTATCATCATCGTTAGTCAAATTAGAAAGACAAGGTTACATTAAAAGTTTCTGTTAACTTTTAACGGTTCCTTCGTTTCATATTATAAAATTTTTAAAATAGCCTTATCCAAAATAGAATAATCTTTAAAAAAACGTTTATAATGTTTGTTACAACTAAAGAGATTTCCAGATACAGCTAAAACTTATTTTAAGCCCTCTTTTGACTTTCTAAGGCTTAGTTATTACTTTTCAAAAAAATTTTATTAAGGAAATTTGTTTAATAATCAACTATCTTTAATAAAGGTCTAATTGCTTTTTTTGCAGTCTTCCAGATACTCACAAAACGTTCCTTGTGCCTTCTACAGGGTATTATTTCTAAATAGACGGTAACCAAAATTTAACAGAAACTAGATATTTAAAAACAACTCTAAACACAGGGTTTTATAAATATCGGTTGTATACTACAAACAGACACGCACACGCACACCCGCATGCACACACGCACACACGCGCACACTCACACACGCCCACACGCACACACGCACACACACACACACACACGCACACACGCACACACACACGTACACACGACACAGCACACACGCACACACGCACACAGCACACACGCACACACGCACACACGCACACACGCACACACGCACACACGACACACGCACACGACACAGCACAACGCACACACGCACACACACACACACGCACACGCACACGCACACACGCACACACGCACACGCACACACGCACACACGCACACAGCACACACGCACACACGCACACACGCACACACGCACACACGCACACACGCACACACGCACACACGCACACACGCACACACGCACACACGCATACACGCACACACGCACACACTCACACGCACACGCACATTAATCATCGATAACCAGGAATATCCCAGGAATAACACAACTGGATACTGCGAAAATCTCACAGACAATGGAAACATGGTTTATATGTCAATTGCCAACTGCCAAAATTTTGAAGTTTATTTTCAATAGTGGATAGATATGTTTCTAATTTTTGGTTTGACACCATAGATTTTTCATATACTTACTGTTATGCACATTACAACCGTTTAAGACATTGATGTTCAATGTTGAAGAAATAAAAAATAAAAATTTGATGGCGTCACCAAGAAATTTTTCAATACTAATTTTTATGAATTTATAACGCCGGCACAAAAATATTTTATGTGGTGCCACATAAACTATTCGGCAAACCTGGGGTCGCAATATTGCTCATCAGGTACTATAGAAATACATTTTTATGAATTTGTAGCTTTATATTACTATTTGTTGGCAGTATACTGTAATTAAATATAAAAAAATGAATATTCAGTTTATATCAGTTACTATGAATGTTAAACAAACTCAAAATCTTTAAAAATTGAATAAATAGTGTAAACAAGAAGAACGCCTGTGCTTGTGCAGGAATTCTAACCCGTGTTCGGAGTATCCGCAGTTAGTTTGTTGCAATAACGGTCACCACTATTAAACATACATGTTATAAAATCAAAGGATTGTTGAAATCCCCTGTCAGACTACGGTTATCTTTAATGGTTTACGAAATTAAAAAATTTGATTACCACAATACAAACTTCGCTGTCTGCAAGCAGATCAGTAGACATCGCGTTTAACATTGTAATCGTACTCTGTTAAAAGTTTTTACGTGCGATACGTTCTGCTACCTGCGTCGTTTTGACGATGACAGGTAGAGAGACACCGTTCCGGCAAAAGCACCCGTACGCTCCTCGGAGTTGTTACGATGAGAACGAGTTTTTCCCGCTACCAGATGACGTCGTGCTGACCGACGAGCGGGTCCCGTTCGTGCCCTTGCCCTTCTACGAAGAAGACATCTATAAGAAGAGGAAGAAAAAGAAAAAGAAACCCAAGAAATTGGAAGAAGAGATGGCTGCTACACCGCTTCCAGCAGCTCCAATTACCGTTGTTGCAGAAGAAGAATCGGCAGCGTCCGATGGGTTCCGGCTCCAGAAGAAGAAGCCGAAGAAATCTTCGAGAGACCGCCCGACCACGGCCACAACCGTTATCGACGCGGTCGAGGCCCTAGCTGACACCATGGACCGCTCGGACGTAGAAGAGCTTCCCGCTGCCAGGGAGAGGATTCCGCCAGTAATCCTTCGTGATCAGTGATCCAGCCTGCCACTGTCAAGGACCGTGACAGGCTAATGCGGTATATGAAAGGCATGGTACACCGTACCATACCTATCAAACAAAGAGGGAACGTTTGTTCAAGGTGGTTCTATGGGGAATAGCCCTAGAAATCTCCAAGGCTGACGTTACCTCTGAGCTTAAAAAGCATGACATTAACTTCAGCGCTTATTTCAGAATGAAGAAAGAAGGCAGACCGATCCCGCTTCTGCTGGTCCAGGTACCAACCGAAGAGGACTTTAAGGAGATCCGGTTGGTGGAGTACGTGGCTCGCCTACGTGTCTCCACTGAAGACTTAAGGCGGAGACCAGGTATCGGGCAGTGTCACAAGTGCCACGGATTCCGTCACGCACAGCGTTGCTGTAGAGCGGCGGCACGCTGTTTCAAGTGTGCAGGACACCACCACTCCACTGTGTTGGTGATCATCTGGCCAACTTCAGGGGTTGCCCGAGGTACCCACGTCTCCCGCAGCGCAAGAAGAGAGAAGCCCCACCATCACGTCTCCCGCAGCGGAAGAAGACCGAAGATTCACCACAACAGCGACAGAAGAGGACACCGTTCACAGCGGCACCCTCTCTTTTCCGAATCGGCGTTAGTTACGCCAAAGCGACGGCAAGCGGCAGCGAGATGGCTGAAGTAGCTGATGCGGTGGAAGCCGCAGACGTAAAAAAACCCGCTTCGCCCGCTTTAGGATTCCACGCTGTTCTTGGCCTCTTCGGAGGTTTGGATATGGCGAAGGTCCTACCGGTCTTCCAACGGGTGGCAGTGGTCTTAGTTTCGGCACAAACTGCGACTAACCTGTGGCAAGTAATCCTCACACACGGTCAGGTGGTGTTTGCACTTTTTGTGTAAATACCTCCTGAACGGCGATGAGTAGGGATGCCGGGATAAGTATAGCTAACTGTATCAATATAACAAACTTCAACTTCAACCACATATTAACACAATCTACCATTTGCTACTCAAACTCACTTATATAACTCATAAAATTCAATTAAAAACTCAATATTAACAATACTAATAATTTTTTCTATTCCCAACAGGCAACACCTGCAAGAAGCTATACAGACCTCCGGTATCCCGAACCATTTTGGTGCTCCGAGGCACCGCCCACAACATCTACTAGAATAGGAATGAAATACTACTAACTTAAGTAACGTAATCCAACCAAACATGTTTTTTTTGCCTAGATAATGAGATGACATGTTATAAACTTATAAAAAATGAAATGCAATTACATCAAAAAACTTTGTAATCAACCGGCTCAAGAGGCTACCTCGCCTGAGCAGCGGACTGAAATTGTAAATTTCCATTTATCAACAATTGTAACTATAATTAATAATAAACGTGCTTGAACTTGGTATCCGCAGTCAGATGACTAACCCTTTAGTATACGAGAACCGAAATCGATGATGCGTGGATGCATACTTTTTGTTGCAGTAACGGTCAGCACTATTAAACATACATGTTATAAAATCCAAAGGATCGTTGAAATCCCCTGTCAGGCTACATTCTAAAAATGTTCAAGTATATACAGGGTGATTGACAAAAATATGCCAACCCAAAAATGTGTCTTTTTAAATGTAATACCCTGAACATTTTTGCATTTTTGCATTCACCGTTACATTTAGAATAAAAGTATAGAAATTTGTGTTTATATCACTAACCGTCACTTTAGTACAGGGAAATTTTTCGGAAACATGTAAAACTACACAGAATGATTAACTTCAAATGCAACATCCTATATATTTTTTCACATTTCACATTCCCGAGAAAAGTAGATATTAATTGATAATACACGGAAACACAGATACACGGATACACGGATACATGGATGCACGGATACACAAAAACACGGATACTCGGATACACGGATACACGGATACACGGATACACGGATACACGGATACACGGATACACGGATACACGGATACACGGATACACGGATACACGGATACACGGATACACGGATACACGGATACACGGATACACGGATACACGGTTACACGGATACACGGATACACGGATACACGGATACACGGATACACGGATACACGGATACACGGATACACGGATACACGGATACACGGATACACGGATACGCGGATACACGGATACACGGATACACGGATACACGGATACAAGGATACACGGATACACAGATACACAGATACACAGATACACAGATACACAGATACACAGATACACAGATACACAGATACACAGATACACAGATACACAGATACACATATACACAGATACACAGATACACAGATACACAAATACACAGATACACAGATACACAGATACACAGGTACACAGATACACAATACACAGATACACATATACACAGATACACAGATACACAGATACACAGATACACAGGTACACCGATACACAGATACACAGATACACAGATACACAGATACACAGATACACAGGTACACCGATACACAGATACACAGATACACAGATACACAGATGCACAGATGCACAGATACACAGGTACACAGATACACACATACAGATACACTGATTCACAGATACACAGGTACTCATATACACAGATACACAAGTACACAGATACACCGATACACAGGTACACAGATACACAGATACGCAGATACATAGATACACAGGTATAGAGATACACAGATACACAGACACACACACACACACACACACACACACACACACACACACACACAGATACACAGATACACAGATACACAGATACACGGATACACGGATACACGGATACACGGATACACGGATACACGGATACACGGATACACGGATACACGGATACACGGATACACGGATACACGGATACACGGATACACAGATACACAGATACACAGATACACAGATACACAGATACACAGATACACAGATACACAGATACACAGATACACAGATACACAGATACACAGATACACAGATACACAGATACACAGGTACACAGATACACACATACACAGATACACAGATACACAGATACACAGATACACAGATACACAGATACACAGGTACACCGATACACAGATACACAGATACACAAATACACAGATGCACAGATGCACAGATACACAGGTACACAG
>JARFJB010002356.1:255000-270000 GCA_036346205.1 Vesta saturnalis
CATGTGCAAGACACTATTTTATATAAATCTGGTTCACGATGTGGTTAAAATAAAATTGTTTGGTATAAATTAGTCTGAATATCATTTATTTAGTTTGGTTTTATCATAAAAGCAATTTTCTGCTAACAAAATTGTCAAGAATGTTAAATATAACCATTTTCGTAAAGTCATTTTAGTATTGCAATTATTGCAATAAAAGTCAATTTTCAAGGGTAATTTGGCAAGTGAACACTTTACAGGTGTTTAAACATGAACTATATAATTAGGATTATGTTAGGGATAATGTATGATTAGTTTTGAATGCAGGAAATACAAAAATTTAATAAAAGGGTTATAATATGGACAGTATAGACATTTTTCGCATATATTTTTGGAAGCGAATTAGTGACAAAAATTATGTTACAAGTTTAACAATAAGAACATCATTTAGAACATTTTGGCATACAGACATTTATAGTGGTGTACATTTATATAGTGAAATATTTCAAAAGAGTGTTAGACGATGAGACTTTTTCAATGCAACATAATATGACATTATGCATTGCAAATAGTTAGTGAAAATAATAAAGACAAGAAGTACAAACCTTTAACATAACATTTCAAGTGTTAAAAACATTTTTAAATATAAATTATTTTCAATTTTAGATATTAGTTTGGTTAGGTCATAATTTTTAGGTTTTTTACATAATTTTATACTTTTTCCACATTATTAAACTTAGATTTTGCTCTTAAAGCAAATAATAAATGTTCTTTCTTAATATAGCATAGTTTTTATAAGGATACATCGCTTTTCACCGCAAAATTGTGCTAAATCTGAGGTGAATTTAAGATAAAATTACAAAAGCTTAAAATTTCTTTAAATTAAATATTTCGAACACAAAAAGTATGTATTCTTGTGTAAAATGTTCTCAAAATTCCATTTTTGCAATTAGATTTAGTATAGCTTGTAAGTTATAAGCTTATTTAAGTTAGATTAGGTTACTTCGTATATTAACTTTAGGAACTATAGCTTGTTAGGTGTCTTTTTGTTCAAAATTTTACGTAGTTTTCATTTCTGTTTTTAATTTTTAATTTCGAGTATGTATAAGAAAGTTACGGCCAAATTTCCATTTGAGTCCAATTTGTAATTAAATCCACCAATCATAGCCCTAGTTACTTATGCAATATGGCTGGAAAAAAATTGAATTTTTGGTAACAACCAGAAACATATAAAAGCAAGTGCTCTGGAAATAAATCTCTCTCTAGAATTTGTTCAAAAGTGTAAAAGGTTAAAACAGTGTTGTGAAATTTGTATAAAAAAGTAAGTTCATAACCTAATTTAAATTTTCGTCAAGAAGTTTTACTTTACGAAGAATACGTTCGAGAGCATTTGTTTTTATATCGACGGTTTAAAATAAATAGTTCGGTCTCCGATACCTGTCGTTTTCGGAAAAATATTTCATACGTGCTAATTTGTGTTACGATTTTGTAAAGATTTGTTTTTTTTGTTATCCAACTTAAATTAATTCCGTTATACCAAATTAAAACCCATTTTATTTGGTAAATGTTGTTTTATTTCTTCGGACAATTTCTTTTAAACAAAATGTTAATCGGCAGCTAAAAATAAAAGTGTTCCATCAACAAAAATTTTGGATATTTAAACATTTCTTTAAAACGATATCATTCTTAAGTTTTAAATTCAACTAAATAAAAAGTTACCATAATAAAACAAGTGATTGGAGTTTGCCGATTTTGGAGAAAACATCTTTAAGTCTTGGAAGTTGGTGTCTTCGACAACCAAGAATCGAGTTAGCAGTATTGGGTGATGGTAACAACTGTAATCGAGTGGACATTGCCTACATCCAGTTGGAGTTATCCGAAGACATCAATCTACAGTGAGGACAGTATATGTGAGTCACAAATTTTAATAACCCTACTTGTTATAAACATTCATTGATAAAATTTCCTGCAAATTAATATTTGTTACATATATGTTTTTGGTTAAGAATTTTAAATATTTACTTGTGTAAACACCTGTAAAGGTATAAATTTAATTTCTTTTCTTAAATTTCATTTTGGATCTAAACTTTAATTTTCTAAATTATTTATTTGACATCTTTGACAGCTTTTTAATTTCATTTAAGTTCATTACAACGCATGCGTTGATAGCAAATTATATTCAGAATAATTTTTATACTTTCAATATAATTATATAAAGGATATTTCATATACACATTTCCAGATTCCAATTTTAACTTCAAACTAAATTCCTTGAACTCTATCCCCATTTGAGATCTGAGCTAGTCCGGTGCATAAAAGTTAAAATATTATTTCAATCATTTTATTAACATTTAAAATTTATATTATCCCAAAGTAAATATAAATATTATAATTTTACCCCTCAAAATTTATAAGTCGTCAACATTCCAATTTATTGGCGCATCAACGTGAGGGCAAAATTTAGTTTGAAGATTGTTGTTTAAAAAGACAAAAAAAAAATATAGGTATTTAGTTTTTCATTATTCGTTTATTGTTATTTGTTATTAGTTATTGTTTATGTCATTGTGTTTATTAGTGTTAGAATTTTTACAAAAAGGGGCAAATTTAATTAGGATAGTTAGTTAATGCAAGATCGTAGAGTAACAAGATCAGGTAGAGTTTACGGGCCTAAAGAAATAGAGGTAAAAGAGCAAAAACAGGATCTTGATACAACGATGGAGCAAATTGAAAAGAATGTTGAAGGACAACAAGAAGAGGGAAGTCCAGTAAAAGAAAGCAAAAGCTTAGACGTGGATATGATTATAGCCATGTTAGTGAAGGCTGAAGAAAACAGAAAAAAAGCCGAGGAAAATATGGATGTTAAATTCAATAAGTTAGAAGAAAATAGAAAGCAAGACATGAGAAAAGCAGATGAAAATATTGACAGTGAATTTAACAAGCTTGAAGAAAATAGGAAGCAAGACATGAAAGAAGCAGAAGAGAATAGAAAGGAGGATATGAGACGACTAGAAGAAAGTATCAGTAGACAGATGAGCAAGTGGGAGAACGATAAGGAAAAATTAGTACACAGAATGGAGAAAACGAAGGAAGAATTAAGCAATAATATGCACAGAGAAAATGATAAGTTATGGGGAACGATCATCGATAATAAGGAAGAGGTAGATGACAAGATCGGCAAACTAGACAAAAATATTAGGACAGAGACCCGTCTAAGAGAAGAAGCTTCTCATGAAATTAATGACAAAGTAGGAAGAATACAGGACATCCATGAACAAATATGTTTCCAGGTGGAAAGGAACAAGGATGATAACAAGAAACAAATGGGGGAAATTTGCAATAAATTAAGAATGTACGATCATGACCTGGAAGAGTTAAAAGAAAGAGAAACACCTAGAAATATTCAAATCGGCTGGGAAAACTATGTGGAATCAAGAGATGCCATACAAATTTGAAGGTAGAAAGCATGAATCACCAATGCTATTTTTAAAGAATATCGAGAATTACTTTAACGATATCAAAGACAACAAACAAAGGATGCGTTTGGTAAGGAAGATGCTTAAAGGGAATGCCGAACTATGGTACAATTTAGTACAAGAACAATGTACCGATTTTAAGCAATTCAAAGAACTGTTCACTAAACAATATTGGAGTGACGTCCAACAAAATGCAATCCGAGAAGAATTTTCAAGGGCAAAGTACGATAAAAATCATGGCACTTCGAGAGAGATTTATGTTATGAAAAAGTACCAAATAGCAAGATACTTCACGCCAGCTATGAACGAACAAGAGATAGTACAGTATTTGGCAAGGCAGTTGGAGAATAATGTGGCAGAAAACATTATTCTGCAAAATATAGACAATATAACATCACTATTACAATTTTTACGAAGGTACGATGCGTACAAACAGCATCAGAATAATTATGAGAAAAGAGAATTTAACCCTAGAAATGGTTGGAATGACAGGAGGGGATATAATTACAGGCATGAAAGAGAGGAAAATAGGAGAGATAGTTATAATAATAGGAATTATGGAAATGACAGGAGGGAATATCAAAATCAATATTATCGTACAGACAATCGTAAAGAATATTTCCAAAATGGTAACAATAGGGAAAGTAATTATAGATCGGGAAGAGAAAGGAACAATTTCCAACAAAGAAGAGGTGGATATAACAATGGCTATGATAGAAACAAATTTAATTATAATAATCAAGGCAAGTATAATGATCGAGATCATCAAAATAATCGGGAGAATGGAGGAAAAGATCACCAAAAAAATGACATGGCGAAAGAAACTAGAAGGCCATACCAAGAGATCGTTGATGATCAGAATCGAAGAGTAAATAACATTCAGGTACGAGAAGATAAGGAAGAACCAAGCTGTGGAAGAATTAGTTGGGTGAATGCTATCGTACATGCAACTCAAGACCAAGAAGAGAATACACAGAAGGACTTCGATAAGATCACAGTACAGAATTTTTAAACACGAGCTTCCTTGTCAACAACGTAAAGACAAATTACCAACATCCCACGGAATTTTTAGAAATTGATAAAAATACAGAACCAGATACTGTAAATGTTTTATTACCTTTCGTTAACATTAGAATTAAGAATTTGGATTTATTAGGATTAGTTGATACCGGCTCAGAAATTTCATTAATACAGGAGAAAATCATCGTAGAGAATAATGATTTATTTAAAGATGAAATCATCAGGATAAACAAAATAGAAGTTATGGCAGCTACGGATAAAAAGCTTAGCACTATAAATAGGATGCTACATACTGAAGCTAAGGTAGGGGAACACATTTTTCAAACACAATGGTTTATAACTAACAATTTAAAAATGGAATTAATAATAGGAATGGATTTGATTAAGCAATTAAGATTGATTATCGATGCAGAATATGTGAAGATAAGAATTGGTAAAGATGAATTAAACTGGGTACAGCCCTACAATAAAAGATTAAATTTATATAAACCGCATATCCAGTATTTGAAGGTGGAAAGCATTATAAAGGATGAGCAATTCGATGTCAATCACATTGGTTATAAGAAAGAAGTTATAAACATTATTCAAAAAAATTTGGTGTTGATAGATGAAGTACCTAGCGTAGCAAGTAAATATGTACATAAAATTGAAGTGTCAGACGATTCTCCGTTCCATAACAAGATATATCCTATTCCCTACGCCAGAAGAGAGCAGGTTAAAAAGGAAATTAATGAAATGCTAGAAAATGGTATCATAGAAAGATCAAAAACCAGTTATTTAAATCCGTTGGTTGTTGTTAAGAAAAAAGATGACAGCATTAGACTGTGCCTTGATGCAAGGAAGCTCAATACCAGATCAAAACCCCAATATGAAACTCCACAAAATATGGACGTGCTACTTAGTAAAATTTGGGAAAGAAAGATCTTTACTAAGTTGGATCTAAAAAACTCATTTTGGCTAATACCTTTGGAAAAGTCGTGTAGAAAGTACACAGGTTTCAGTATCGAAGGAGAAATATACCAATTTAAAGTGGTACCTTCGGACTTAGTTCTTCGTCTGCTGCATTAGTTAGAGCTATGCAAGAAATTTTAAATAAATTCGAACATTGATGACATTTTAATATTTAGTAAAAACGAAGAAGAACACTGTCTACACATAAAAACAATCATGGAAGCTTTAGCCACAAATGGTTTAAAATTAAATTTAGAGAAATGTTATTTTTTTATGAAAGAAGTTATGTATTTGGGTTATGAAATAGGGCAGACGGGAGTAAAATTAAATAATAGTAGATTGGCCGAAATGAAAGAATATCCCCGTCCCAAGAATTTGAGAACTTTGAGAGGGTTTCTAGGGGTAGTTAACTACTATCGCAAGTTCATATCAGGATATGCTGAATTATCTATTCCTCTGGTAGACTTATTAAGAAAAAACGTACGTTGGAGTTGGGATAGACAAAAGGAAGAAGCATTTATTAGTATTAAGGAAAGTTTATTTACAAATATGATTTTAAGACACCCTAATTTTAATTTGCCATTTATACTCAGGACAGATGCATCTTTCTATGCAATCGCAGCAGAATTATGTCAAAGACAAGGAGACGATGAAGTACCTATTTGTTTTCTTTCAAGAATTTTAAAAGTGCACGAAATTAAATACACGACAGCAGAAAAAGAACTACTGGCCATTGTATATGCAGTAAATAAATTAAAATTTTATCTATTAGGCAGCAAATTTAAAATTGAAACTGACAACTCTGCAATTACGTTTATGAAAACAACTAATTTTAAAAATCATAGGATGTACCATTGGTCGTTACTTCTGCAGGAATATGATTTCGACATATCTCATAGACCAGGTAAAGATAATGTGGTAGCGGATGCTTTAAGCAGGAAGGACAACATAGATATTAGGGAGAATAGAGTTTTATGTGCATTTGAACAAATCAAACCTACATATTTGGCACAAGAACTAAGAAGTTTACAAAATTCAACAAAATTTTTAGAACTAAAGAAGAAAATCTTGGAATCACAAGAAAAAATATATAAGGATTACTGTATTTTTAATGATAGAATTATTAAAGTTTTAAATGCAAGAAAGTTAGTTGTAGTAAATGAAGATATAGCAAAATTTATCATAACGGATTTACACAAAACATATGGACATTTGGGAATTAGAAAAACTTGGTTAATTTTTAGAGAAAATTTCTATGCAAAGAAGGATTTAACATATGTCAAAAATATTATAAATAAATGTGAGCTTTGCATATTAGCTAAAGAGAAGAACCACACTAATTTCAATCTTGTCAAAAGTATAAAAGTTAGTAAACCGTTGGAAATTATAGCAATTGACTATATTGGAAATTTAGTACCCGGTCAAAACGGTTATAAAAATATTTTAGTGATCGTCGATATTTTTTCGAAATTTATTAAATTATACCCTAGCAGGGAATGCACTGCAAGACAAGCTACGATTTCTATCGAGAAATTTATG
This sequence comes from Vesta saturnalis, assembly GCA_036346205.1. NCBI lineage: Eukaryota > Metazoa > Arthropoda > Insecta > Coleoptera > Lampyridae > Vesta > Vesta saturnalis. The sequence continues at coordinate 261,963 of JARFJB010002356.1, forward strand.
CAAGAGACAGGAAAACCAAAAGCTATCCTAGCCGACAATGCCACATATTTTAGAACTGCCAAGTTTGTAAAGAAGTTCGAAGAGATTGGAATAAAGATATACTTCTGTTCGATTAGACATCCTCAAGGCAACCCAGCCGAAAGATATATAAAAGAGGTGATTAAATTTTTAAGAATATTTACGTACGAGAAACATAATGCCTGAGTAAAATATTAAAAGGTCATAGAAAAATGCATTAATGAAGTACCTAATGTTAGAACACAGGTAGCTCCGATTACGTTAATAAAGAAGATAATACCAGAAAGACCCTGGAGACAACAAGAAGAAGAAATTGAAGTAGAAGATTTGCTACAAGAAGTCAAAGAAAGATTGTGGACAATTTTAAATAATTATGAAAAGAAACATTCTGCCAAAATTAAAAAGAAGGTCACATTTAAAGAAGGAGATTTAGTAATCATACGCCGATTAGCAGTTGCAGACAGAGCACGAAATATGTGTGCAAAACTCTTACTACCATATGAAGGACCGTATAGGGTAAAAAAATGTTTTGGGGGTACTACATATGAATTAGTCAATATAGAGGATGATAGTAGTAGAGGTAAATTTCATATTTCCATGATTTATCCATATTTTAAAATTTAACTTTAGTAGGTAGGACAATTAAAGAACTTAATATTTTTTTTTAAATTGAAAAAATATTTTCATTCTTGAATTGGGGAATTTGAGATGTTCAGAAAGAGGTAATAGAAGTATCGGACAGCTTAAATGACATTTGGGTAATAAAAAGGGGTGATTTCAAGCTCGATACATGTGCAAGACACTATTTTATATAAATCTGGTTCACGATGTGGTTAAAATAAAATTGTTTGGTATAAATTAGTCTGAATATCATTTACTTAGTTTGGTTTTATCATAAAAAGCAATTTGCTGCTAACAAAATTGTCAAGAATGTTAAATATAACCATTTTCGTAAAGTCATTTTAGTATTGCAATTATTGCAATAAAAGTCAATTTTTCAAGGGTAATTTGGCAAGTGAACACTTTACAGGTGTTTAAACATGAACTATATAATTAGGATTATGTTAGGGATAATGTATGATTAGTTTTTGAATGCAGGAAATACAAAAATTTAATAAAAGGGTTATAATATGGACAGTATAGACATTTTTCGCATATATTTTTGGAAGCGAATTAGTGACAAAAATTATGTTACAAGTTTAACAATAAGAACAACATTTAGAACATTTTGGCATACAGACATTTATAGTGGTGTACATTTATATAGTGAAATATTTCAAAAGAGTGTTAGACGATGAGACTTTTTCAATGCAACATAATATGACATTATGCATTGCAAATAGTTAGTGAAAATAATAAAGACAAGAAGTACAAACCTTTAACATAACATTTCAAGTGTTAAAAACATTTTTAAATATAAATTATTTTCAATTTTAGATTTAAGTTTGGTTAGGTCATAATTTTTAGGTTTTTTACATAATTTTATACTTTTTCCACATTATTAAACTTAGATTTTGCTCTTAAAGCAAATAATAAATGTTCTTTCTTAATATAGCACAGTTTTTATAAGGATACATCGCTTTTCACCGCAAAATTGTGCTAAATCTGAGGTGAATTTAAGATAAAATTACAAAAGCTTAAAATTTCTTTAAATTAAATATTTCGAACACAAAAAGTAGGTATTCTTGTGTAAAATGTTCTCAAAATTCCATTTTTGCAATTAGATTTAGTATAGCTTGTAAGTGTAAATAGTTATAAGCTTATTTAAGTTAGATTAGGTTACTTCGTATATTAACCTTAGGAACTATAGCTTGTTAGGTGTCTTTTTGTTCAAAATTTTACGTAGTTTTCATTTCTGTTTTTAATTTTTAATTTCGAGTATGTATAAGAAAGTTACGGCCAAATTTCCATTTGAGTCCAATTTGTAATTAAATCCACCAATCATAGCCCTAGTTACTTATGCAATATGGCTGGAAAAAAATTGAATTTTTGGTAACAACCAGAAACATATAAAAGCAAGTGCTCTGGAAATAAATCTCTCTCTAGAATTTGTTCAAAAGTGTAAAAGGTTAAAACAGTGTTGTGAAATTTGTATAAAAAAGTAAGTTTATAACCTAATTTAAATTTTCGTCAAGAAGTTTTACTTTACGAAGAATACGTTCGAGAGCATTTGTTTTTATATCGACGGTTTAAAATAAATAGTTCGGTCTCCGATACCTGTCGTTTTCGGAAAAATATTTCATACGTGTTAATTTGTGTTACGATTTTGTAAAGATTTGTTTTTTTTGTTATCCAACTTAAATTAATTCCGTTATACCAAATTAAAACCCATTTTATTTGGTAAATGTTGTTTTATTTCTTCGGACAATTTCTTTTAAACAAAATGTTAATCGGCAGCTAAAAATAAAAGTGTTCCATCAACAAAAATTTTGGATATTTAAACATTTCTTTAAAACGATATCATTCTTAAGTTTTAAATTCAACTAAATAAAGAGTTACCATAATAAAACAAGTGATTGGAGTTTGCCGATTTTGGAGAAAACATCTTTAAGTCTTGGAAGTTGGTGTCTTCGACAACCAAGAATCGAGTTAGCAGTATTGGGTGATGGTAACAACTGTAATCGAGTGGACATTGCCTACATCCAGTTGGAGTTATCCGAAGACATCAATCTACAGTGAGGACAGTATATGTGAGTCACAAATTTTAATAACCCTACTTGTTATAAACATTCATTGATAAAATTTCCTGCAAATTAATATTTGTTACATATATGTTTTTGGTTAAGAATTTTAAATATTTACTTGTGTAAACACCTGTAAAGGTATAAATTTAATTTCTTTTCTTAAATTTCATTTTGGATCTAAACTTTAATTTTCTAAATTATTTATTTGACATCTTTGACAGCTTTTTAATTTCATTTAAGTTCATTACAACGCATGCGTTGATAGCAAATTATATTCAGAATAATTTTTATACTTTCAATATAATTATATAAAGGATATTTCATATACACATTTCCAGATTCCAATTTTAACTTCAAACTAAATTCCTTGAACTCTATCCCCATTTGAGATCTGAGCTAGTCCGGTGCATAAAAGTTAAAATATTATTTCAATCATTTTATTAACATTTAAAATTTATATTATCCCAAAGTAAATATAAATATTATAATTTTACCCCTCAAAATTTATAAGTCGTCAACATTCCAATATATATATATATATATATATATATATATATATATATATATATATATATAAATTTCTTTTTAGGGGGTATAATGAAATGTAGAAATTATAATCGGCAGAACATCAACGAAAAGTGTGAAAATGTTTATTTAATTTTCATTTTCATTACACACTTTTCGCTGTGTTTTTTGGTGGATGATTAATTTTGTGGAAATAAACCAAAATAATAATTATAGTAAATATTTTAAAAAATGTTATGGATTTTATCAAAATGTAGTAAATATTACTTAGATTATCAATATCTGTTCTTTTATTCATAACGTTAGGTTTTTTTTTTGATGTGTGAGCCGTTTCTAGAAATAATCTCTTGTGGAATTTTTTTTCTTTACCAATTATTATTATATTATCATTCAAGTCTACTTATAACGATACATAAATATGCGGTTTTCGTCCGCTTGAAAATAAAAAGTAAACTCCATATCGAGTTACCTAATTGCTTGTTGTTTTGACAAAAGCCTACATTTCAATCACACCAGGTTCGTTCTTGACTAAACCGCACCACTTTTGGAATTATGCCATATTTAATAATTAATATGGAGCATACTGTTTCAAATAATCCCAATAAATAGGGCATTTTTGAACTCAGAAGAAAGAGTTGCGCAAAGAACTTAAATAATTAATAAGGCGCATACTGTTTCAAATATTCCCAATAAATATCTGCAAAGTGAGCAGAGCTATCTGCATGTGCGACACAGCATAAAGTCCGGAATCAAAATCAAAAATCGACGTGTCGCAGGATTTTGACCACAAATTAACGATTTCGAAAATAATGAATTTATCCGTTACTTTCTGAGCGCACTGTATATACAGTGGGTCCCAGAAGTTATGTCTAAATTCATTTAAAGTACAAGGGTCTAGTTTTTGAAGAAACGCTCGGACACGTCGATTTTTATTTTTGACTGCGGTTTTTTTAGAGGTAAAATTTTGTATATACGGTGGCTCAAAAACTAGTTACGACCACCAACTTGATTTTGTCAAAAGGAAACACCTGTTTTTTATTTCATTTCCTGAATCAGATTTGAATTCTGAGTAAATCTCATGTACCATGTCCTATACTCTATAGTCAACAGATCTCGAGATATTTACGAAAAAAAATACTTTCGTTATAAAACTATCAAGAACACAAGGTGATCCATAAACGATAGGTACGTATTTTCATTTCGTTGTGTATGTCAATTTATTTCGGACGTCGAATTTCAACATTTGTCCTTTCCGAAATGGTAAAATTTAACGGGGCGAGACAAAGTTGAAATTTTCTGCATGATTGGATTTGGTGATAGAACACGCACACAAATAGAAACTGCTCAATTATTCAGTGAAATTCATCCTGAGCGCCCTCCAATATGTCAAAAAGTTGTGAGTAGAATAGAGACTATATTTAGAGATTTTGGTCATGTTAGGGATCTGCCTAAATCTGGTTGTCCTGTTCGAGATGACAATGAACAACTTGACGTTTTGATCTCCTTGGAAGAAAATCCATGTAATTCTCTGTCGCAGATAGGGGCCAATTTAAACATGGAGAAATCAGTTGTTCACCGAATTGTTCGAAAGCACAAATATCACCCATATAAAGTAATTCCAGTGCAAGAGTTATTTGAAGATGATTTCGATAGGCGAAATGAGTTCTGTGAACGCATGAAAAGTCAACTAGATACCAATTTGGTAAGAAACATAATCTTTTCCGATGAGGCAAAATTATCGACGTTGAGCAACAGAAAACCCTCATTGGATGATGGAGGTTCACAGTCGGTACCATCAAAAAGTAAATGTATGGTGTGGTATAGTGCGCGAAAGAGTAATAGGTCCATTTTTCTGCGAAAAGCCTCTAACTGGACGAGTATATCTGGAAGTTCTCCAATTTGATTTAATTCCAGGATTAGTGGCATTATTTCCAAATCAATTGGATCCAGACTCCACTGACGATGAACTGGTTTTCCAGTATGACGGTGCCTCTCCGCACTATTCCGCCGATGTGTGTGTATTTTTGGATTTTTCCCTAATAAGTGGATAGGAAGGAGAAGACCTGTCGAATGGCCTGCCAGGTCACCCGACCTAAACCCGTTGGATTTCTTTCTATAGGGTTATCTCAAATAAAAAGTATATGTTGACAGGACAAAAAATCTGGAGACATTGAAAGAGAAAATCATAAGAGAAGTGCGTGCCATAACTCCAGAAGTGGTTGAAAACGTGGAAAGAGAGTGTATTCATCACCTTGGCTATTGTCAAGCCGCAATGGTGCACATTCTGAACATTTGATTTGATTTGTTGTTATGTTTTTTTAATAAACTGTTCCTTTTGACAGAAAACAAAGGCCGCCTTCCTTGATACGGTCTTAATTGTTGATACGTTCAATTGTAAATTTCTCGAGATCTATTGACTTTAAGTATAGGACATGGTACATGAGATTTACTCAGAATTCAAGTTGGTGGTCGTAACTTATTTTTGGGCTACCCGATTTACAACATTTTACCACTCAAAAAACCGCAAATATCCGAGAAAAACTAGACCCTTGAACTTTAAATGAATTTAGACATAACTTCTGGGACTCATATATATATATATATATATATATATATATATATATATATATATATATATATATATATATATATATATATATGGTCAGTCAATAATCACTGCCCAGCTCTCGGATATGTGTTCTACAATAAAAAATAAGACAAAAAAGAAAAATACTAAAATCCCGAAAGCGAAGCCATTTTCGCGGAAAATTGGAATGAAGAATTAACATTTATTAATTTTTCATTTAATTTCTATAAATTCAAATTATTAAAGCAGCTTGAAATATTGAAAACGAAGCACCGTCTGGGTCGAGTAACCGAAACGAAAACAGAATTTCACTATTTCCGTAATAAACGCTCCAAAACAAAGAACTTGTGCTTGAGCAATTTGGTGCCAGGCAAGAAATGTAGTTGTCATGGATTTACTTGACTTTGACGTTTTTATGTTATTTTGACTTGTACGATTTAGTGAATATTGGAAGCTTGAAAAGTATTTTTAAATTCAAGATGCCAGAGTATACTAACAGAGAATACGTCGATATGATAATAGCTTTAGATGCTTGCAATGATAACGCCCATGCTGCCAGGCGTTTGTACAAAGAACGATTTCAGAACCGACGTCATCCAGATCACATAACAATCCAAAATGTAGAAACACGTGTTGTGGAGAGAGGATGTATCGCTCCAAATCGTTCTTTGCATGCCGGCCGACCTAGAAAACTTACATGGCAACAGGAGGAACAGTTATTGCAGGATATTGAGAATAGTCCTACTACCAGTACAGGTTGGTTGTCACGATATAGACGCCACACCCAATCCTCTGTTCATAGATGTCTTCGACGACACAACTTGTACCCATATCATCTACAGGCTGTTCAAATGTTACATCCAAGAGATAACCTATTTAGAGTAAATTTTTGTACATGGACATTACGCGAAATTCAAAGCAATTCCGACTTTTCCATAATGTTTTATTTACCGATGAAACTCATTTCAACCAAGAACGAATTTTAAATTCTCACAACCTTCGTTATTGGCACTATGGGAATCCGCAAGTTGTACGTGGGCGAAATCAGCAAAGGCGCTGGTCTGTAAATGTTTGGATAGGTATGTTGAGAAAACTAATCATCGGCCCATATTTTATGATAAGAACACTGAATTGCCAGGTTTGTTAGAGGATGTTCCTTTACAACAACGTGCAACAATGTTTTTTCAACATGACGGAGCGCCTGCACACGCTACATTACAAGTGCAAAATATTTTGAATCCCGTTTTCCTAATAAATGGATTGGGCGGGGTGGACCAATAGCGTGGCCAGCCCGGTCACCCGACTTAAATCTAATAGATTTTTGGCTGTGGGGATACGTAAAGGAAAAGGTCTATTTTGCTGTGCCAGCCGGAGTGGATGACGTTATTGCCCGGATTCACGAAGCAGTAGCAGAAATAAATCATGACACTTTCGCTTCTGTTGCCAGGAACTTCGCTCGTAGGTTACATACATGCATTAATGAAAATTTTGAATTTTGAAGATTTGTTAAGGAGTTATATGTTTATTTTCGTTTCGCTTAGCTCGACTCAGATAGTTTTTGTTATTTTAATATTTTTTTTTGTGTTTAGATTTGTTAAGAATAAACAAAAAATTTTAAAATGTTAATTCTTTATTTCAATCTTACCTGAAAGCGACTTAGCTTTCGGGATTTTAGTATTCTTCATTTTCGTCTTATTTTTAATTGTACAACACATATACGAGAGCTGGGGAGTGATTATTGACTCACCCTATATATATATATATATATATATATATATATATATATATATATATATATATATATATATATATACTAATTTAAGCAAAACAAACAAGCCGTAGGGACACAATCTACGCGAGTGTGATGTTAAAAGGAAAGCAGCAAATAGAAATAATGAGATCCCATGCACATTTTGAAATGGAAATTACAGAAAGTACATTTTCTACTGTAAACATTAAAGCAACTAAATAAATAAGATAATTTCTTATACGTATACATTTTTCCCAGTCTTTGGGTAATGTAATTTTGCCTAGTTTATGAAATAATTGGAACTTGTTCAACATAAATTACAAAATAAATTGATACTATTTTTCCGTTTGTTTAAACAGACCTACACAGCATAAAAAGTTTTCGTTAAACTTCCTACATTCAACTTAATCAGAAAAAACAATAAATACATTCAAATGAGTAAAATGTCAGCTATATGATGATTTATGATAGTAT
>JARFJB010002356.1:275000-460607 GCA_036346205.1 Vesta saturnalis
TTAGATCATAAACTGATCTCCTTACTAAAGCAAACTTCAAACAAAAAGAATAAATAGCACAGTTGTAGTCGTAGCCACAGAAATCTGCTAGTGAAGTTCTAGTCATGATGCCAAAATTCTAAGCATAAGAGAAAAACCTAAAAAGAAAAAAACACATCTGTTACAGATTCGTGTTACTTGTGATAATTTACCAAAACTTCCTTCAGAGTAAAACAAATCTCAGCACACAGAAGCTAAGCATTTCCTGGTCTGATACAATTCGCATAAACAATTGGAAGAACAAATCGACCAATACAATGAAACATGAACCTTTAATTCACTCAACGTTTCGAAATGTTAAACTTAGAAAATTAGTGTTCGAACACCCGTTTAAAATCTGAAAAAGAACTTTTTCTTGATAATGCTCTCTCAAGTACACCAAAAATATATCCAAATGAATGTCACTAAAAATAAGCAATCTTGCTACTTTTGACTTAAAATGGGTTAATACTGTAGTGAAGTATAACGAACACGAAACGTTTAAACTTCAATATAAATGTGAAAATGTAAACTTTCACCATTAACACTCATAATAAAATACTTATCTTTTTTGGGGTTTTTTAATGGTGTATTTAAATTATACAATCTAAACACTTACAGTTATCTTCGTCAGTAGTAATGTTTGTAAAAATTGTTCACAACATCTTTAACAATTTTTACAAATATTACTACTGACGAAGATAACTGTAAGTGTTATCGAAACGTTTAGATTGTATAATTTAAATACACCATTAAAAAACCCCAAAAAAGATAAGTATTTTATTCAATATAAATGGTTCTAATGCTTAAAATAATATCAAAATAATATATTTGATTCTAATGTTTAAAACAAAACGGCCAACCAATGAAATTGAAATTTCATACTGGTTTATTTCCCAAATGAGATATTACCACTGCGTAAATTAGGTTGCCTAACCAATCGGCGTACCATTATTCATTTTTCAAATACGTAGAATATAACTAAAACCAGAATATCTCTTTGCTAAAACTAAACGGAGAGCTGTCAGATTCGTAGGTATTGTGAATATACACACTATAATAACCCACACATTCGCAATAATTCTGTTCTTTTTCGATAACTAACGACTATATCACTTAATTTGCTATGCGTGAATGACACTTCTAATAGATTTCCAAGATGACTCAAACCTTCATAACCCTTTTTTAAGTGAGTTATATCCGGTAACTACGAAACTATTATTTATTAGAAACTAATGTAAAATGTAATTTCAAAAATTATCTCGTAATAAGAAATGCAGTTTAAAACTAATTATAACATATTTATCCTTTCCATACGAAATCTAGGATTGATTATGTTTATGCTTATTTATAAAGGTACGAACACATTTACACCTCACAAAAGGCATCAATATTAGTTATACAAGGTTATCATTAATGTCCAACTCCGACGTGACCGCGGGTGTTGGGCAAGTAAACTTACACAAATGGCAATAAATGGCAAAAATAAATTTATAGAAATGTCAAAGTCGGTCAATTTTTTGTGTCGCTAATAAAGCCATTTTACCTTTTCAAACAATACACAATAATAATAAAATCATAACCTTACTTTTTATTTAAACAAAAAGTTGAAATTAGTTTTAGAATAAACGTTTGATTTACAAGTGAATCTTAAGTTAACTGTTTAACAGAAATCAAGAATGCTGAATAAAATTTAAGAAACTATATAGATAACGGATTAAACAAGCGTTATAATTCGTTGTTACATAATTTAACAATTTTTACATAAAATGCTCAAAATGTCTACTGCCAAGTGTGTCATTAAAATAGAAGAGTCTTGCTCCTTCATAAATATCATTTCTAAGCAGCCTAAATTCTACAACAAAGTCCAACATGAATGCATGTAAGCTAAAAATATTTATAGCTTACTTGACTTAATATATAATATTCAAACTAGTAATGAAATAATCCAAAATTAAAGCTAATCAGTCACATTCAATTAAACAATGGCTATATTGACATTTGGCGCAATTCCTTAGCTACTTTTTTGATAGCAGGTTACAATGCTGCCAATATGAGAAAACAAATTATTAGTAATTATAATTGGGGTCACGTGGGGTTTGAACATTAATGAAGACCTTGTTTTTCCCATATTCAATCATTTTTTTAATTAAATATAATAATTTCATAAGCTTTCTTGCCTCGTTTGATGGCCTTATTTTCCAATGTTGCTGAATTTCAGTACTTTCTGGGTTTAATAATAGATGACAGCATATCCAGCATACTGTGAACAATTTTACAATTTCTTTTAACTAATCGATCTCCTCAGTTCTTGATTTTAAGGAAAAAAAATAGAAATTTTAAAGAATTATTTCTTGTATACGATAGTTATGTCTGGAGGGTGTTTCACCCTTACTATGACCATATTTAAATAATTATCCCAGCTACGAAAAAACTGGAAAAAGAAAATGTAGACGATTAGAAGATTTGTGATTCAGTTATCTATAGTGAGTCTCGTCGCTAAATGAAACTACGATTAACACCTGGTTAATCCCTAATACCTTCTAAAAAGATAAACTTCAATATTATACACTATTCTGAGTACGGACAGCTGAAGACTTCACAAGGAAGGCTTATATAAATTAAACACAGTTTTACACACTACCGCAAGGCATATAAAACGTGAAGAGCAAAGTAGTATCTTTAAACGAACAAACAGTCCTGATAGAGGCTATTATATTCCATGATAGAGACACCAGACATCATGCACTGGCCTAGACGTGAATAATATTAGCATAACGTATGTCCTGTTTTAAAATAATTCATTCATTGCGAAGTCTGAATAGAAAACTCACATTATCTAAACCGTAATCCTAAAAGTAAAATCTGTTCGCTTAAAACCGTTTTCCTGTGATGATTATTAATTTCATCTTTCACCTGAGTATATTAATTCCAGAGTTATTATACCAGTCAGTCCAGAAATGACTTCTGTATATATATATATATATATATATATATATATATATATCAAAGAGAAAATTTTATTCCTGAAGGTATTAATACGTACCTATTAGACACCTACTTAGTTTTTGTCAAAGACCGGCCATTTCAACGCTTGCAAAGTGTTTTTATTATTCAGTAATTTATGTTCTACACCGTCCGTAAAAGTATTAAAAGTACAGTAATCTGTTATAGTAATTATTTATTAAGGAAACCCCAAATCAATTTACGCTGTTAATGTAAATCTATTTATATAATAAACACCAATTGTTCTGTTGACGTAATTTAAAAATCAAATAAATCGCTATGCAAAACCCAGCAGCCATTACTTATCTTTTAAGATGGTTGAATTTACATTCATTGCACTAAGCATAGGCAAAGTTCATAAAAGAACACAGGTCATATCACATAAACATTTTTAATTAACAGTTACTAATTACTTATTTTACGTTAATTCCGTTATTGGTTCAATTATATGTTCTAAGTCGAGATCACCCTGTACATACTAAAATTAAGCTTTTTTGATAAAGTACGTCCCGAGTCTAATAAGGAATGACTTCAACCTTCTATATAGTAAGCGTAAGTTTAAAATAAAATATCGATTATTCTGAAAGGAAAATTGACCCCCTAAGGGATTCTATAGAATATATAAACAAATTGAATACAATTATTATTGAATAACCGCTCCGTATCTAATAGAACTGTAACTCAAAAGTTGAAATAAGCTGGTATATTTCGTAAATTAGATTGTAATTGAATCAGGGCTGTTGGACACCGGTCGTGCTACTAATGTCATTTTTCCAGCCGATTCATACACAGAAGCCGATCATCCGTACTCGTCTTCCAACACATCCTGTACAAAAGCCGCCAATCGCTTTATTTTTATCTTTACGTTATTTTTGAACTATATTAACTCATATACAAAGGTTTTAATATAACTGACTTCAAATGGTATATAAATTGATGTTTATTTTTGAAATTAAATAATTATCTTTTGAACTACTACTATTACTCATATAGTGACCTCAAAATAATGCCGCATAACTTTAAATCATTAGTAGTGTATGACCTTTCAATAAATTGATCATTCTTCTTTCTTATGAATGTATTGAATAATCGAACATTTTCAATCGACCAGGTTCAAATGCCACCCAACAACATACAATTGAATATTTGCCCACTAATATGATCTACCATTTTCCTAATAGTGATGAACCATTAATAAAAATTTTTTGATATAGCCTATTCAAAATGTCAAACAATAAGGTAATTGGAAAGATTTTCGTTAGCAAAAACCATTAAAATTTGACGTTTGTCCACAATAATAACATGATTCCTTTCGCTAATGAAAATGAGGAAAATGGATACCACTCTTTTGCCAAGTAGATCTGTAGCTTTTACTTCCCGTCTTAACATACCAAAAATCCCCGTGATTGGTAGATGAGGTCTAAAGTTGCGAAAAATTAGACGTTTTACGAAAAATGACACTCTTAAAATTCTAATAGAATGGTGCGCAGACCATAGTTTTTCCTTAACTTGTGGCAATTAAAAGCGAAAATTAGGAAAAAGGTCACCACATTGCGGGTAAACAGAGATTTTGGTCTATGTATGTCACTATGTTACTTAAATGAAGCATCCTATGTAATTTTTTGAATAACATTTTAATGTTTCGAGAAGGTCATAAAGTATATATAGAAACAAGAGAAGTGTATGAAATAATATCTTTATTTCATATCAGTAAATATTGTTTCTTATCCAAATAACAAGCTAATTTAAGATAAACGCCAGAATGAAAAACTACACACCAAGTGTATCCCGGGTAGTCACAAAATATAGCGATTGTATGGTATTAAGGCCACCCATCTTCATTTAAATCGTCCCCTATCACAAGAGGGCTATTGGGGCATTTCCCTTGACATTTTGTGTAAGATGAAGAGCAAATAGCTCTTACCTCTATGTAATCATATATATATATATATATATATATATATATATATATATATATATATATGTCCACATTTCGACGCTTACCACTGCTATCCCGGTTATTAGAAGAAATAGGGCAATGGTTAAATGGAGAATATTTTGCAGAATTCATTGCTCACAAAAAATCCCATTTCAAATTCACACTAACTTTTTCAATTTTAAGATATTTTAAAAAAACCAAAATTTGTCAATTTCAGTTTTGCGGAATATCTCGATAACGTCTAGCGCCACCGCTATTTTTCAGTGTAAACAGAAACCCCCGATTTTTAATTGTTTCCAGGTTATTAACGCTATCTTTTGTTTTTCTTATAGTGGCCATATTGGATTGGTTAGTTAGGTAGTCCTTAAAAAGATCTTTTCAACGATGTATAACAATTAATCTCTAATATGAAATCAGTTGGTTTTGAAATTAAACACCAATGATAAAAGAACGCGAAAGAATACGCTAAGTAATCCTGTAAAATAAATAATAATAAAAATGAAACGAAAATTTAACTTCATATTAATAAAAATTCCCCACTAGAATTAATAATCCATGGAATTAAACGTTAGTGTGAAACAAAATGGTAAGCTGTCAAAGTACAATTAGTGCTACAGTGATTAGTTGAGTAAAACCTTGGGTAGTTATTCATAAGTAATTATTATTGAGTATTAAGATTAATAAGTATTGATAATGACACATAAATATTCAAACGAAGAGAAAGTTGATATGTTGGAAGTGTACTTCAAAGATACGTGCACGAGTTTTACGCTGATCGCTTTCCAGAAAAACAGCAACCACGCAGGACACTTCTTAGCAGGATAATTAGGAACTTACTGAACTTTGGAAGTTTCGAACAAAAAAGAGCCAAATACGACGTTAACGATGCTGATATACGCCGAACTAATATTTTGCGAAACGTTACGAACAATCCAAGCACATCAGTTTGCCGAGTGGCTCGAGAAACGGCTATTCCAAAATCCACTGGTCAGAGAACCTTGAAGAAAAACAAATACCTTCCTTACAAACCAACAATTGTACAACGTTTAAACGATAATGGCTACCAGCGAAGAGCACAATTTAGCAGGTGGTACCTATAAAAATGTGAAGATGATGGTAATTTTCCCAGAAAAATACTGTGGCCAGATAAAACACGATTTACCAATTGTGAAGTGTTCAATAGGCATAACTGCTGTCATTGGTCTACTGAAAATTCACATTTGGTAATGCAAAGAAAATTTCAATTCGCTTTGGTTTTAATATCTGGTGAGTTTTAGTTGGCATGAAAATTTGTTTACATCTTGTTTTTGAGTTTCCGTTCGTTTTAGACAGCTACTTAATAGGTCCTTTTGTCTTTAATTACTAACTGGTAACAGATATTTGGAGCTACTAGCAAACGATATAATGCCTTCTTTGAGACAAATTACTAATCCTGACGACATGCAAAACATCTGGTTCCAGCAGGATGGTTGCCCGGCCATAACACTCGTGACGTGCAACATTTTTTGACAGAAAACTTTAACGAAAGAGTTATTTCAAATAATGGACCAGTGCAATGGCCTGCGAGATCACCCGACCTTACCCCCCTCGACTTTTGCTTATGGAGAATCACTAAAAATGAAGTATTTAATTATGAACCGCCAGAAACTAATGAAACATTAGAACAAACAGTGCTGGATGTGCTCAGATCATTCAACAAAGACACACTTCGTAGAGTTTGTAACTCTCTTAGAATAAGGTGTCAAAAGTGTGTGCAACATAATGGTCGTCATATTGAACAGTTTTTTTAAGTAGCTGAACTTTTGTTACTGTTTTTTTTACTTTTTACTTTAATGACTGTTCATATCTTTTCGTTATTTCACAGTATTGTATATCTTTTCCGCTTTCATTTGTCATTGGTGTTTAATTTCATAGCCTATTAATTTCATATTAGAGAATAATTTAATTTTTTATTAATATCCCCCCTTCAAATACAAATTTTCCAAGCATGTTATACATCGTTGAAAAGCTCTTCTTTTGGACTACCTAACTAACCAAAAATCCAATATGGCCACCATAATAAAAACAAAATATAGCGCTAACAACGTGGACACGATTGAAAATCGGGAGTTACACCGAAAATATTAATGTATATATAATATATATATATATATATATATATATATATATATATATATATATATATATATATATATATATATAATATATATGGCTATTCAGTAAATTGCGTTGAATGTGCATTACACCAAGGTGAAAAATAATACTATCAATTCTTTCAGGAACGCAAAACTCGCCAAAAAGGAATCAGTTAATTAATTTTTATGTTGACGTGGTCAAACAAATAACAAGTAACTGAAGACTAGTCGAGTTGGCCTCCCAAAGTAGCATATTTTTAGAATACGCATAAAATCCGTAAACTTTTACAATATTGCAAATCTTCAGTTGCTAAATAAATTAAGGGAACAGTAAGATTTTGTTCAATACTACGCACCAGTTAACAAATTGTAGTTAAGACTGTTATCTAAAGAAGTGCCCTTTAATCATTTTTCAAAAAAATTATTCACAAATAAGATCGTATACTGCTGATCCCTATGTCGATCCGTACTATACAACAATAAAATTTAGTTGATATGGATCAAACACTGCGTCAACCAAGTTCTGGTCCAATGCCCTAGTTTCAACAATTTTAAATTGTATTCATTGATTCAATGCGTTTGATTATTTTTCTAAAGTAATTGGTGAATAAATGAAGTTTTCGGGTACGTTTTGTCGAGTACCGTAGAATCACAACATTTAGTTCTTGATCGTCTAAGCAATCCGTTTGGTAGCATCATCATGAAAATTGGTGTATAAATAAAGTTGTTTGACGTCTTTGGTCCCAAACGATAACCAACGCTTTAAAACTATTAACGCTGGTTCTTAGGTAACGAGTGCTTGGACTTTTCCAAGTAAATAGGAAGTGATTCAAGACCAATACAGTTGGTCTTCCAAGGTAACGAAAGTAGTAAATTCGGTATAAAGTAAAACATTTCCGAGATCTTCACGAACTTTTTAATTTTCAGTTGCCGAAAAATTTCATTTCCGTAGTATCTATATGTTATAGTATAGTAACGGCACTCTCCCTTCGATAATTATGATATAACGGCCTAGGCCATTATACAAATTTAACAATACGTTGGCACAAAGGCAAATTGCATGGCGTGTAATGATCCTGCGAATCCTTTACATAAAATTTTCTATCCGAAAAAATGATTCCTATCAAACCTTATTTCCTAGTTATTTCCAACTCTGTATTATCATTGTTCATAAATGTTATCAGTTGTCATTCCTATTCCCACTCTCTACATTTCTTCTATAAATACCGACCACCTCGCATATTTGACACACACACTTTTCACTTTGCACTTTTAACTTTTACTCGACTTTTACTTTAATACCATACCTGTCCATCATTATTCATATTTTGCACTCATACCACACCGGGATCCTTTTAGTACCCAACAATGTGATCTACCTGTCCTGCCAGAACCTACCACCTTTTTTACACCACCATCATCCACCCCTTACATTCATTAATCACATAGTCCTATAACAACCCTTTTCGGAGCCACGTTTGTATAAAACGCTCTAGGCTGCTGTTAGCACCGAGTCCGATATATAAACGTGCCTAAGGTACGTAGTACTTATTGTGAAACTACATGCAGTTGGATACAACTACCCTCCACAAAAGAGAGACGTCTTATAATTCAAACCAACATCTTCGCTGTAACTGCAACGAGATGGGTTTCTGAATTATTACGAACGACGTAGTTATTTCGACGGAGGTCCTGCCCAGAACATAGTACTTTCACGCAAACCAACACACATAAATACCTCCTTAATCGTGGCCAGCAGTCGAAGCTCCGAATACGAGTTCCCTTGAACTTAATTCTGCTCCAATACCGTCTGTTAGTACTTTCCATCCTTAAATACACCCTCTCACATTGCTCAGTACTAAATTATCCACCCCACCTGAACATGATCATAATCAAAGCCGATATTCCATTACCCCTGTGTAGCCAAATTTTCTACCTAATTAGGATAATACTAAACACACTCACCTGTTGTAACTTCTCGTGTAACCACCAAATCGCATCACCAAAACATTGATGCACCCACGCTATCCGTACCGTTTTAATTAACATTTATTTAATATTTCATTTCAGGTAAAAAAACAACATTTGGTTAATCAGATATTATAAAAAATAAAAAATTGAGGGTGTTTGATTATTATGTTAAAAAGGTAATTTGCACCACGATTTATCCGTAGGTGTAATCAGTATTAGCATTTTGGTTTGTTGGACGCCACTCAATTTATACGTTTAATAATTAAAATACAACAAAAATTGAGAAAATTGCACCTTATTAACAGGAAATCTAAATAACAATACACAATTGTAGTTATATGTATATTTAAGTAAAACAAAATCTCTGAATACTTTTGCATAAAATAACTCCAACGATATTTCTCGTAACGATTTACGATTTTAAATATTTACTAAATCACAACTATATAAGCTTATCATCTACTTTTACTTAAAATTCAAAATGTATTCAATCATAAAACGTACTGACCTATGTTAGCACCTATTACCGTATGATAGGTTATGAACTCAAATGTTTCTTTCTTAGAATAGAAATCAGCTGTTCTTTTATAACCGGTTCAAAACAAAACTGCACTGATTTGTTATTTACTTAAACTGCACTAAAAGGATAAGTACTTACTCGTACAAAATAAATATTTTAATCTCGTCTTAAAACGATCTGTAGCTTGAGAATTTTCATTTCCAATTCACAAGGTATCTCCATTTATGCTCGTGAAGATGACATGAATTATCATGCACCATTTTATACATATTCCGTGACGTCATGCAGCACACCTTTTGCAACGATACGAAATTATTACCATATTGGGAACCTTCCCAATTCCAGGGCCTTGTTACTGCCAAAAGATTATTATCCTATTAAATATAATATTTACAAGCTCTACATACCTCATAAAAGGGAAGCAAGACTTAAAAAAAGTAACGTAACGAACGGTACGGTAGAAGAAACAGCTAGGAAGCGAATTAATCGTGCTCAATACGCGTTTGCGCATAAAACAACTAAAACAGATATCTGAAATATACATAGGGACGTTAGTAATTATGTAGACTAAAGTGAAAATATCGAAATATAAAAAAATTAATTATTGAAATAAAAAGGAAATGCTTAAATATACTAATGTAATGAAAATATATTTATCAATAATAATGCAAATTTAGAAACTTAATAAAGGTAACGATAGCCGGAAAATGAAAACTAATTGAGGTCAGAATAGCCAAGAATTGACACGTTACAATATTTTACAGCTCCACTCACAGAGGGCGAGACAAGCGCGAAGAAAAGTTGCCAGTGCCGTCCCTAACAACGATAGATATAGGACTAACTAGAATTACGTTTTATTTTTCATTATTTATTGTTTTGTTATTTATCCAAGATATTTTAAGTTTATTTCATTTATTACATAGGATTTTATTTATTTTATATTATTTTGTATAATAAAAACGTTTATAACCATTCTGTTACATGTTAATTACTTATTCACAAAATAGTGCGCTCCTGTAAACCCCAATCCAAAAGATAACAGATTCAAGGGAACCAGAAATTTCCTCTGTAAACCTGTAACGCTACAGACTTGGCAATTTCTACTTATTTTTTTCCGGAATTAAAATAACATTAAGCTAATACAATTCTACAATTTTGTTGCATATTACGATATTACGAAACGAGTTGAACAACATACGGCCAGTATGCCAGTAACTCACTTGGTTGGTTATAAAGCTCGGCATTTGCTCCGGTTTACAAACTTCAACACCGTGTCTGTTATTTACTACATACCGGCCTTATGACGTTAATCACTTTTAATGTAAAAGAATCAGTTAAACTAGTTAATAGTTAATCGTTGCCCATCCATTATTTTGCAGACAAGTTTATTCATAAGTAAGGATTATGGGTGTGTCTGATCTTAATGTAGATCAGTACCGTAAATAAAAAAAAATTACTTTTTGTGTTTCGAAACAACAGCGTAATCCCATAACATTCAATTCTTCTCTGTCGAACCAATGTGTTTGGTGGTTTTCCCACCAAAATTGGTGAATAAATTAAGTTTTGGGCATCAATAGCCTCAAATACTGACCACACCGTTAAACCACAGCAATTAGTTTTTTGTCCATCGAGTCATTTCCCCAAGGAAACTGGTACATAAATAATACATATTTAGCTTTAAGTATTGATCAGCGCACAAAAATCATAAAAATTTTGTTCTAGTCCATCGAAAATATGCGTTCGGTGGTTTTTCCAATATAATTGCCCACTGCATCTTTTTTGGGCATCCTTTACCTCAATTGATGACTAACACGGTAAAACCATCATAGTTCTTGTCAATCTAGATAGTGCGATACTCGGATTTCTCGATAAAATTGATATATAAAGTTTTTAGGCATTTTTGCGCCCAAAAGTTTACCAACGCCGTAAAACCATAATACTCAGTTCTTGTTCACCAAGGCAATGCGTTTACCCAACATGATGATTAAACTCTAACGTTTAGTTCTCGTCTATTCAGGCAACAAGTTTGACCGTTTTACTAACGAAATGGTAGATAGGTGAAGTTTTAGGGCATGTTTGGCCCCAACTGGTGATCAACGTCGTAAAACTACAAAAAGTCGTTGTTACCCACCGGAAAAATGCATTTGGCCGTTTTATAAACGAAATCAATGTATAAATAAGAATTTTGGGCATGTTTGGGCTCAATGATGAACAATTCCATAAAACCGTCGAGCGAAACTAAAACATTGTTTCTCCAAAAATATATATTTAAAATACAGTACAATAAAGTAGAACTCGTAAATTTAGTTTTTGTCCTTTACAACGACCTGATTTAAATAATTTGGAAATCTAAAGCTGAGATCTAGAAAGTTTCTTGAACTACTATGCTACTACATCGGCATAAGTTTAAACAGTTTGAATTCAATCGATAAACCTGAATTTATTGAGAAGTCTTCACATTTTATTAGAGCCCAAATTTTGCCCCATAGCTTTTGATCTGACTTCAGTTAATAACTATGTACTATACTACATTCTATAGTAACACAGTAAAATGTATGAGATATGGCCAATGCATTTTAGAGATCTCTTTGCTCATACATCCACGCGGAAAACGCACATCACAAACTCAATAATTATATTCAGCTAAATCGTTCTCTATTTCGTAAATAATAGGTGAATAATGTATTGGTTACCTTTTTACGCTTCTCCTGTGTATAACAACCTCTTTTATGAAGGGATATTATAACAATAAATTTTTATATTTTTGACCACGGTTCATTCAGTCGGGAGTGAATTATATTTTTTAAATACAGTTTTACAACACAATCAATCTAAGCAGGCATTTATTCACCATGAATAATGGTATAATAATACAATAAAAGTAAAAATCTGGTTCCAAACGTAAAATGTTCTATTTAAAATAAATCATCGCCTGCAGATTAGGCAATTCCCTGTCACTAGTGTAGCTGGTATGGTATTCTCTCTGCTTGTCTGTAATCAAATAATTACTTTTTCCAAGGTTATTGCGACCTAATATCAAATCCTTAATAAATTGATAGAGTTAATTATTAAGTTTTATTATTAATAAGGCTGGTTGAATTCAAAATTCAAAACTAGGTAGTTTTCTTAATTTACCTGCAATCTAGAGAAATAAAGATGGCCGACTTTGTTTACCACCGATGTTTATCAACTCAAAATGTATTTGTTTTATTAAGGGGTGTTTTTAATAATAAATTATGTTTGGGGTGTGTTTCTACAAGTGTAAGAGTTTGATTCTGTTCTAGTTAATTTGCAGTGTGTATGACTTTTATTGACGTCTGGAAATAATTACAAGGTCGATTTTTAACGATTCTATTTGAAATAGGTGAGTTTTCTTTATTTATTTATGTTTAATTAAACAGCTAAACCTAATCCCTATTAGATTTCAATAATAGTAAATGGATAAGTGCGATATTTATTTACGTCAATTGTAATTTTGCCTATTGAAATGATAGTGATTTCAATAATAGAATGAAAGCTTTATCTTTTTATTAAAAGATTTAATTCGCAAAACTACGTTGTGTTACGCTAATGTGACTGATTAAATTTTATCAAACTTAAATAAAATTATACAAATGTAGCCATAAACTAATATGCTTATCAATTTTCTTTTTAATGGAACGCATTCTTATGAAAGTTTATAATGTAAAATTTCTTTTAAAGAAATTTGCCGTTTATTTAAACAGGAAAATTAAAATGTTTTAGTAAAACGACAGGAACAAAATTTTTTTTTTGAAAATAAATGGAAAATGGACACGAAGTAAAATATTTTTCTGGTATATACAGAATGAACTTTAATAGCATTTGTCGTATTTTCTACGGGTGTAATAAGAGTAATTATTCTCATTAAAAGGGGTGCTGTACAGGATATCTTCGGGTCTTCGCCTAAGCTGCGAGGATTACAGCAGTACGGTTTGCACCCATAGCTTGAAAACGGAATCGTGCGGCTCTCAACGACAACTCGTGAAAGGATTGTGTCCGGTCTACAATTAGTACAGTTAGTTAGATTCAGGTGGTCTAGTTTATTAGGAAATAGATCAGGTTTGATTTCTCGAAAGAGGAGAGGATCAGGTTTGTTTTCTCGAAAGAGAAGAGGATCCAGCAGGTTTGGTTTCTCGAAAGAGAAAAGAATGAATTTAAATTTGCGGTCGCTTTTATAGGGACGGGGCCGGATAATATTTTTTGCAAATTTCATTAGCAGGGATTGGAAATGGTGGGATTGGTGCGCAATTCACGGATTTCGAACATATAGGAATACAATTGTGGTGATTTATAGGATTTAATTCGGATAAGGATCGGGGTCTTCGGATTTTTTAGGATAAGGATCTGGATCTTTACCAGTATATGAACAGAAATTTTGAAATACAATTATCGAATTACAAGCACAAAACCAACCATATCCTATCAAAATAATAAACTAATTTAGGTTCAGATTATTGCAAGAAGTCACAAGCATGGTATTCGTAAGGATCGACCGTCTCATGACTAGAAAGCCTATGCAAACTATATACTGCTGCTCGTCACACGCTTGTCCTGTGTAGGCCGCCATATTTACATCACACTATCATTGCGACCATTTTACATACACAAGTCTTTAAACAGCCACATGGAGTAAGTATATATTGTATATAGTCTACAAAATTAGTTTAAGACGTTCAGTTGTGCCCAAAAATTGTCAATACATTTTCACAAAAGTTTAAGTTAACATCAATATAACGACCTTCATAGTACAAGTGTGCGACGAGCAGTAGTATATAATTCGTATAGACTTTCCTGCCATAAGACGGCCGATTCATACAGATACAGTCCTTGTGACGGCTTGCACTGTTGCCAATGCTCTAAATCCAAATACGTTTAGCGTTTTGATAGGATATGATTGGTTGTGATTGTAATTCAATAGGTTTTTGCTAAAATTTATATTTATGCAGAGTTACTATTAGGAGAAGGTAGCCAATAAATTGTCTACCTACTATTATTTATGAAATAAGGAATACTTTAGCTTGCTATACTTATTGAGATGGTGCGTTCGTCCGCGTGGTGGTATTAGAAAATAGATCACCGAAACGCGTTTTTACCCACAATTTGTATACTAGTGCTTCATGCACTTTATTGTGTAACGATGAAATATGGTACAGCATATAATTATGAACTGGAGCCTGGTACAAAGGTTATAGTGTAAAATTTAGGGTCTAATGAAATGTGCAGATCTCTGAACACATTCAGATTTATCGATAGTATTCCTACTGTTCTTGTCGCAATGTAATAGTTCACTAGTCCAAAGAACCTTCCAGATCTTACTTTACGACGTCCAAATTTTATAAATTTTATAAACTCATAAAAATAAAATGGCGAGTTATATTTTGATGCGCTGCGTTTTAGACGCACCAGATTGAACACATGTTTTAGTTTCGCTCTAGGGTTTTATGGCTTTGTATTTATCATTGGAGCTAAATATGCCCTAAATCTATATTTGTATATCGATCGCTTCGGAAAAAGGTCAATTGCATTTTCTTGGTGGGCAAGAGTGAAATTTCATAATTTGGAGTGGGGGTAAAGATGCAGTACTAGATTTTTTTCCTTTGGGGCTGTATAGAGGACACTGTGTACCAAATTTCTCCAACTACTAGCGATGATATGAAAGAGAAAATTCGTTTTTGCTTTTCGCCTAGTGACCCACAATTTACTAATCGATGTTCATTTACGGAATAAATTCAACTGTTCCTGCAACAAAATGTCGGTGTGTTTGAACACTTCTTGTAAATTACTCTAGTACTACTTCTATTAATTTCATTATGCAGGTGGTAAAATTTTGTAATAAAAATAAGTCGTTGCTTTATGTTGATGATTTGATTAGCTTGTTTTTTGTTATGATAATCTTGCAATATGCAGAAATGACGCTATCGTAATATTTAACATAGCCTGCTAAAATTACAATTCGCATAACACAGTCATGTTATTCTTAAAACTGCAAGTATTTAAAAAGTGTCAACTTTAGGTATAGGAAACCCAATATAACACCGAAAGAGAATTTATTTCTCTTTCTGAATCACTTACAAAATAGAGGGTGTTACGTTTAATATAATTGAGTTTGGCCAATCGAAATATTAAGTTATTATACCATCGTAGCAAACAGCCTGTACAATCGAGTTTAACCTTTAATGTGGCCGCTGCAGATTTCAATCGATGACAGAATAAGCATATCTAAAATATACAGGGTACTCAATTTAAAATATTTAAGTTGGATACTGGTATCCGAAATTGCAACACCCTGTAGAATCGTAGATATTATTAGGATACGGAGAAGTAGCTGGTACATAACTTTCATATTTAAAGATATTCTCTATCTAAAATAGTTACGGAGTAACATAAGAATTACGTACTAATTTTACATTCTATATAAGTAGAAGACGGGCACCCTCCCCACTCCTTTTTTTACGTCACAAGCCCCGCCCCCTTTCACTTTTTTATATGCCACGTGGGGGGCCGGATTTTCCACCCTTATTTTTACTCGCTTACGTGTAGGACGTATTTTTCCACCCCTATTTTTGCACATCCAAGTGTGAGACCACATTTTCAACCCTAATTATTTTTTATATACACTCGTGTGAGACCGTATCCTTTCTTTTCGAAGGCCCTTTTTAACACCTATTTTTACTCGCTTACGTATAGGACGTGTATTTTCACCCCTATTTTTACACACCCACGTGTGAGACCGCATCCTTTCTTTTCTTTTTCAACCCTAATTATTTTTACTCGCTTACATGAAGGACCGTATTACCCTTATTTTTATGATTTCTTTTGGGGGTTAAACCTTATGGCTGTATTAAGGACCTTTTGACAGCTAGGACTTTTGCTAACGTGAGGACTGGGGTGGGGGCTGGTCTTGGCTTAGAACTGTATTTAGGGCTGGAGCTTAGGGCTGGTCTAGGGATAAGTCTTAGAGTTTGGTCTTGGTGCTGGGGCTGGAGCTAGGGATAAGTCTTAGGGTTTAGTCTTGGGGCGGGACCTGTAGCTAGGTCTTAGGGTTATTTCTGATGGTATTAAGGTCCTTTTGGTTGTAACCCTGGAGGCTGAGCAGACACATACGCATACAATAATTGCATAATTAATAAGATATTATTATTATCGGTCCTATTGTTTTAAAACGTCCTTTAAGTACAGAGCTGGTAAGTGTGGTGTTAACCCTTTATTTATTTACAGATTTTTAATTACAGTTATAAAACACAAGCAATAAGTTTCTTTAAAAAATATTAAGGCGTACAACATTCTTAGCGGACGGATGGATATTATTTCAATGCAGGTAAACTATGTTTTTAATAAACGTTTTAGAAAACACAAACTGTTAATGTAATTAATTAACTTAATAAAAATGTTTTGTTTCATTAGGAATGTCAGTAATTTTTTTTTATAGCTCGCTAAGGATTTTTTAAAGAAACTTAATGCTTGTGTTTTATAACTGTAATTAAAAATCTGTAAATAAATAAAGGGTTAACACCACACTTACCAGCTCTGTACTTAAAGAACGTTTTAAAACAATAGGACCGATAATAATAATATCTTATTAATTATGCAATTATTGTATGCGTATGTGTCTGCTCAGCCTCCAGGGGTTGCTTTATGTATAGGCAGATCCTCTAAACAGCCACCACCTATACATTCGGAACATCATATCTGATTTATTTGCATGTTCAATTACTTACACACAAAATTGTTTCATTGTAATGTGTTCATTAAACTTTGTAAAAACCCATTAAAAAGTAATAATTACTTATATAACATAAAGTTAAATTAAAATAACATGTTTTTAAGAATATCAAGTTGATATAACGGAAATAAAAGGCAAAAGGTTTTAATGGTTTATTATTATATAAGTGAATTAACAATAACTACAACTTTAAAATCCACGAATGCGTACTTACTATTTTGTAGAGCTGATCTTATGACGTTATCCTATAAGCATGATAATACATTTTTGAAAATCTTTATCGGTATTTTTGTTAGCAATATCAGGTAAAAAACATATATTAAAAATAATACGATTACCTTTAGAAGTTTTTCCTTCAACGCTGCCATATGCTAAACTGAAATTTTTTATACAACGTACCTCACTAAAACACGCTTTGTGAATGGCTGAATATAAAACACTCGATTACATACCGGACATTAACTATTTAGAAAGTAATACAGAAAAACCTGAATTCGTATTTAATAATTATGTTGTACTTACAAAAAATTTACATTCAAAAACACAAATATTTTAAAAACGTCTAATACCACTAATGTTGCATCATAATAATAAAAACTCATTATACAGTGATTACACATTAAATACTTAAAATATGTAACTTTATACTACGTCTATTATTACATAGAGATGGGATTATTCTTAAATTTAATTGATTTCGATAGAGCTCTGGAAATACTACAACCGTTCGAAATCTTGCTTCTTCTCTCGATATCAAAAAAGCTATACTAGTGATACATTAAGTAAGCATAATAGCGGATACAGCTACATTGCTAACGATTATTGATGTTTTTTGCATGAGATTTTTTGAATGAGACAGCCTCGCAGGTATTTTTTAAGAAAAGCTATACACATCTCACGAGATCAAATGAGATTTTTTTGAGATACAATCTCCTCATCACCTGCACCTTGAACGATTATATTGTAACCTATAAAGCAAGCTAATAACCCTAATAGTTTATCAGACATTATTACATGGACACGAGGTTAGCTCTAAATTAAATGGTTTCAACGCTGCTCTGGGAATGCTGTACACACACTTAAAACCTTTAAGTCTGCTCGCCGAAGTTGTACCGTATTCACTTTCTTCAATTTTTGTTTGCACTCTGTTTCGAAGCTGTAGTACGTTTTTCTAATACATAAACAGAATCTTCAATACTGTGATACGTGTAGCAGCAAAACACATTAGCTAGTTAGTTTCACCTCTATATTACTTTACATGCAAGCCTGATCTTATCATAAATAAATACATCTGTCAAAAAAAGCTAATTAAACATAACTCCACGGCCAGGGTATAGCAAGCAACGCTTCCAATTATAGCTCTTAGTCAACAAAATAGGGCCTACAACTACATACAATCGACTAGCACTGCTTTAGCACGAGAATCAAACGAAAAAACACGCACGCACCCACGTAAGCACACACGTTCGCACGCACGCACGTACGCAAGCTCGCACGTACGCTCGTACGTACGCACGCACGTGCGAACGCTCGTACGTACGCACGCACGCTCGCACGTACGCACGAACGTACGCTCGCTCGCACGTACGCAAGCTCACACGTACGCGCGTTCGCACGCCCGTACGTACGCTCGCACGCACGCACGTATGCGCGCACACACACACACACACGCGAGAGAGCGAAAACACGCTAAAGCGAAAAACTTGTAAACTTGCAAACATGAATCAAGGCGGTGGAGCACCGCTAGGAAAAAAAACAGTTTTATTAACAAAACCGAAGGAAAGCTTAACGTTTTGAAAATATATTATTATTATTATTATTATTATAAACAACAATACATCATTATTATTTAATAACATGCTTTATCGGTTTTCTTCTTCTTCTTGAACCGTGAGTCGTCCTCATCATCATCATCATCATGATTTTGAGATTTGCCCTTCCCCCCTACCTCAT
Source organism: Vesta saturnalis (assembly GCA_036346205.1). Taxonomy (NCBI): domain Eukaryota; kingdom Metazoa; phylum Arthropoda; class Insecta; order Coleoptera; family Lampyridae; genus Vesta; species Vesta saturnalis. Next base: position 294,287 of record JARFJB010002356.1, read on the forward strand.
CGCTCTTCTTTCTCTTATGTGAACCATCATCTTGGATGTGAGATACACCCAGCTCAACCACGTCATCGCTTTCATCATTATCTTGAACGGTTATGTTGTAATAGTTTATTAACAAGTCAGTAAAATCTCTAATGTCCGCTGATGTTGGCTCATAAACAGGAGAATACATTATAGTAATGCTCATTCGATGACAGTTACACTTTAAAGAGCGAAACACACGAGAAACGAGAACGCAGCTAGCCTTGGGTCTTTTGCGCAAGCGTACTCGTCAATGTTAGGGTAGAATCGGACATCTTCGGGGATGTCTGAAGTATTGACCTAACCACACTCTAACATAGCCCCTGGGGGCATGTTTATAAATCTAAACGCCTCTTTTATGGTCGAGGTATTTTTTCCTAAGACGCCAGAACGTAGCTAGCCTTTGGTCTTGTGCGCAAGCGTGCTCGTCAATGTTCGGCTAGAATCGGACATCTTCGGGGATGTCTGAAGTATTGACCTAACCACACTCTAACATAGCCCCTGGGGGCATGTTTATAAATCTAAACGCCTCTTTTATGGTAGAGGTATTTTCTCCTAAGACGCCAGAACGCAGCTAGCCTTTGGTCTTGTGCGCAAGCGTGCTCGTCAATGTTCGGGTAGAATCGGACATCTTCGGGGATGTCTGAAGTATTGACCTAACCACACTCTAACCTAACTCCTGGGATATGTTTATAAATCTAAACGCCTCTTTTATGGTCGAGGTATTTTCTCCTAAGACGGCGTCACAAGCATTAAGTTTCTTTAAAAAATCCTTAGCGAGCTATAAAAAAAAAATTACTGACATTCCTAATGAAACAAAACATTTTTATTAAGTTAATTAATTACATTAACAGTTTGTGTTTTCTAAAACGCTTATTAAAAACATAGTTTACCTGCATTGAAATAATATCCATCCGTCCGCTAAGAATGTTGTACGCCTTAATATTTTTTAAAGAAACTTAATGCTTGTGTTTTATAACTGTAATTAAAAATCTGTAAATAAATAAAGGGTTAACACCACACTTACCAGCTCTGTACTTAAAGAACGTTTTAAAACAATAGGACCGATAATAATAATATCTTATTAATTATGCAATTATTGTATGCGTATGTGTCTGCTCAGCCTCCAGGGGTTACAACCAAAAGGACCTTAATACCATCAGAAATGACCCTAAGACCTAGCTACAGGTCCCGCCCCAAGACTAAACCCTAAGACTTATCCCTAGCTCCAGCCCCAGCACCAAGACCAAACTCTAAGACTTATCCCTAGACCAGCCCTAAGCTCCAGCCCTAAATACAGTTCTAAGCCAAGACCAGCCCCCACCCCAGTCCTCACGTTAGCAAAAGTCCTAGCTGTCAAAAGGTCCTTAATACAGCCATAAGGTTTAACCCCCAAAAGAAATCATAAAAATAATGGTAATACGGTCCTTCATGTAAGCGAGTAAAAATAAGTAGGGTTGAAAAAAAAAGAAAGGATGCGGTCTCACACGTGGGTGTGTAAAAATAGGGGTGAAAATACACGTCCTATACGTAAGCGAGTAAAAATAGGTGTTAAAAAGTGCCTTCGAAAAGAAAGGATACGGTCTCACACGAGGGTATATAAAAAATAATTAGGGTTGAAAATGCGGTCTCACACGTGGATGTGCAAAAATAGGGGTGGAAAAATACGTCCTACACGTAGGCGAGTAAAAATAAGGGTGGAAAATCCGGCCCCCCACGTGGGCATATAAAAAAGTGAAAGGGGGCGGGGCTTGTGACGTAAAAAAAGGAGTGGGGAGGGTGCCCGTCTTCTACTTATATACATGGCTATGAAACCTATTATCAATTAGTTAGACTTTTCACGGGGAATCGAAGTGTGAAAAAACATACAGTGTTGCATTTGAAAAAACTGAGAAAAATTACAGTTCGAGTAAGTTGATCATTCTGTATAGTATTACATGTTTTCGAAAAATTTCCCAGTTTGTTTGTTAGTAGATTATTATTAATATAATCGATGTATAAACAGATTTACAAAATCGTGGTGACAACGCTCGCATCGTGGTTCCAAAGTTAACTCTATTTTGGTACTGAAGTGACTATACCTGCAGAACGGTTAGTGATACAGATACAAATTTCTATCCTTTTATTCCAAATGTAACAGTGAATCCAAAAATGCAAAAATATATAGGGCGTTCCATTTAAAAAACACAGGTTTATGTTGGCATATTTTTGTCAATAACACAAATATTTTTAGAATGTAGGTCCAATCATTGTATATTACCACACCAAAATTGGTTTTTATGTCTCTAATAGTTAAAGACCCTGTATATATATATATATATATATATATATATATATATATATATATATATATATATATATATATATATATATATACCGGGTATCCAAATCGTCACGCGACGGAATATTGTGTCTTCGCTGTTGATTTTTCATTAAAATCATTCATACAAAAGTTATCTGGTTCCAATACGTGCACAACTTAAAAATATTTTAGCACCTACAGGGTGATTCGTAAAAGTATGGGTGGTATCAACTTTTTTATTTTAAATGGAACACCCTGTATATCATTACATTTTTGGATAGCCTAATGAATAAGCTTTTCAACGATGTAAACATTTGTACATATAATATGCAACGTTGCCAAGTTATTCAACAAAAATGTAAGGTTAGCAATAATAATTAATTCTTGGTTTATTATGTAAGTTGAGGCAAATTAGTTCAGGGATAGGTATAGGCTTTGAAAACATGTAAACGTTTCATTGATATATTGAATAGGAGAGAGAAGGCTCCGTGTGAAACTTTAGCGTGTTCAACTTACATCAATTCTTTTATTTCAAATGGTATGGGCGAATAGTACTCTTAAAGACCTAACTTTTAGGTAAATACATTGATACCGCTAAAATTTATAGTTTTTAAAATATTTCCATTTTTTAATTTTTCTATAATTATTTAATTTTCTATAACGTAACGATTTCATAGAGTGCCATGATTTAAAAACAACAAAACAAAATTTTAATATGTCAATTAGGTGTATTTTAACTTGATTTTGTTCAAAACTACTTCTTCACTACATTTGTATTTAGAAGAAAACTTGAATTAAGAGAAGTTAACTCTAAATTTTAAAATGAAATATACGAAGGACAATTTAATTCAAATGATTTACGCAATTGGCGAAGCCCAAGATAACTGTTTACTTGCTTTTAGAATTTATAAACAAAAATTTCCCGATACCCGTTTTCCAGATGAACGAGTTCTTGAAAATTTAAAAAGTAGACTTGAGGAAACAGGATCGATTGCATATAAGAAGAACAATTGTCCAAAACCTGTAAACAACGAGGAAACTCAACTAGTGGTGCTTCTAGCCTCATATAAGTATTAGAAAAGTTTTAGTGGAACATGATTTACAGAAATCAACAATACACAATATAATTAATGAATATAAATACCAACCATACAACATCCAACTCCACCAGGAATTGGATGAATATGATTTTGAAAATAGATTAAATTACCGTCGTTGGGGAGTGCAACAACCACATCATTTTTTTAATACAGTTATAATGACAGACGAATCTACTTTTCATAACAATTATTTTGTAAATAGACATAATTGTCATTATTACGCCATGGAAAATCCATATATAATTAGATACAGAAACAATCAGCATCGATGGAGTCTTAATGTTTGGGCTGGTATTATTGGCAACAGATTATTAGGATCCTATTTTTTGGAAAACAATTAAAATGCAGTAAATTATTTAAATTTATTGCGAACCAACGTGCTACCATGTATTGAAGAGAACATCCCATTCGCTAATGAGGAAATATGGTTCCAAAAAGATGGCACTCCTGCACATTCGGCTCGTGATGTGACGGAGTTTTTAAATCTGCAATTTCCTGATCGTTTGATAGGTCGTTACGGGCCTATTAGGTGGCCAGATAGATCACCCGATCTGACTTTCATTGACTATTTTTTATGGGGCTACATTAAAAATGAAGTTTATAGGACATCGCCGTCAACTGCAGAAAATATGAGAGAAAGAATTCAATAAGCGTTTCGTAATGTAACCCAACAATTGTTGTATAATTTACAACGTTCCTACAGACAACGATTGAATCAGTGCATTGAGAAAAGAGGGGGCTTGTTTGTACCTTATTTGTAGTTCTTTTAAGTGGACATTTGCATATGTTCGACTTACCTACTTCTTGTTCTTGTTAATTGTTTGTTTATTATTTCAATATTACATTGTTTAGTTTATTGTTAAAAATATTTAATAAAATTAATTATTACTATTATTAATCTGGTATTGTGATTTGAAATCATGGCACTCTATTAAATCGTTACGTTATAGAAAAATAAAAAAAATGGAAATAGTTTAAAAACTATACATTTTAGCGGTATCAATGTATTTAGATAAAAGTTAGGTTATATCAAAATATACAGGGTGTTCCTTTTGAAATAAGAGAATTGATGTACGTTGAACATGCTAAAGTTTCACACGGAGCTTTCTCTCCCCTATTCAATATATCAATAAAAAGTTTAAATGTTTTCAAAGCCTATACCTAGCTTAATTATATCCCTGAACTAATTTGCCTCAACTTACATAATAAACCAAGAATTAATTATTATTGCTAACCTTACATTCAGGAAAAAAATACACTTTTGTTAAATAACTTGGCAACGTTGGATTTTATATGTACAAATGTATACATCGTTGAAAAGCTTATTCATTAGGCTATCCAAAAATGTAATGATATACAGGGTGTTCCATTTAAAATAAAAAAGTTGATACCCCCCTACTTTTACGAATCACCCTATAGGTGCTAAAATATTTTTAAGTTGTGCACGTATTGGAACCATATAACTTTTGTATAAATGATTTTAATGCAAAATCAACGGCGAAGCCACAATATTCCGTCGCGTGATGCTTTGGACACCCGGTATATATATATATATATATATATATATATATATATATATATATATATATATATATATATATATATTCCATTTATTAGTTGTAGTAAAAGCATTGAATGGCGTCCAAGTCAATTTGTTCGTATTAATCCACAATCTACCTCAACTTTTAGGTATATTAAAATGTGATATTTGGGAAGCACATATTGATATTGTTATTTAAAGACACTTTTAAACACCATGTAAGAGCATGTCACTCTGCATTGAACTGTAGGTACGTGCATAAATCGTTCAGAGGTAATAAAAAGGCTTACTAAGTGGCAGTTCCATATTACTCATAGGTCAGTCCTCCTATACTCTATAGGAGTAGAAAACTCGGGTGGTAATGCCTATTACGCACTCGTTTATGCTACGGCATTCGTGCGTAAAAGGCTACTTACCAATCTTATTATGTAACATCCTAATTTAGGGGTTATGTATTATGTAACAGATACTCATTGCATATAGGTTGTCTTAGTTAGAGGAATTACTCATACGTGACTCTTCTTATGCTCTATAGGAGTAGAAAAGTATAGTATACGACTCGAGCAGTACTTGTCACCCTCATTATATAATATACTATTACCTAGACTTATTTCTGCAGATTGTATTCATTTGACTTCCACAATTTGTGGTTAGGTATTGTCCTCATTCTGAGACACTGTGTACATAAAAAAGTTGTGTCATGATATCTAGGCATAAAACGAACGATGATGAAATGATAACAAAAAACAACAATTTGCTACTTGAAAGCCTTTTCGAATTTTGTTCTACCCATGCATACAGAGAATTATCAAAACTGAGAACTAGGGTCTCTTATTAATGGTAAATGTATTTTAAATATCATTTATAGTAATAATTATACAATGCATGAACTTGATATTTAAGTGTTACCTTTTTTTAATAAACAGTTCGAATTTACATTATTGAATATTAACGATTGAACTTAGTATGTACTTCGAAACGAGATTTCTTCACACTAAATAATCGATTTAAACGAACTTCAATAATACTTGGTCAATTAAAAGTATTCTAAAAGGTGATTAAGGAATTTTAACTCTATTAGTGTATATGAGAATGAAAAAACGAAATTTTTAATGAAGCATCATTACATTATTTTGTGTGTTAAATGTTACTTTCACTACCTGACATATTTCATAAAGCAAAAAGGGTGAGTCGATATGTTGGCCTAACCCTGGCAGTAAATAATGCGAACATATCGTGCCCTGCTGGTAGTTAGATCAATCTTCGTCCATTTGTCGGGTGTGCCTCACCACATGCCAATCCTTCTCTGGATTTACCTTGTATTATGTAGCCAAACTAGCCTGCGTAGAAAATTTCCATAATCTGTTACTTAGATTTAAAATTTGAAAAGATAATTAACCAAACAGTAATAAATAAATAGAATCCAGCACCACCCGTGCGTTTATCTGTATCGTGGCTTTGTTAGTTGAAAGGCTACAAATGTAAAGCGCTTATCTCCGGGAGAGCCACTTCCGAGCTCCCGTTGGGACACGCCAGGTCGCCGAGTGAGTAATCGCTGCTGCCATCAGGGTAAGAGAGTGCTGTCTGCTCTTACGCCGCCGTGTCCGCTGCCCCGTAACCCCGTCAATTCATCTTCCCAACCTTATCTGTTCACCCTCCTGTCACCCTGGCGCTCTACACCATCCGCCTCATCACTCACGCGTTACAGATCGCCCCATTGACTTTCTTGTAACAAGACAGTAATTTTCTTTGTTTCCTTATGTATTTCTTGTCTACTATGTAAAAATGAAACATAAAATTGAATACAATAAGTTAAATTAGAATTTGCCACATATTAATCAACTTCTCACACAATTTCTTCAGAATCCAAAACTTAAAATGCATTATTTAAAAACAATTTGAATTTTGTACCCATTTTCTACAGTTTAGATTGAGACTTTTAAATTACAATCGTTTTTTCGGGGTCATAACAAATAGTTCCTTAGTAAAGTAAGTATAACGCGTAACATTGAAATTTTAACTACAATTTCAAGTAAAGTCAAGGTTTATTTTAAACTGTCGTCTCGCTGTTTACAAAAAAAAAAAAGATTAAATACTTTCCTCAATATCTTATAGTCACAGACACTCACTAAGTGTCGGTAATCGTGAGTTCGTAATTTGGTTGCAATGTTATATCATACATAAATAGGCTAAAGTTTGACTGCAAATTGGAAATTAATAATACATTTTTTAGGATCATTATACGTCTTTTGCAGTACGTTCATAGTGAATATAGGTAACATTGTAAAAACCAACAATAATAATATGTATGAAAATGTGAACTTTCACCATTAACACTCATAATAAAATACTTATTCTTATCTTTTTTGGGATTTTTTAATGGTGTACTTTAAATTATACAATCTAAACGTTTCGATAACACTTACAGTTATCTTCGTCAGTAGTAATGTTTGTTAAAAATTGTTAAAGATGTAGTAAACAATTTTGTCAAATTTGAAAAATTCAAACATAAACATAAGCCTGCTTTTAATATAACAGTTTGAGAAACGTATAAGCCAACTATAAAATTGTAGTAAAGAATAACTAGGTCATTAAAATTAAATATTGTTAAACTGCCTCAAAGATGACAAACCAGAACACTCTCTACGACGAAAGCTAACAATGAAATTTGCCAGCCAAAAAACACATTTAACAAAATTTAATCGAGTTATGATGTAAGTGTAAAGTTGTGAAAAACTTCAATTTTAAAATGATAGAAGCATTCACAAATCCAAACATTACATCAAAAAAATTCCCCGGTTAAATCTAACAAAGAGATATCTTTATCAATAATTGGAAGTGTTATTAACAATGAAAAGCACAATGCAGAACGTTCTTTGTAATTTTTAATTTCAATTTAATTTCAACTACTTATGTTAAATTATAGTGCTGTGGAAATTTAACATATAATTGGTAAAGCATTTGCTTCAAGGTCAAGAAAAAACACAGCAAAAAACCTAGACATACCAAAAATTGAAAACAAATTAAAATTAAGGCGTATCATTATGCTCTTTTTTAATTATAAGATGCCAAAACCTATTTAAACAGAGATTTTCTTCTTGTCTATTAAAATTATTCGGGTGTTTATATATTTCAATAGCTTCACGTTGCAAACGAACATAATAATGGGTTTGTTTTGACAATATTTTCGTATTGTCAAATTGATTGTCATGATTTAGATTATTCAGGGCATGGTCAGCCACAGCAGACCTCTCTGGTTGACCCAATCTACAAAATCTCATATGTTCTTTGCGTCTTGTATCAAAGCTACGTTTTGTGGTCCCGATGTATACTTTTCCACATGAACAAGATAACTTATACACTCCGGAAGATGATAAAGGGTTTGACACATCTTTAGGTGATCTTAAATGTTCTTTAATTATTCTTGTAGGTTTAAAAATAGTCCTAATGCCATATGTGATTAGGATTTTTTCAATTATATTTGTAACATTAGCTATAAAAGGAAGAAAAGCAGTACCAACATTAAGAACTGGTTTTTCTTTAAGGTTACGCCTAGAAGGTGTAATAACATTATTAATATCTGTAAGTGAATATCCATTATCTTGTAAGGATTTTCTTAAATATTTATATTCATCATTCAAAAATTCAGGGTCACAAATTCGTTTTGCTCGATCTACTAAAGATTTAATTACACTAATTTTTTGGTATGTCTAGGTTTTTTGCTGTGTTTTTCCTAGACCTTGAAGCAAATGCTTTACCAATTATATGTTAAATTTCCACAGCACTATAATTTAACATAAGTAGTTCAAATTAACTTGAAATTAAAAATTACAAAGAACGTTCTGCATTGTGCTTTTCATTGTTAATAACACTTCCAATTATTAATAAAGATATCTCTTTGTTAGATTTAACTGGGTTATTTTTTTGATGTAATGTTTGGATTTGTGAATGCTTCTATCATTTTAAAATTGAAGTTTTTCACAACTTTACACTTACATCATAACTCGATTAAATTTTGTTAAATGTGTTTTTTGGCTGGCAAATTTCATTGTGAGCTTTCGTCGTAGAGAGTGTTCTGGTTTGTCATCTTTAAGGCAGTTTAACAATATTTAATTTTAATGACCTAGTTATTCTTTACTACAATTTTATAGTTGGCTTATACGTTTCTCAAACTGTTATATTAATAGCAGGCTTATGTTTATGTTTGAATTTTTCAAATTTGACAAAATTGTTTACTACATCTTTAACAATTTTTAACAAACATTACTACTGACCAAGATAACTGTAAGTGTTATCGAAACGTTTAGATTGTATAATTTAAAGTACACCATTAATAAATCCCAAAAAAGATAAGTATTTTATTAATAATAATATGTGTCACGTCAGATATAGCTTAATAGACATACTGATGCTAACTTAAAAAAATTCCAAAGCTGGCCAGTTCTATAAAATTATGAATTTTTTTTAGCATCATTTTATTAAATCCTATTTCAATACATATACAGGGTGTCCCTAAAACGTGCGGACATCACTTAACCACATCTTCCTGGTCCGAAAATAGGACGATTTAACTAAACTTACCTATATGCGATTACACAAGCACAAGCACATGCACAAGCACAAGCACACGCACACGCACAAGCACAAGCACAAGCACAAGCACAAGCACAAGCACAAGCACAAGCACAAGCACAAGCACAAGCACAAGCACAAGCACAAGCACAAGCACAAGCACAAGCACAAGCACAAGCACAAGCACAAGCACAAGCACAAGCACAAGCACAAGCACAAGCACAAGCACAAGCACAAACACAAGCACAAGTACAAGCACAAGCACAAGCACAAGCACAAGCACAAGCACAAGCACAAGCACAATCACAAGCACAAGCACACACACACACACACACACACACGCTCACGCTCAGGCGCACGCACACGCACAAGCACATGTACACGTACACGTACACACACAATGAAGGCACGCATGTACGCACACACTCACGCACACACACACACACACACACACGCACACGTACACTTATATGCACACGCACACGCACACGCACAAGAGGTCTGCCCACGTGTCCATTTGCCCGTATGTCCGTCTGTCCGCTTGCCCGTTTGTCCGTCTGCAGGTCTGCCTGCAGACGGAAGGAACACGCGGGTGTCTGGGCGAACTGGCGAACGGAGCGGCAGGAGTTCATGAACGCACGGACCATCGGACGGGCTTCACGCACACACGCAATATTTTCCAATTTTTAAGGTATACGAGATGGGCCACAACTAAAGTTAATCACTTTTACTAGACCACGCTAGATTATGGTAAGGTAACCGGTAGGTAAAGTGAAAAACGAATTAATTATCATTAAGGTGACCACCAATTTGGTACAGTGACTAACAGCCGTATTCACTATTTTTAACTTAACAGTTTGATAAGTAGCAAAGTGTTAATACTCGACAGTCTGTTACAATAAATTCGTATTCGCCATCACATTTCAAAGTTGAAATAGTAAACCAGCAGTTATTCGAAACTTACTAGAATTATGTTGGTAAAACTTGCTCCAGCAATGTAATTCACCGGTAAAAATTTGTATAAATTCTCCTTAAAAATGCAGTATATTTCGCGTTATGAATAAGTTTCAATCGGAATTGTTATTAATAAATAAGTTCTGCAGGGATAACCACCATCTCATAAAAGGTAATAAATTCCCCACTCTGAAACCGTGCTCTTATATGAGAATCATTAAATATAGTAGTACCGTAAACTGATCCGGGCCAATTAGCAAAACAATAGCAGTAATTTTTAATTTGGAGTCACAAACCGCTTGAATATTTATGCTAAAATATCTTTTTCTATCACGGTATTGTAGGTAGCGGGCTGCGAAAATTTTATTATTGTAATAAACGTTTGTCAAATCGCCATTGTTACCGCGACAGAAAAGACAATTAGTGGGTTGTTAATATCTTGATAATATGTCGTAATTTGCTAATGTTTTCGGAATACTTTATTTTACGTACACTACGATTCAAATGAAATGCACCACTTATAAATAATAATGCTATAATTTTGAAATTTTGGCAAAATAATGTTTCAGTATCATATAGAAAACGATGGAAGTTTCAATGAAAAAGAACAAGTCATTATGTACTTTGCACCACTGTTAACATCAATAATTTTTATTTATAAATTTTAAGAAATCTAGTCGCTTAGTGTCAATTTTGTTGTTGTTTAACTGACACATTTATTCTGAAAAAATGCCCTCAATAAGACAACGACGAAATGTTGCCCAAGTTACAGATTTCGACAGGGGTAGAATTATTGGCATGAAAGAAGCAGGTTTGTCATTTCGAGAAATCGACATAAGACTTAATGGAGACCACACCACGGTGGACCGCATTTGGTCTTCTTGGTCTGAAGAAGGCATTCAACGACCTCGTCCCAGTGGAAGACCACCACGCAACACCAATGATCGTGAAGAACGACTTCTTAGGCGGATGGCCACAAGAGATCGGTTTCTGTCAACAAGTTCTGTTGCGGTGAACTGGACAGGAGCTATTGGTGTCACATATCAATGCCAACAATCTACAGGAGAATTAAGTCTTTTGGGTTACATTCGTATCGTCCGTACCGACGACTCCAGTTAAGTCAAGAGCATAAGACTGCTAGATTGGCATGGTGTCAAGAGCGGCGGGACTGGTGCCTTCAATTGAATAATATCGTTTTCAGCGACGAATCGCGTTTTTGTTTGTGGAGAAACGCTGGTCGTCAAAAGGTGCGGCAGTTTCGAGGAGAATGTCGAAATTTAAAGCTTGTTGGAAGACACCTGGAGTCATGGTTTGGGGCGCCATACGTGTTGGGGAAGATCTCCTCTTGTGTTCATTCTAGGCACATTAAGTGCTCAGCGTTACATTGATAATGTTTTGGAGCCAGTGGTGGTACCGTTAATTCAGACGTTGCCATATAGTATTTTGCAACAAGATAATGTTAGACCATATACTGCACGGGTTACACGAAGGATTCTGGATCAAGCGCAGCTACCAGTATTGCCGTGGCCTGCGCGATCGCCAGATCTTTCGACTATTGAACATGTATGGGACATGATGGGTCGAAGACTAAGGCAACTACCATGGCCCCCAAACAACTAGGATGAATTACGACACCATCTCCAGGTAGCCTGGGATGAAATTCCTCAGGAGGATATAGACCATCTCATAGAAAGCATGCCTCGGAGAGTGAACGCCTGCATTGCTGTGCGTGGCGATACTACACACTATTAACATTTTCTTGTTAACTGTTAATATTTTGCTTTCAAAATTTCATTATCTTAATAAGCATTATTTTACCATATTTTCATGATCATAGCATTATTTTTAAGTGGTGCATCTCATTTGAAACGTAGTGTATTTTTATGTAAGAAATATGGGAATGTATGTAACTAATATTTTGCGAATGGTTGAAAAAACATGTTGGGGGGGTTAGCTAGCAGGTGTCCGCCTTTACTGAAGGAGTGTGAAGAATCGTTGGAAATTTCTTTGCGCACATACTCTGTGTAAAAACGTCACTAGGTAATGATTACTTACGTCAGAACATACCGCGGATCAAAAGGGCATCTTTGTTTGGTACTAGGAAATTTGATATTAGATGTAGGGTTTCTTGCGGACGAATGCATATTCTTAAATGATTAATATGAATTGTTCCAACGTAATGTTTCTTGTTTTTTTATTACTTTTTAAAGACGGGGGTTGATTTTCAGGAGTAAATATAATTAGGTTGAAATCGGAGGGGAAGGGAGTTACTGTTGAAATTTCGATTGAGCTGGATTGCTTGTCTTTTTGTATAGGTTTTAATCTAAGTTTTTCCATAAATTAATCTATCATTAATAACCGTAGTCTCGAGTTTAAACCGCGAACCTTAACTCATCGTGTTGTGGTAAAGTTTTTAACAAAAGGTATATTTCAAGGTAAGTAGGTATTTTTAATGAGTTAAAGCTCGCAGCAAACAATCCTACAACCCTACGTAACGTATTAAAAATCAAACATGGCCTTTCAAAGGTATCCCATTGGCACGCGGGCTCAGTAAGCGGAAATCTGCTAAAATAAAATATAAGACAGTACAGGGCTCCCTCACTCATATACTTGGGTGAATTAGCATTCTAGATATGCAATCACCGAGTGTTTACATACTTCCGGGTCCAGATGACCATTAAAACGCTTCGAATTTTATTTTTATTGTATTTTTCTAACGCACTCAAACTTATCGGTCACGATGTTATGATCTATTACAACTTACCCTTGTAAGGTTTTGTTTAATGAGTTTTTTTTGTCTTTGATTCAGTCTGATTAAACCGAGGTGTAAATAGAATTGTTTGCTTGCGAAAGGATTTCTCTTTATATGAAATTTACTGTAATTTTACATATGTATTTTGTTCTTTATTAGTCACTAAACAATTGCGTATGTGTAAATTCCTCACCCATTTTTCGTTTATCCTTGTATTTGCCTGTGTAATTTTGCTATTTTATTTTATATGTACCATAGTTTGCCTTATTATTCTATTTGGTTATTTACTCAAAGACCGACATGATTGATTTTAGAGGGCCACATGTTTAGTACTACTATTTTCATTCTGATTTATTTATGACACAATTGTGGATGTAATTACATGTTTTTTTATTGTATTTATGTGTAGCTAAACAACTGCTTTTTATTTATTTTTTTCTTAATGTCATAATTTTTTTACAACCTGATTTAATGGTGTTTTGTTATATATTTAACCTTTTGATGTATATTTTTTGTGTTATTTGATTTATTAATGTACTTCTGCAATTACCCATTTATGATTAAATTGAGTTTTCTTGGTGGTTCTTTCCCATAATGGTACATTAACGGGTTAGACCATCCTTAACCAAAGCTCGCTAATTTTAATTTGAGTAGTTTTGTTGTTTACCTGACCCACATGATGCAACACTTAACCTTATCAAGCCTATCTAATTCATACAGTGCAACGTACCTACCACTATTCGGCCAATTCTTTTGATCAGATTTGAGGTTTGCGAGTAATTAAATATCCCACCTGTAAATAAATTTTAATTATTGCCAGGAAAGTCAATGTAAGGCAAGCAAATGATTTGAGTAATAGTAGCATTATTGTCAGTAAAGTCAAGATAAATCACTTAGCGATTGTTTTGTTCTTGAATTTGCATTATTGCAAATAAGTTCAAATTACACTTTTCAAGATAGGGTGCCTGGGGGACGCTACGGTATACTTCTCCTTGATTGCCTCCGGTAGACTGATTTTTTAAGTGCGTGCAATCTAGTGCACGGATCACCCTCTGGAAAATTTTCAATTTTGTAGAATCCGAATATTGTTCTTCGTTTATTCATTAGTTTCAGGAGATTTTATAAAATTAGAACGCAGGGTAGTAATTTGTCTAATGACATTTCGAACAATGCGGGATACAGTTGATTTGGATACATTGAAGTGGTCACCGACATTAGTTTGAAACATTCCTGTAGCATAAAATGCAGCAGTACATATTATACCGTAGATCCTGGAAAAAGTGAGAGAGCATAAGGTAAGCTGCTATCTATAGATTTAGAGAATATGACTCAGTAAACGGAGGGAAAATGATAAACGGATTGACGAAGCTAGAAATACCAAAAAACTTATGACTAATAAAAATGACACTCGAAAATACGAAAGTTGAGAAATAAAAGGAATGCGAACAAAGCAGTTTAAAATCAAGAAAGGAATGAAGCAGGCAGGCGCCACTTTATTCAACCTAGTATTGTAAGCGATTATAAGAGAAGAGAATTCAAAAGACACAATAATCAGAGAATAATGCCAAGTATTAGCATATGCAAACGATCTGGTAATCATAGCAAAATCAGTAAGAAGAAAAATAACCAAAATTGGCTTCGACGCAAAAAATACGGTTTGCGAACAAATCAAAACAAAATACATAAGATACAGCAGACACATGGAAAACAATGAGGAATTATGAATTTGAAAATGTAAATAAAATGGATGATCTTGGAATACCAATCACGACGAAACAGAATGCACGAAGGAGTAAAGGAAAGGATACATAAAGGAAATAGGACCCTTTTATCAAACAAGAATAACAAAAATAACGATAATAAAAATATACAAGACACTATTTAGGCCGGTTGTGACATATGCAGCAGAAGCAGTAATCTTCACAAAGAGAGAAAAAGAATTACGGAGATTTGAAAGGAAAATACTATGACTAATATGAGGTCCAGTCGAAAAAGAAGATGCGTATAGGAAGCATGATGAACCACGAATTAAACGAAGAAATTAAGGGAGAAGACATAGTCTTCATAATCTCGCAAATCCAAACGAAACCAAGGCAAATCACAAATATAACGACAATTCAAAAATAAAGGAATGACCCACCTCAATAAATATATTAAAACCTTCTCTGTAGAAGGGGTCATAATTCTCAAGATTGGAATGGCTAAAAGAAGAAGTATAAAATTAGTGTTTCATTTAATTTAGATATTGGGTTTTTTAATCTGTCAACCGGTTCTCCCCTTGCAACATATCTAATTCTACTGTTATGCATACGCAATCGTTTTTTAAAATCTAGATAATCTAGTAATTCTTGCACTAAATTATTTCATTATTTAACTATTTTTGAACATCTGATTGGATCCTCACTATCGTCGGAAAATGAAGTTAATAAATAGTCCATTCTGTCAATTTCGCACTTTTTTATAATATATTATATTTTGCAAGTGTTAATAATAATTTATTATAACCAACAATTTTGACACATAAATAATACCTAACTATTTATCAATCTGATACCAAGGTTAACATCAATATTGCTCTCTTAACTTATTAGACGAATTGGCAGACTGTTAACTGCTAACAGCCACTGGAAAATACAAAAGTTTCACATTAACACACTGCTATTGACTTAACTCTCTGATAACAACTTAACAGAGCTTGGTGAGATGGCTGTAATTCACCAATATTTTTTTTTCTCATGTAGATTGTATTTAGAGCGTTTCATTTTACATGTAATTTTCTTGAGTTAATAGCAAATGTAGAATTGTTTTTAGTTTTCATTCAGTAATAAAAAAGAATTTAAAATAAAATATGAGTTTCAAAAATAAGTAGACTTAAATTATGAGGTTATTTATATTTTAAAAGAATAGTGAACTATTTAGAAAAAAAATTGAGATAATAAAAATTAAACAAGTAAATTAGTGTAGTCAGTCATATTTTTGGAAACTTTTACACGGCAATTTTTTATGTCTTTTATGATGGAATCATTTTAAGTTGTTTACATGAATACCTAATAATTTACTGTATATTTAGTTTATCATTAGGACAATATTTTGAAAGTTATTTCTTAAAAAATACTTATATGATATTTGCTAATTTAAACAAGCATAAAATTAACTTATTTTTTTCAGATCATGTACATTGCCATTTATCGTCCTTCGTTTTTATTTAGAAGGCGTTAAAACTTAGTATGACGAAGGTACTAAAAAATTTAGCTCCTGATCTATGTAAATTAGTAATTATTATAATGTACTCGCAAAATTTATTTATTAAATGCACTGTTAAAGTTGACGTACAACTAATCATCTTTTTATAAAAGTGATTATTTACTACAGGATATTTTGTGTATCCTGTCTGAATGATATAGTAGTTGTATATTCTCACATTGTTTGACCGATGAAAATCCTCAGGCTTTATTCCTAATGAGATTCGGACACGCTAGAGCGTAATTACTATTGAATTACTCTTTCAGATACACTGACAGGATTATTAATATGTTCTTCATTCTACTCTCTTCATGTTTACATTAGATTAAGAGTAGTGGTTATTCCTCTATATATTTCAGCTTCCGTCTATAGTAATGTAACATTCATGCTTTGGTATAATAATAATTAACGTTATTCATAACATGTAGTGCATACAAAATATAATTAAAATATAATCAACATTCTTGGTAAACACTGACAGTTTATAAACGACTCAGTAGGCTGCTACTACACTCTACAATTTACAAAATTGTAACTATGTATACCAGTACATTCCTATTTATTTTATATTTAGGGCCAATTTCATAATCAATTTAAATGCGCTTTTAAATTTTAAATGCTCCTTTAAAGCATACTTGCATTTCATAATTGAATATAAAGAATGATTAGGATTAAAATGCGACTTTAAATTAAAGGACCGAAAACGACCATTTTAGGAGGTTAACGGAAGTTTTAACCTTAAAATTTTATTGTATATGACAACCATATACTTGAAATTATTTGTTTATCATGAACATATTAGACGATTCAACAAGTACATCGTCTGATGAAGAAGTAATTATTAGAAGGAGAAAGTTATACAAAAGAAGGAATACTGATATTAATAATTATGATGATATTGATTTTTTTCTAAGATTTCGGATAACAAAAGAAACTTTTCTAACTCTATTAGAACTAATTCAAAATTCTATATGCCCTCGAACTAACAGGTATGTAAAATAGAAATGAAATAAAGGACTTTTACACATTTATTATTTTATTTTCTTATTTTTAAAAAATGTTAATTTTATTTTTGTAGAGGCGGAAGTATACAACCAAACCACCATGCCAATTAATGTTGACACTTAGGTTTTACGCCTTGCGAAGCCTACAGATAGCAGTGGCCGACTTTGCAGGTGTTTCGACAGCTTCTGCCTGCAGAATAATTAAGAGAGTCTCCGAAGCCATTGCAGCCTTACGTCCTAGATTTATAAAAATGCCAGAGACTGTACAAGAAATGCAAGAAACAGCCGAAAATTGTTATCAAATCGCCAGATTTCCACGTATACTAGGGGCAATAGATTGTACGTTGATAAAAGTCGACTCCCCAGGAGGACCTGATGGCGAAATATATAGAACGCGAAAAGGTTTCTTTGGGATGAATATACAAACTATATGCGATTTTAAGTTAAGAATTAGAGACATAGTTGCAAGATGGCCTGGTTCTTGTCACGACCAAACAATATTGAATAATTGTAATGTCAAACGAAGATTTGAAAATAATGAATTTAGACCATATATGTTAGTAGGGGACACCGGTTATGCTATACAACCTTATTTGATAGTAAAACTTCAGGAAACAAGAACGGAAAGAGAAAATTTGTTCAATGAATCTTTAACAAGAACCAGAAATGTAGTTGAACGAAGCTACGGTGTATGGAAAAGACGTTTTCCAATTCTCAAACTAGGAATGAGAATGCGGATTGAAACAATCATGGCTGTTATTGTTGCTACTGCTATTGTACACAATCTAGCAATCGATGAAAACGAAGACATACCTACAGAGTGGCTAGTAGACGTAGAAGACGATGAGGATGAAGTTGACAACGCAGAAGATGGCTTACCACCAAACATTCAAGGACGACAAATTAGGCAAATGCTTATTATTGAACATTTTGATAGATTGTAAACTTGTTACATATAAGTCATGTGAATTTTTATAATTTGATTGTTTTTCTTAATCAATTTTTATGACTATAAAAACACTGGGGTGGTGGTAAATTTCACAAATGTTATGGACTATAAAAAATTAAGAGTTTTGAGTTACAAATTCATCACAAACCATTACAGTTAATAAAGTGTTTGTAACTACAAACGTTTGTTTTTAATCGAAACAGGTCGGGTATTTGTGTGTGGTTGATTCTGGAACACAACCTCATATACGTTTGTTACTTGTTACTGGCTGGTGAATGAAGAAGTGTTTATATATTTTATACGTTTATTAAATAACACGAAAACAAATAAAAAAGGAAATTATTACAAAATTAAAATTTTAGCTTATACAATACGATTACAAGTCACAAGTTTAATATGAAATACAAAAAATTATATTATATATATATATATATATATATATATATATATATATATATATGTATATTATTTTTAATGATTATTAAGTAAATGAACACTTTACAAGTTTGTATAATAGTTTATTAAATTCAAACTGTAACGTAAATAATTATTTTTTCAATATTTCTTTTTCTTTATAGCAATTTCCAAATCTAATAATTTAATTTTCTTGTTATGTTCCTCCACATTTCTTTTTTCCTGTTCTTCTAAAACTTCCATCTTTCTTTTATAATATAACTCCTTTGCTGTTACTACTGGTGAGGAGGCACAACGTAATTTGGTAGACATTGGGGTTCTCAATTTTTTTGGCGTATATTTGTCCCAATTGGCTTTCTGAAAGTAAGTTTGTTTTAAATGTACAGTATTCAAAGATGTGTCTGCTATACCTTAACTGTAGCTTGTTAAGAGCATTTTAAGTGGTAACGGTAAGTATTCCATCGCTCCCAATTACATGAAAAACGCCATTGTGCTACTTTTCTAATACATTTATAACAATTTTTCTGTCGTCACTTTATACACGAAATACAAGATCTTAAAAGTACCATCGTTTCTTATTGGTCAATTTATTTCGTGACAAGAATTGGATATGGATGGAAAAAAGAAAAATTACCGTAAAACTCTTCTTCAAGCTTAAAGGTAGACCTAACCGATATTCTAATCATATCCAATTCCTCTCACGAAATAATTTCAACAATATTGACCAATAGGAAAACGAGAATACGATGGTAGTTTTAAAATTTAGTCGGTCGTACTTTATACATGCAGGGATGTTATGACATATAAAATTATTGTTTTTCTTACTTTCTACTGTCATCTTGTACAGCTACATTAGTATCAACTGCCACGAGTACTAGTTTTTATGTATTCACAGATATATCATTATCAACCTCCGTACTTTGTACAGATATAATATTACACGAAAAACTTGGAGAAACCTGTAAAATTACCATTAGTAATCGAAAACTTCTCCTTAAAAGATTTTAAAATAAACTGACTTGACTTCCAGACACGCCATGGGTGATATAATCATCTTCACAAAGTCTACAATTCTTAACATAATTATTGTTTTCTTTATGCTTTTAGTTATTTCGCTCATAGTATGTCGGGTACTCTCATAGTCAGCATAGTCAGTGTAATAATGAATGATTCTCACCTCAATATTTAATTCCTGGTTAACTACATCTAGACTGTCTACTTCATAACTTATTTCTTCGTTTCCTTGGAATTGTATCTAAAATATTTATTGAATAATAATAATTTTAGATTTAAAAAAAATTTAAAAGCAACGCTTATATTTTGTACAAAATATGATCAATATCTCTAGAATCACCCTATATGTTTTTTTACAATTTTTTTACGAATTCGTGCATTGTCATCGAGACTACGTCTGTGGTAAAAATGTGAAACTAATGTAAGCGTTGTAATATTACATAAGTGTTACTAGTTCAATGCTTTAATAGTCTACGTACAGTTGATAAAGTGCCAACAATTTCTTCGTGTGCAAAACTATCAGAATCGAAGATGTTAGCCCAACAACTGTGCTTTTATTAATAATTCTTAAAAGAGTCTCCAATACTGGATCTGTTTCTGGAATAAAGCAGGGACCACCACCAGTGCCAATAAAGTTTTCTTTACTTTTGGAAACCACTTCTCTCACTTTAGTTTTTAAATTCTCATATTTTGATTTCAGCTGTTCTACACTCCTTTTTTGTAGAGATTTACCGTTCAGAGAATGCATAATTTTTTTCCACGCCTCATTCTAAAATACAATCGAAATATTAATCAAAAAACAAAATTTTATATACACAATGTTTACCTTTTCAGTATTATTCACTTTATCTGTAGTTTTACATTCAATGATGCTCTTAAATTTTTCTACTTCCAGTAGTAGAAGTAACTCTTCCTCCTTTGAGTAATTACTACTACGACTTCTCTTCTGAGAGTTTTCCAAGTTTTGCATATTGTAATAATAAACAATAATTTTCTAACTTCAAATCAAATTTCAAATTGCTCTGCAAATAAATCAGAAACAATAACAAATTTACAATATCTTCTTCGTTTACTTAGGTTAATGGCAGGCAGGGAGGCAATCTAGTGCATTTACCCAGCACAAACATGTATACTTCATTGTCAACTGTCAACAAACTTTGGATTAAATGAACTATTTTCACTTTTACGCAGTTGGTACACAGGAAATCAGGGTAGCCATAAGTGATACTTTAGTTTAAAGGCATTTTTAACTAAAGAGCGAGTTCTTTGAAATTATGACATCGAATGCTTTAAAGGCGCCTTTAAAGGAACCTTTACTTTAAAGAGGCTTTTAGATAAAGGAACTTTAGGAGTGTCATTATGAAATCGGGCCTTATTTGTTTAAACTTCGGAATAAAAATTGTACGACGGTAAATCCGTAAATGCATTGTCTGATGAAACGTAATTAACAAACTAACTTATATAGTGAAATTGAAATTCGTAAAATATCTGGGTAATCTGGTAAGTACTTAAAAAGTTCAAGGCAGCTCGTTCGAATAGAAACAGAAACTTCTATCCATTTTGGCTGGTTGTATATTATCTAATGTACACAATTATATCAAATTCCGAATCATCAATATCAAGGTGTTGATTTTGAAAAACAGTTAATGAGTTTCCAACATCTGACCACAAGAGTGTTTTTTAGCAATTCCCAGCGAAACGCTTGCGAATCTTCAGTGTTGCGTCCATTTATCCAAATAGGCTATACAAGTAATATAAAACATGGTCACTGACGTTTTAAATTGAGTTACAGCTAGGTCTTCATTTACCAAAGCTACTAGTATAGTGTTAACTTAATTTGGCAAACATACTTAATTTTTCCGTTATATTAACTGTTGCTTTAAATTTGATAGAACCATTCAAGATTTTTTAGCTTCCACTTGCAGCACACATTTATGAATTCTGAAAGCTCGTGAGTGCAGAAAAAAAATTATTTTTAAAACTGTGAAGAATCAATATGGGACATTTTTCTTGAGAGAGAATGTAACTCTGTAACGGTTTAAACATGTTTAATATTCTTTATATCAAAAGTAACAACGCTAACCATCTAGTTTTAAGGTATCCCAACAGTTTTTGGTATTCAACATTACACTCACAAAATTCTTTTAATTGTTCAACTCGAGCATTATAAATGTAGAAATAGCCACATATTTTCACAATAATGGCTTCAATGTCAATAGGCAAACGTTGATGTTTAAATACAGTTATGAAGAATATGAGCAGCACAGTTCACCCCCATTAAAGGTCTTTTAGGTAACTGCTGAACTTTAAAAAAGACGTTATTTTGGCCATGTCTTGCTGCTCCTCCAAAATTACAATTTGTGTTGTCAGCGCACTTTGCCATTACTTTTGTAGTTAATGCGTATTTCTCAACCGTTTTAATAATACACCCTGATATAATGTCTGAAGTTTTCTCTGGAAGATCTTGAACTTCGAAACGTATTACTTGCATGCCCTTGTCTTTTATAAAATAAATATTAAAAAATAGTCTTAACGGAATATGTACTTTAATGTGGTGCCACACCTTTAGACATTCGTCGCATACTATCGTGAGAACCAACTTACGCTAATACATTCGCCTAATCTAATAAAATGATCGTGCATAAGTCGTATAGTACCCCAATCTGTTTATGGTTAGTTTCGTAGGTGTTAACGGCATTAAGATTGAAATAAATTGCTTACTTTGGTTTATTATTTAGGTTCCAACTTGCATATTATTCCCATTTTACACAAATCAAATCTGTTTATTATTGTCGTGAAACTTAACTTTTCTATATTTTTTACCTTCCTTTTTATTTAATTGAAGGGTAATAATAAATAGCTATAATGACACTGTTAGCCTTCCCGGTTTTAATTACCTACTTTTAGGGTCAAATAATTGCAATTAAGATTAAATATAGTAACAATGGTAAAAGTTAGATTACATTTCAAATTTGCTGTAAAAAGAAAAATATAATATAAAATAATATGAAATACAATGTTATAAAACATAGGATTTAATACAGTACAAATATAAAATAGCAATCAACCATTTCACACATTACAAAAATTCTACTATTTTGATTATTATTTTCGTTTATTATTAATATTCAAACCGATAAAAATCTATTCAAAAGCATCGTACTTCGTATTTAAATTAAATTAGATTGTTCCACGATACTTGCTTTCATTTATTTGAGAAAATAAAAAGTAATTAATTTAGAATTCCGATTTCAAATTAGAGCTAGTTATTTGTTTATTTTATCTATTCATATGATTTTCCCTTATACTTTGGATTACGGATTCGATTCAGTTATTTATTGTGTGTGTGTGTGTGTGTGTGTGTGTGTGTGTGTGTGTGTGTGTGCGTGTGCGTCTGCGTGTGCGTGTACTTGTGCGTGTACTTGTGCGTGTGCGTGTGCGTGTGTATGTGCGTGTGCGTGTGCGTGTACGTGTGTGCGTGTACGTGTGCGTGTGCGTGTGCGTGTGCGTGTGCGTGTGCGTGTGCGTGTGCGTGTGAGTGTGCGTGTGCGTGTGCGCGTGCGCGTGCGTGTGCGTTTGCGTGTGCGTGTACGTGTGCGTGTGCGTGTGCGTGTACGTGTGCGTGTGCGTGTGCGTGTACGTGTGGGTGTGCGTGTGCATGTGCGTGTGCCTGTGTCTGTGTCTGTGCGTGTGAGTGCACGTGCGCGTCCGCGTGCGCGTGCGTGTGCGTGTCCGTGTGCGTGTGCGTGTGCGTGGGCGTGTGCGTGTGCGTGTGTGCGTGTGCGTGTGCGTGTGCGTGTGAGTGTGCGTGTGCGTGTGTGTGTGCGTCTGTGTGCGTGCGTACGTGCGTCTCTGTGTGTGTGTGTATGTGTGTGTATGTGTGTATATGTGTGTGTGTGTGTGTGTGTGTGTGTGTGTGTGTGTGTATGTGTGTGTGTTTGCGTCTGGCTGTGTGTCTGTGTGGATGTAAGTATCCACTATAACTCCAGAACGAAAATACCTACGTGCTTATACTTTTGTATTTGAGCTTGCCTACATCTGGCTTAGAGCTGATTAGATTTTGTGGAAAACCAGCGGCAGAGAGGGGGGTTTATTAGGGGCAGCTTTTTTGTTTTTATCAAATATTTCTATAACTGATGCATATTTCAAAGATATAAAAATATTAGATATTAATGTTTTGATAGGGCGCGATGCATAATTTAACGGCAAAAAAATTCCAAAGGTAGAAATTAAGTGTTAGTTAAAATTTTTTCATCTGTATAATAATTAATGTTATAAGAAAAAGTGTAGACATATTTTTTAAAGAAAATTTAATATGACATAAATCCTCTTCATAGAGTTTTTTAATGTAAAGCGAAATAAATGTAAATAAATGTGATTTTTTTATGTTAACATGTATTTATGTTTATGAATCTCTATATGACATGAAGTTTTAAACGTCATTCTGCCATAGATTATTGTTTTTGTTTTTACATTGTTGACTGTTTTCGTAATGAACGAATAAGAAAGAGGTTGCATAGTTGTCTTAAAAAAATTAAAATCAAAATCATTGCATTTATTTTAATTCAACCTCTGTCTGTCATAAAGTTTTAAACGTCTGTTTGACATAGATTATTGTTTTTACCTTTGTAATGATCCTGAAAATCCCTACTATAAATTTTCCTATCCTTGTAAATAAATTTTTCTAATAAAACATAGTACCTATTTTCTTCCATAACTGTTCTGTCATTATTAATAAATGTAATGAGTTGTCTACTCCTTTCTCACTCCATCTCATTTACCTATAAATACCAGATCCTCTAGCAGACAGTCTCGCGAAACATCAACAAAAATAGAATGACCAGGGGTGTCTACGGGCAAGATCCATTCAAGCATTCGCTCATCTATGCACAGCTCACGTTTATGCAAAACATCCTTGGAGGTCACCAGCCCCGAGAAAGGTGCCTACATGTGACAAGAGTATGAGGTACTTAGTTTTCCGGAGGTTCTACCCCATAGAGCTAAATACATCAACGCCAATAACCATCCCTTTCCGTATAATACCCTTTCACAAAATAGAAAAGCCACATGATTTATGCTATCGTGTTGATGGAGAATCGCCTCGAAAAGAGCATTAAATGATAAGCTAGTAGGAGTACTTAATCAGACGATGTTAGGCCCTGAATCGTTAGCTACTCCTACTACAGGCACACCTACCCTAAAGATATTAACCCTGTAAACGTTGCCGGTAGTTTGGACTCCGAAGACGCTATTACTGTTCCCCAAATACCCGTCAGAATGTCCTGTCAATAGGTATATAATTGTCCTATTATCACTTATCAGCATTCAAAATAACCGCCCTAATTACCGGTTTAATCATAGCAACTCCTACCTGTATATATAAAGAAAACCTGACCTGTATATAAAACCCCTGTTTTCAGTTATTCATACATAATGTAATAATAATTATTTCATGCTAATAATTCCTGACCGGAGTTCTATTCATTTAATGGAAACAAACACAAATCCATGACACCTGTGTATTACGAGCACACTAACCTTAATACTTAATTTCAAATGTAAATACCACAATCACCTGTAAATAATCCCTTTGTAAGCCTGACTCCAAATCACCCACATTTCATTGCACTGATATCACTTGTTCATAATAATTAACCGTTCTAGTAATGACAATTATACACACTACACACTATAAACAGCTGTTTAATTATATGTGTTACAGTAGTGTCCATAGAGGGCGATCCTAACTCGTGTAATTTACAGTGACTCTACTACAAACAGTGGCGACAATCGATGTGTCGATTTTTGTTGGCCAGACTACTCACGTGGTGTACGGCCGCCATTAAGAGGCAAGTTCTGTTTGTTGACGTTTAAGCAGCGTGTGGTTTGTATTTAGATTGTGTCGTTTTTGCGTTATAAGAAAGTAATTATTGATCTTAGTTTAGTTTCTTGTAAATCTAGTGTAAATAAAAATATAGAGTGTTATAATAACATTAAATTGTGTGGTGTAACGGGGTCCCCTCAAACACTACTTTGATCATTCGCAGTTTTGTTGCAGTGCTATTTTGGAGTAAGTACTGCATATTAAGGAGTAAAAAAAATAATGAAATATTCTTATAGTAAGTTCATTTGTCGCTGTAAAAATTGTATGTAACCTTTGCCACTGTCAAAGTGACAATTGCAGTGCGAATTATACGATTTTTTACACGTGAGTTAAATTATCTATAATAAAGTAGATGTAGGCATTGAATTGAATAATTATTGCTATTGTTTTTATTTATTTATTGCCCAACAGAATATCCTAATTATAGGACAAATTACAATGAAGTATATAACTATACAAGCTACTAAATACAAAATATAACAAAAAATGGAGTACATGTTAACAAGCAAACTAAATGTCTCTGACACAAAACCAAAAAGTTTTAGTAATAAAGCATAAAAAGAAATAGATGTATGAGTTGTTTGCAAAAGAAAAGATTAAACAAAGCAGGAACTAAAAAAGAAAAATATCAAACGAAAATCTATAATGGTGTCATAAATATATAGTGCTATTAGACATTTAAACTTACGGTTTCAAGAAAACGTTTTAGTGTGTCAAAGTGAATATCGAAATTATGAGGGTATCAATTTGCATTATGGCACATAGCAAAAATTGGTGATCTTCGCAAACTGTTTGTTCTGGTAGTGCTTTAAATAAAAGGTAGAGGTTTGTCCAGTATTACTCCTGGGAACTATAAATTTTGAGTACTGCAGGAGAACAGGACAGTCAAGTCTATTGTGGTTAAATTTATAAAGAAATATCAACGAGCTAAGCATTCTTCGGGAATTTAAATCTATCAATGAGAATCTACCCAAAAGAATTTTATTATCAGTACCTTGAACTGGATACTAACCATCTAATTTAAACGCCAGAAATTTCGTGCATTTACGCTGAACACCTTCGATGGTCTTTTGATGGCAAGTATAGTATGGGAGCCCAATTAAACAGGAATACTCCAAACGCGGCCGCACTAACGGGAAGTATATGTTTTTTAATACATCCTCTCTCGAGAAACTTCTGCAGTTCCTTATTATGAATCCTAACATCTTCAGGGATAAATTAACTATATTTCAATATGAATGGAG
The DNA here is from genome assembly GCA_036346205.1 of Vesta saturnalis. Classification (NCBI taxonomy): domain Eukaryota; kingdom Metazoa; phylum Arthropoda; class Insecta; order Coleoptera; family Lampyridae; genus Vesta; species Vesta saturnalis. Next base: position 321,277 of record JARFJB010002356.1, read on the forward strand.
AAAGACAATTTGCTATCGTTAGTAACCCCTAAATCTTTGAATGACGTAACACGAGTTACAAGCGCGAATCCAAGTTGTAGTCGTATATGAGGTGTTTACGTTTACGCGTAAATGGTAAAATTTTACATTTGGCAATATTTAAAGGTAGATAATTACTAATAAACCATTGTTCAATAGAATTTATACAGTCCTGTAGTTTGTGACAATCGTTAAGTGATCCAATCGATTTATAAATTTTTAAATCGTCCGCATAGAGTAAAGAATCAACTTCCATAACTTTAGACAAATCATTAACATGCAGAATAAATAATAGCGGACCTAAGTTTGAACCTTGAGGAACACCCGAGGTATCTACATATGGCACAGATGTAAACCCGTTATAAGCAACGCATTGTAATCGTGAACAAAAATGAGATTTGAACAGGTTAATTAATGAACAATTAAATCTATAAACATGGAGCTTATAATGCTACAAAGAATGATTAATGCGGTCGAAAGCTATGTCCATATAAATGACACCGACTTGTTTGTTCTTATCTTGTGCTTCGGCTGAGAATTGGGTCAGGTCCGCTAAATTAGTTGTGGTTGATCTTTTTTCAACACGAGGAAGACTTTGTAAAAGTCAGTCCTTTCTAATTTCTAAGTATTTGTTGGGATTGATTGGGGATGTTAATAGTATTAAAAAAATAAAAGTAAAGTTATTAGTAGAATGTAGGTCAAATTTACAGTCAAATAAGTTGCTAACTGTTAAAAGATTAGCGGAAATGAAGGTAGAGGTATCGCCTCACCCTACGTTAAATCAGTGTAAGGGAGTTATTTACTGTCCTGATTTATTACATGCTACGCTGGAGCAAATAAAGGAAGGTCTTAGCCACGAATCAGTAACAGATTAGAGTTAAAATAGGAGTGTGGATGGATACACCAAACCACATTCTCAAATTTGGGAAAGACACTCTACCCAAGACCATTAAAGCGGCTATGTACCCCCTAAAGGTCAGGCCGTACATATCAGCACCGATGAGGTACTATAATTGTCAACTGTTTGGGCATACCGCACCAGTATGCAAAAATCCAAAGATATGCGTGAGTGGTAAACCCTTACACGAGGGAACAACATGTGAAAACCCAAAGCGATACCCTATTTCAAGGGTGACCATTTGGCTATTTGGAAAGGGTGTCCTGAATTTAAAAAGGAATCTAAAATCAAGGAAATTATGGTTTTAAACAAAGTAACTTACCAGCAGACTAAGCAAATGGAGGGATCAGCAGTTACCAGTCAGGAAACCTTCGCTCAAGTCACATCTGCCTCCAATAGTGGTACTACGATGAATGGCATAATTCCAGAAATTAAAGAAGAAATAACCTTGCTTAATAAAGTACAATAAGCCCAATTCTACACTCCTTTCAAAATTTTGAAATAATAATATAAATTAGAAAAATAATAAAAGATGAATTAAGTACTTTACACATTGCTCCATCTACATCGTCTATCACGAGGGATGTGGAAGGAATAGACGCGGAATTTCGAGGAGACGAGCCCTAGTTGCTCCTCGTCCTCTGTGTGTGATGAGGATATAAACCCCATCTCGGAGTGTATAAACCCAGCCACCCGCAAGAAAGAAAAGGGTCGGTCGACCTAGGAGCAAAGCTAGGAAGGATAGTGCTAGTGAAAGCAAGTAGTGATATTCAAACTGTGATATTTTTAATTGTCAGGTCGATCTGTGATATATTTGTGTTTTCTTCCAATATACATGTAAATTTTTCCATTGTCGTATAGTATTTATCTTTATTTATTATTTATTTATACAATATACATGTTATTCGTCCGTCCTCACATAGTATTTATATTTATTTATACAATTTTAGCATTTTACATTCAAATTCCTACAATAGAATATCAATGGCTGGATTAAACGATCGGACGAACTTAAACTGCTCATAAGCAAAGAAGATTCAATAGCGATCAGTTTGCAAGAAACGCATTTCAAAAAAACCGATGAGTATAAACTCAGAAATTATGACTGTGTTCGATTCGATGTTTCAAACACTAGCAGAGCGAAAGACGGGGTCGCCATTTTTTTTACATAATAGCTATTTGTTCAGTACCTCATCCATTCATTTTAGTAGGGGATTTTAATGCCCACAGCCGACTGTGGGGTTCTACAAACCAGGACTCTCGTGTAAAGGAATTAAAGCACTCCTGGATGAAACAAACGTGATAATCCTAAACAATGGAAAACCCACGCACTTTAATACTAATTGAAACAGCTCGAAGCTTTTGCTCATCACGGGTAGCGATTAATTATAGCTGGGATACCCGATCTTTATGGAGAGATCATTTTCCTTTAATTATTTTTATAAACAAAACAGAAAATGAACGTGTCCCTACAAGAAAATGGTTATTAAAATAGGCAGACGGTAAAATTTAAAGAAAACGTTGCGTCCATAAATAATAACCAAGAAACAAACTGTTTAGTAGATAATATAACAACAGTCATTACAGAAGCAGCAGAAAAATCAATACCACAAAGCAAGGCAACCCAACAGAAACGTGCAGTTACTTGGTGGAATGTGGAAATTGCAAATGCGATAAAAAATAGAAAAAAAGCCCTTCAAATATTCATCAAATGTCCAACTATAGAAAATCTAATAAAATTGAAAAAGCCAAATGCAGTAGCACATCGACTAATACTAGACAGTAAAAGAAAATCCTGGCAAAAGTACGTAACGGAAATGAATATCAAAATAACGAACGCGGAAATTTGGAATAAAATCAAATCAGAGTCAGGGAAAAACTCAAATAAAGCCTCATTAATCCTAGAAGAGAATGGAAAGCTTATTACCGAACTAACGGACGTATCCGAAAAACTAGCACAATATTTCGAGAAAGTTAGTAGCAGCAAATTTCAAGGAAACAATGCATAGTAGAGAAATTTGCTTAAATTCTACTGAACAAACGGAAAGTGATTACAATTCAAAATTTACAAAAGAGGGATTAAAAGAAGCGTTAAGATGTGCAAAAGGCACTTCCCCCCGTATTGAGAAAATCACATACTCGATGCTAAAAAATTTGCCTTACACTGGAATTGTAGATCTTCTTTACGTATTCAACAAAATATGGGCAGAAGGAGACTACCCTTCAGCATGGAAAACATCCATTATAATACCTATCCTAAAATCCAACAAGGTTAAACTAAATGCATCTGGCTATCGTCCCATATCACTCACCAGCTGTATGAGCAAAATATTAGAGAGAATGATCAATAAAATACTAATAGAGCACTTAGAAAACAACAAAATTATCGACAAACACCAAGCAGGTTACAGAAGAGGATATTCGACAAGAAACAACATAATGCTTCTCTCAACAGCCGTGCAAGAAACATTCAACCAAAGGGAACATGGCGCTGTAGTGTTTTTTGATCTACAAAAAGCGTATGACACAGTATGGCGCTATGGGGTACTAGAAAAAATCCATCGTTGGGGCATTAGGGGAAAAACGTTCAATTTTTTAATCCAAAGACATTTCCAGCTTAGAGTTGACAATCATCCATCCTCTAAAGTCTAAACATCGACTTGAAAATGGCATACCCCAAGGGTAACCGATTAGCGTAACTTTGTTTATTATTGCAGTAAACGAATTGACAAAATCACTGCCTCCTAAAATAGGCTGATGTATGTACGTGGATGATTTAGCCGTATACACTTCATCTACAGGAGATACGTTGCATAATGCAACAATGCAAGCCGCTATTAACGCGGTACTAAAAGAAGCGGAGAATGTAGGATTTCGTTTCTCACCGGAAAAAAACGGTATGCATGCAAACTCAGACACCCGCATCATCCTGCAAACCCACTTATAAAAGAAAATAAAATCAAATGTGTCACAAACCATAAATTCTTAGGAGTAATATTCGGCCACACACTAACATGGAAATCGCATGTAGAAAATGCCGTAACTAAAGCCCGAAAAAGGTTGAACATTATCAAGTTTCTATCCAACTCTAAATGGGGCGCAGATAGGGAAGTTCTGATAAGGGTTTATAAAGAATTAATTTTAAGCCTATTTGACTACGGATCTACAGCTTATGGATCCGCTGCATATTCCACTCTCAAACCCTTAGACGTTATACAAAACGTATGTATACGATATACGATTGGGGCTTATCAAACGAGTCCGATAAGTAGCTCACATATAGAATCAGGGATATTACCGCTAAAATTAAGAAGAATGTGGCTGCTAAATATGTAATAAAAATAAGAAACCTTCCAAGTCACTTTATAAATCATATACTTTTTACTAGTGAAAGTTAAAAAACGTCAAAAAATAAAGTACAATTGTTACTAATCTAAAAAACATACTACAGCAGCTTCAGTTAGGTTATCCACCCGAAACAAATGAAAAAGAATTAAAAAACCGAGTCTAGCAAGAATGGGAAAACGATTGGACTGCAGAAAACAGGCTTTTAAGGTTATATATAAAGATCCAAAGAAAGAAAAAGTTATCCTCAAATGACAAGAAAAGAGAGTGCAGTGCTTACCAGAATAAGAATAGGACATACGCAGTTAACACACTCGCACTTATTTAATAATAGACCGCAAGCAACATGTACGTATTGTAACGAAAAGCTAAACACGTCCTTGGATCCTGTAGAGAGCTAAAAGACACCAGAACAGGGCTAGGACTGAAGAGCGAAATGCAAATAGACCTTAAAATCGACAAAGAAGAAATTACCAATGCATTACAGTATCTGAAAGAGATAGGAATTTTCCACAAAATACAGGGTGATTTCACTTTAACATGCCTAACTTCAGGAGCGGATTCCTTATTGAAAAATTAGTTTGCCATATAAGCAATATTCTTTGAAGGCTTCGTTTTCGAGATGCAGGATCTTAAATTTCCATAAAAATAACAATTTTTTGAACATCTTCATAACGGTTTATTAAAATAATTCAAAATTTTAGGTGATATTTCTAATAAAGGTCATTCATAATTCTAAGTTTATTTCGATAGATTATGTAAGCCAGTGGCAGAGAAACAGGGTTGTCATTACTTTTTTCCAAAAAAAAACTTGTACGCCACTGACGTTTTTTCTCATTTGGAGAAAATTTTTGAATTTCGAGATCATTTTTAAGTAATTTGGTATAAAGATATTTTTTTGATAAAATGTACCAATTTCGAGTTATTTGCTATTTTGTGCGAAGCTACATACTCATTTATTATTTTAAGTTTAGCAAATGAAATAATTTCAACTCAATTTTTTTTATTTTACAAAATTCAAATTTTCAACGTTTTCCAGGCAACCGAAAAAAATACATTTTGAGGAATTCCAAAGGATTTAAATCAGGTGATCGGGGTGGCCACCTGATTGGTCCTTCGCAAGGTAATCTTATTTGTAAATCATATCTCGGTGGCAACCGACCGATCCATCTTCCGTCATAATTTTCATCAAGCCACTTACAGATTTGCCTTCCATAATGCGGCGGACCACCATCCATTTCAATCCAATTATTGTGTATTACGTTTAATGGCATATTATCTAACAAGTTATCCTTGAAATCTTGAAAACCATTGTTTAAAAATTGATGAAATGATAGAGAATTTAGCCTAGGGGGTAAAAAATATGATCCACAAATGGAATTATGAAAAACTCTCATGCATAGCTAAACTCATGCTGAAAAGATGATGGACGAATTTCATGGGGGTTTTCATGTGTCATACGCGTAGATTATGTGTATTAATTATACCAGTACGTGTAGACGTTGCCTCATATGTCCACATTATTCTATTAAAAAATAATCGATCTTGCTGATGTGATTCCAATAACCACCTACAGAAATTTACTCCTTTTTCGGCGTCACCTGGTAACAAATGTTGCACTTTTTGTATGTGAAAAGCCCTTCGGTTATCTCGTTTTAGTGCTTTAAATACTTTTGTTTGAGATACATTAAGCGGAAGAGTAGCCTTTCGTGTAGGTACTTAGTTTTATGTTATTGTCGAATAATCGGAGAACTCTATTATCTTCTGGATTTGGTTAAACTTCTCTATCAGCAACCTTTCCAAATCCATATTCTGAGAATTTTTGAAGAGTTCTTATATCGGGAATTCTACGATTTGGAAATCTTCGTTAATATTCTCTTACTGCGTTTTTTGAATTACCGTTACAGAAGCCATAAACAAAATGAATATCTGCATATTCATGATTAGTAAAATGATGCGGCATTCTGTACACAAATCAAATAGTTTAATCAGAATCAAGAAAGTTTTAGTAAATGAAAGTTCACTCGCGCTCTACAACAACATTAAATATCTCGACACTGACGTTTTATTACAAAGCGGCCCCGATCACAGTAATAATAATAAATACATAAATGTAGCTTCGCACAAAATAGCGAATAACTCGAAATTGATACATTTTATCAAAAAAATACGTTTACGCCAAATTACCTAAAAATGATCGCGCTACTCAAAAATTGTCACAATATTATTGTGATTGCATTGAAGGTGAAGCATATCAGTTTGAACAGTTATTGTAAATTGTGCATTATTTCTTTGTTATTAAATAATATTAACCCGTTAACGTAGGGAATTCCTCAAAATATATTTTATTTCGGTTGCCTGGAAAATGTTGAAAATTTGAATTTGGTAGTACAAGAAAAATGAGTTTAAATTATTTAATTTGCTAAACTTAAAATAAATGCACAAAATAGTAAATAACTCGAAATTGGTACATTTTATCAAAAAATATCTTTATACCAAATTACTTAAAAATGATCATGCAATTCAAAAATTTTCTCTCTCACGTCAATGGCGTACAAGTTTTTTTGAAAAAAAGTACAAGTACAAGTTTCTCCGCCACTGGATTATGTAATCTATCGAAATAAACTTAGAATTATGAAAGACGCTTGTTAGAAATATCACCTAAAATTTTGAATTATTTTAATAAACCGTTATGAAGATATCTAAAAAAAATTGTTATTTTTTTGAAAAGTTTAACACCCTGTATCTCGAAAACGAAGCCTTCAAAGAATATTGTTTATATGGCAAACTATAGTTATTTTTCTATAAGGAATCCCCACCTGAAGTTAGGCGTATTAAACTGAAATCATCCTGTATAGAATCAAATAAAAATGAATGAAACATAAGTAGCGTACCGAGAGGCTAATAACCGTGCAGTTACAGCAAAAAAAAACCGTGTTGAAAATTAGAGATCTAAGGAGAGAGAGAAGAATAAATAACACTACGTAATATTATCTTATATATTTTAGCAAAATATGAAAGTATGAAGATGGGTCTATAATTCTCCAGTTTTAAGTATAGGTGCAATTTTTGCCATTTTCCATGTATCAGGGAACGTTTCAGTTTTTAAAGACAAATTGAACAGATATCTCAAAGGTTGAAGAAATTAACTACTGAAATCTTTTATTAGGAAGCACGCAATTTAATCTAAGCCAGCCGTCATGGTAAACCGAGGTTTATCTATAGCCTTTTCTATCACTATGCCATCAACACAATTTATGGTAATAGATATTGAGGATATTGAATCAAACCTTAGATTATAGGGATGAATAACATGCGGAGGGGCAAACACACTACTAAAGTATTGTCTGAATCCATTACCATTCTTTCAGGATTAGAGTATACGACGTCATTCAAATATAATTCAGGTACTCAAGAGTTTCGCCGTTTTATTTTGACAAAAGACCGAAATTTTTTACTATCAGTGCATATAGAGTTTTGAATTTCAGTTAATATTTATTATATTCTAATTTGATCATAGATTTGATGCGGCGCCGGTAGTCTTTGTAAATGAAGAGATCACGGTCTAAATCATATTTCCTAAATCTTTTTAAAGCAGAAAATTTCGTGAGGGTAGCATTAATAATTTCTCTATTATACCATTGCGGATAAGTACATTTTCTTGTACCATAAGTTGAAACAATTGGTTGAAAACCAGAGTTCACGGTATTGTTAGTAAATTTTAGTAGTTAGTGATTATTATCTGTAATAATAAATAGAATTTAGTATGAACTAGATATGTAGGCATAATGTTGTATATGAATCAAATATACATTTCTCACATTATCTTGCTTTTATTCTGCATTGTTTTAAACAACATTCGCTTACTAAAATAAGCACTTAATATTACAAATTAATGGTTTTTACGAATAAGCATTAACAAAACTCAAAATATTAATATTTTTTATAAAAAAGAATTGCTAAAAATGCTGTAACACAATTGGGTTATGGAAAAAAAAATTTTACCCATTGTTTTTTCGTATTTTAAAACTGTACCATAAATTATTTTAATATTCTATGCAAAAAACTCTTAAAAAAATTTTTTTTGACTTATAAGCAATTTAAAATTGATCAAATTTTAAAAAGAATCACGCGACTACAAACGCGCCACGATTGAACGGCATGTTCGTGACGTCATAATGTTAAATTAATTCTCAATAGTACAGTGTCAACGGCTTCTACATGCAAATTGATTAAAATATCCGAAATTTAGTGCAACAAAATTATGTATAATAGCTTGTTTATTAGTCATGCGTGATAAGGTTTACGGTTAGGTTGACAACTAAACTTCTGAGGCACTACGTCAACTTTAATTTTTACTCTACTTCCCATTGTAGCATAATAAATATAATTCTCCATGTCTTCTTTCAGCTAAAAAAACATCGAATCATGATAATATTTAAACGACATTTTAGCAGTGGAAGAACCACCATTATATACACTTTTAAATTTCAATTTCGTATAGTACATAACCTAGCGCGTAATTAAAATATAAAATACTAAATTAAACCAAAGCCATTCAATAACCGTGTACAAATGTATGATTTAATTGTTTTAAATAATTCATAGAATTTTTTTTTTTGTGCTATGATTTTTAAAAGTTATGATTCTGGAGTATAGTTAATAAATTTTATTATCGAATTCTATTTATTCAACTTATACGTTTACATAAATAATTATTAATTATTATATTATTATAAAAGCACGACAACCTTTAAGGTTTGAAATTTTTGATATATTTATCAATATAATGACGATAATAACAAGATTTAATCGATTAAAAGTCAAAACACTGTATCAGCTGTATGCTACGATGAGTAAAAATAAACATTGTGACGTCACACGCACTGTGGTTTGTCCGGTAACATTCGGCGCGTTTCCGGTACTCGGTTCAAAAAAGTATTTTTAATGTAATATAACTTTTGAATTAAAGCGAAAAAAAAAACTAAAAATAGTTTTGTTATAAAACATATATATGATCTTTCCATTTATTACAAAAAAAAATTTTTTTCTGAAAAACCCAATTCTAAGGTCTTTTTGCGACCATATATTAAACACATAAAAAAAACATAATTGTATACTCAGTATAATGATAAGAACATAATTATTTTTTCAAACTGTCCTAAACACAAATTTTTTAGGTATAACAGATATTTTTATCGCTCGGCTTTCTCATAAAACACTAAATTAAAATATCATATTTCGATAAAATGCCTCATAAATAATCCATTTTAAACAAAACATATGAATTTCCTGTGCTAACAAACCCTCCAAAAATTTTGCCTCTTAATGGCGAATGGGCGCATTCATCATCCTGTGCCGTCCTATAATATTTCAACCAGGGGCCACCAGAATCAATTTGTAGTTATCAATTTATTTATTTATTTCAATATTTAGTTTAGTTTGTTTATTCTATTATTTCCTTTTGAGACTTTTTTTTGTATCATATTATTATAATAAAATTATAATAGTGACATTCTTTAATCCCGACCTGAGAAAGAAAACCGAGTTCAATATAAAAGTACAACAAAGGGCATAGTACACGCTTACAAATTTGCCTATTTTGGTAATAAACTCCTTATAAAAGAGGCTGCATAATTCTAAAATAATTTTATTATAATTATTTCATTTCTTTTAATTTTCATTTTGTAAATTGGAAGGTCGTGTGGTGTTCCACGCCAGATATTTTAAGGTTTCAAAAGTACACAGAAAAAAATTACGGAGTTACGAATATAACTAAATGCTCTTCATTCTTCACAACAATTTACATTTTACAACAAAAATACTGGCGCAGTTATTTGTTTTATTCCGAGGGCGTCTTAAAAATGAATTGTGGACTAAATAAATATATTTAAAATGGTTGCGGCTTTTTCGTTTTGAAGGTTATCTTATGAAGGCATGGCACTTCATATAAGCACTACTTCATCCGAAGGAGTAAAGCAATTGCGTTACATGTATGAAATAACCGCTTCTGATTAAGTAATTATTGACTAGTTTATAGTCTTGCTAATATGAACAATAATAATTTTATTACTACGTCGGTACCTTACTACCTACCGTCACCGCCAAGTCTGATGTTTTGATTTACGCAGGTGATTAAATATCAATTGCCTTAATCTTCCAAACCTTATTGAAACATGTTTCAATTATAATCCCACTTTGGTAGTCATAACATATAGTCAAACTATATAAAAAATTATAACGCCCCATTACAATTGTTTATTTGTCTTCATATCTGAATTAAAAAATGTTAAAAAACATTTATTGGCTTATAAAATAAATTTTCATTTTATGGTATGTTCCCGTTGTTACTTATTCTATCGTTACCTCTACTTTGCTACACAAATATCAATCTTCCAGTGCATTTTAAGACGCGGGGTAAGCCTTATTTACAAGAAATGTGGAAAACATCTAACCAACAGTAAGGTTTCTACTAAAACGATTGAATATACGGATTTAAGTGGTGGGTTTTCACTGAAGCATATATGTGTTGTCTCACCTAAGAACTTCAACACCAAATTTAAAATATTTGGAAGGCTATTTCATATATCAAATCAGATAATTCAAGGTTTTAAATTTAAACACCTTTTATTAGAAAATTCTTGTAGGCATAATCATACATTCACAGTCTTTAATAATTTTAGTAACAACATCCACGTTCTTTAATTTACAGTAAAATGATACGCAGCTTTATAATCTAAGTGCAAAAAGTGTTATTTTCAGATTCTCAAAATTTCATTTAAAATATTTTAATCCAAGCTTGTTATCGGGTTCGGCATCTATCACAAAAACCTATAATACACATGCCGAACATTTTAAAAGTCATTTTTACCTTGATTACAAATCTGAAACCTATACGGACACAAATTAAAATAATTATTAAAATATTTCATTTCAAAATCAGATGCGCAACAAATATTTGCGTTTAATTGCAATCTGAGACATTAAATATATCATAAGTTGCGTTTAGTCTAATTTATTTTAAACACGAAACACAGAAGACAACTAATATTCTTCAACTTGTTCAATAGTAGGTACTACTGCATCAATTAATAATTGGCTAATTTCAAAATCATGGTTACTAAATCATAGTCCCCATCATTTATTACATAATTAAGTGGTAGGTAGACACAAAATGATTTAATAGCGCGGATATACATTGTTATAGATTATTTCACAGAAAGTCGACAATTATTTTCTCTTAATCATTGATTATACATTTTAAACTTCTATATCGATAAATTATGCTGAAAATAACATTTCATGTTAAATTCTAATACACACACACGCACATGCACACGCATAGGCGCACACAGACACTCACACGTCTACGAACACGCACAGGCATACTTTCACGCACGCACAGACACACACGCGCATGATTATAGTCACGCTCAGGCGCACACTCACTCGCGCACGCGTACGCACGCACGTGCGCAAGCATACACGCACGCACGTAAGCACACACAAACAGGCACGGTTAAAGCAGTTAAGAATACCTCCTAAATAACTTGGATGCGTGGTGGTATAAACAGAATTAATTGATTAATTAAACAAAAACACTGAAAATAGATGTGTTGGGTAAGTTTAGCATAAAAGTAGTAGTTTTAACATAGAGTACATTAAAATGCTTCAGTTTTAATTAATAAAGCAAAATTAATTTTCTCACGAAATTTTTTACAAAGTTCACTGACTAAATTAATTAAAGGTAATGTTACGTTTGCCTTTTTTTTTATTTTTCAAAGTAATACCTTTTACCCGTATCTTCTACAGCTTTATTGAAAGTGTTTTTTTTGCCATTTTTACCACCACTACAGTTCTAGAGGCAAGTACCTGGTGCCTTTTATCATAATCCGATATATTTGTTACATGATTTCGGCATATACAATATCTACCGAAAGCCAAATCAACACCATGCACATTTTGTTGTAACACGTTGAAGGACAGTAACGATACCCGATTCGTGCAAGAATTGTCACCAGAAATTTTCAGCACTCGAAATATATAGCAAATAGTTTATAATCATAAAACATAATCGTTACAGTTTATAATCATAATCATAGCTAAGCTATCATCAGCGGTCGACTAGAACGAATTAAAGAAATTTCAAATTTTGGTCCCAACGTTTGTGTTTGATTTGAGCGAGTTGTTCTTTAAAGCGAATGTTGATAGGTCACTTATTTACATTACACATACTTTTTTTACAATTAATTTTATAAATTCCCGATCTATATTGCTTTTTTATTTGATCCTTCGGGTTGCCTTAAAGAGTTTTCAAACTATTATTTGAAGTAGTGACTGTTTTTAAATTGTATTTTAGATAGACCTTCTGTATAAACCGGTACATTTGGTAATTTTACAACTTTGTTTCTATTTGCTCCCTACCGCTGAAAATCCATTGTATACAGCAATTTCTTTAATAGTGCGTAATTCGTTAGTATAAACAAGAACATGGTACGACCATGGGTAATAGCTTATCTTCGTTTAAGGTCAATGTGTTCATGGGTAAATATGAAACAGACTTAAAACACGCTATCTTATTTACCTAGAGTTTGGACTAGGTACGTGACTAACGTGTTTACCATTCTTAATACTAACATTTGTTGTATTGAGAACTTTTTACTTTAAATGCTAAATTTTCGACAATCAAATTTACCTATGAGATATAGGGAGTCTACCCATTTCTTAATACTCTGGTAACACGAAATGGTAGTAACTAGATATAGGTATATATATATATATATATATATATATATATATATATATATATATATATATATATATATATATATATATATATATATATATATATATATATATATATATATATATATAAGGAAATTAACACTAAACGATTTTTAACTAATGATTCCAATTACATAAATTCGCGGCTTTTAATTTTTTATTCATAAATTGCTTAATTTTTCTCTTTCAGTTTAACATTGTAATAAATAATTACACACTATTAAAGAAATTGCTGCATAAAATGGGTTTTCAGATGAAGTGGTTATGAACATAAAACAAAAACACATAGGATGAGAGTTAAGAATGCAGCTATACTAGGCAGCGCTACGGAGCAAATAGTTGAAACAGAATATGTAAAATTTCCAAGCTATCGAACTTACACAAAAATTGTAACTAAAATCCTTCCAAACTTAATTTGAAAACAGTCACAACTTCAGATGCTATCTTGCAAACTGTTTTCCAGAAAATCAAGTGGATAACAGATCGGGGGTTTTGAAAATTAATTGTGAAGGAATATACATAGGGTAAACTAAACGACCTATCAAAATTCATTCTAATAACTTTAGCTCATATATAATGCAAACGTTGGGACGCAGTTTAATTAAAAGCATGTAGTAGATAAGGTATCTTCAATTAAACTGTCAAGGGCCGAAATCCATTACCCATTTTTCTTAATTATTCGTTAATTGGCCAATTTTACTAAAATTGCTGAATTTCGGATAATAAATTGTATCCCCTCCTACGTCGTTCCGGAAATATTAAGAATTTTCTACGTCCGAGTCCCGTCCATTCCCACTACTTACGCGGCCACCAATCTTTAAGCTAACGCCACTACCAGAAGCCATCCGTGCCTTCCACAGATTTCCATAAAACCGCAAGATGCCTGCCGAGAGCGAGATTACGCATTATATTTTATCTTAAATACTCCTGTGCACAATGGCCTGCTGTCGCTTAGTTTCGCATTCACCTGCTTGTCATTTTTTTTACAACACGTACACGAACATCTGTCGAGAACGTTAAGTGTGACTCCCGGTGGCGTTTCCAGTTACACAGTCTAATAGAAAGGCCACCTGCCTAAATTCTGCGGGCCCCAGTACCCGCCACAGCAACTATCTTACGTGCAGAGTATCTCCGAACTAAAATCGGTAAACTAGACCAATATATGCTAATTATTTCTGACATAAAGTTCCAGTCCGTATAACAATTACATAAACAAACGTGAGCATTACATTTTTTCTCACTTCACGCAATTGCTCGTGCCCAAAAATATACTCTTTTTCAGAAGTCCTGAAGAATTATTCCTACATTAAACATTCTTTAATATCAGACTACGTAAAACGTTTAGTTTGTCCTGCCTGCCTGTGTAAAAATATAAACATTCTAGTAAGCTAATCATTCCTGAGGGCTTATATACCTCATAAAACCGTACCTAGATAAGAGATTCACCACTATTTCTCCATAAGTCAGTCACGAACGACCCATACTCCCTCTTAACAAATTACTCGTCCCCACACAAAAATATTCCATACGAGAATATCCACCATTAAGTATTCCATGTGTAATTAACCCTATAAATCCAATAGCTACCTGTTTCTACCAACAGGTCGGTAGTTGTATCTAGATAAAGATAAATAAACCAGAATGAACACTAAACCTCCCTCATTATAATTTCTAGTTATAAAGTGCTAATTAGAGCGCATTCTAATTTCCCTTAACTAGTTTTAAAACGCTGATTAAAACCGCCACTGTTCGGTAAATACAACACGTTAAATGTAATAAGTGGAAAATTACGTTAAAGTTGTATGAAAATGTTTAGGTATAAATTGTTGATATGCATGCTGTTATCAAAGTTTAAAAATATCTATTTCCTAGGTGACCTAGATTTCAGATATTCGAGCGTCCACTTCTTTGCCGTATCTCTTAAAATATGTCAACGAGAAATAAAATTGTTATTGCACCATTCTTAACTGTAAATAAAAGCTGTATACTTCTATGCCCTACCAGACTTTATTTATTTTCTTTAACGCACGTTGAGTTAATTTTATCCTAGTCTAAACTCATTATTGTAACTGTGCCGATAACCTTATTTTCTCAACGACCGTAAGAGAGCAGGTGAAGTGCCCGTCGTCGAGCGAGAGTCACACATAGAGTTGCCGTGCCAGGAAATTTATATGTATATATCTGTTTTATTGTAATCAAGGAAGTATGAGTGTATATATTATTTAGCTTAATAAAAAGATACAGCACAATATATATATATATATATATATATATATATATATATATATATATATATATATATATATATATATATATATATATATATGAAACCTTTCATTGTTTATTGATCAAAGTGAAATATCAAGTAGCAAACGATTAGCCATATTGAAAAGAACCAACGCCCACTCTCGACTTGAGCTATTAACTGCGGCAAAACATAAGAAAGTATTTGTAGCTCATCGGGCCAGTACAAAACATGTTAATAATAAGTATGAAAGTTTAGAGATGTTCAAAACAAACAAGAAGGTTACTCAGAAAATGGTTTGTAAGAAAAACTAAAATACGAAACACATTCTAATTATACAGAATAATGATTACCTTATGTAAGTGTAGAGTTTCACCATTATTACACAAACTTAAAATACTTAGCCCTTTGGTTTTTTAATGGTGTATTTTTGTATTCATGTTTATACAAATCTATTTTCAAGTTTAATATTCCAAAAACATTTCTAATTAGAAAAAAGGTGGAAGGCCTTTAGCGAAACAATGTATACAATAGCAAAGGAAACCTGTAGAACAAAAATAAATAAAAATTAGAAAAAGAAAACAGTATGGTGGAATAAAGAAGTTATAAAATCAATCAAAAACAACAAAATGGCATGGAAGAGGTATAGAGAGGCATGACAAGAAGTAGACAGATAAAAATACATAAAAGAAATATAGCGAAGGAAGTAGTACGAGAAGCAAAGAGGAAAAGCTGGGAAGAACTCGAGCAAACATCTCAAGAAACTTACAAGAAATTTTGGTATGCTATGAGAAGTATGAAGGGAAACAAAAAGAAAATAATAAAAGAAATGAGAAACAAAAAGGCATACTAGGAATATAAGACTTCTTCTCAAAGAAATTCGAAATGGAAAATAGAGCAAAGGGTAAGGAGACTATTACAAATACAGTAGAAGACGAAAGAATGGACGAAGAAAAATAATTCTTCGGAATATAAACCTAGAAGACATAGACCAAGCAATAAAAGATATCAAACTAGAAATGGCTAGCGGACAAGACGAAGTAGAACCAGAGATGATAAAGTTCTTAGGAGAGAAAGGGAGAAAACGGTTACTAAATATTTTCACAAAAAAAACATGGGAGACAGAAGAAATCCCAGAAGAGTGGCATTATAACATCATCATTCCAATTTATAAGAAAGGGGATTATGCGAACTGTAAGAATAGACCTATATGCCTATCTCCTACCACCTTTAAATTACACACCAAAATAATAGAAAGGAGATTGACAAAAATATTGACAACAGACTGGAAGAAGAACAAGCATCTTTTAGGGCAGGAAGACAAATACACGATAACATAAATATTTAAAGAAGCATGATAGAAAAGAAAGAAGAAAAAGGAGAAGAAATATTCGTTACATTCATCGACCTAAAAGCAGACGTTGACTCAATACAGAGGAAAATAATATGGGATTGCGTAAAACTACTAAAAGTACAAATGAAATTAGTAAGGGCGATAAGAAGTATATATAAAACAGTAAATAGAATAGTCAAACTAAATGGAGAAGAATAAAACAACTTCAAAATGGAGGTTGGAATAAAGCAAGGTCTAAGTCCGCTACTCTTTATAGTAATTATGGACATATTGCTAAAAAATACTAGGGCAAGAACCAAAAAAAGTCAGACAGTGATAGGGTATAACAATCTAATACCAATAAAAATTGACTGCCTACTGTATGTAGACGATATAGTGTTAATGGCAAATAACCATAAAAGGATGAAACAATAATCATAAATAACAAGAACAAAGAGGATAATAGAGAAATATATATGGAAGAAGAAAAAATAGAAAAGGTAACGGCACACAAATATTTAAGAAGTGTAATAAGAGAAGATGGGAATATAAACAACACAATAAATAAAAGTGTAAAAATCTAATACACGTTAAATAAGACAATCTTCGGAAGATGAGAAAACAAGAAAACTAAAATAAGAGTGTGTAACACAGTGGTGACAGTTCTTACATACGCGAGTGAAACGTAATAATTGCAAAATAAACAAGAAGTGAAAATTAATGCGACAGAATTGAAATTTCTCAGAAGAATAGCGGGAAAAACAAAGATGGAAGAAAACGAAATGAAGAAATAAGATAAATGACGCAACAGGAAATAATAACGACGAAGATAAATAGAAAACAGCTGAAATGGTATGGTCACATGGTACAGATGAATCAGAATAGATTGGTGAAGAATATTGTAGAAATGGGCAGAGTAGGTAAAATAAGTGTGGGAAGACCTACAAAGAGTTGGATGCAAAGAATGGAAGAAAATAAAGAAAAAAAGAGAAGACGGTAAACGAAAGCAGAAATGAAAATACTAGCATTGGACCGGGCGGGATGGAAAAAAAATGGGACAGAAGTAAATTAATCCGACACCATTAAGGGTGTAAGGAGGATGGAAGAAGAAGAAGAAACATTTCGAAAATATTTTATTACTACTGAGGACGATAACTGTAAGTGTTGTCAAAACATTTAGGTTTGTACACGCTTTTTAGTTTAGTTAATTCTCTGAGTTGCTCAACACTGTATTCACTTGAATCACCTTTACAATATTTCTTATACAGAAAAAGGTATTCCAGGAGCTCAGGTCAAATGAACAGTTTTTTGTACGGTGAAATTGTTTTTCTTGCATATGATGCCGTCATTTGATCATACCGAACAATACCAAAAATGTGGCCATTCTAGGCTGCTTCTTCTTCAGACTTTTTTTTTCACTGTAAACATAGGAGGATGATTTGTGGTAGTAATTATTAAAGCATCCAATTTATGCTTTTGCTTAGCCACAAAGACTTGCTTCCTACACATCTAAAGAATTTACCGCGTTTAGTTTTTGCTTTATGACGTGCTCCGGGTTACCATGATGATTGGACTTGAGGGTACCATTGGCATGAGTCCTTAACTTCAAAAGTTTTTCAGATAACAAAACAGTATTGTAGTGGTTTCTGCATAAACATACGGTGCTCTTTTAGAGAGTAAGGTTTTATTAATCAGAGGACTAACTTTTCTGTTGCAGTATTTTCTCCATGGTTTTCCGTTTCCCCTTTAATTTTATAATTATTCATGATATAATATTTCGATCGTATTTTATTATTTATTATTTATAATTATTATTATCTTTATTGTGTCTGCTATATATTTTCACGTGTGACACGTATCCATCAGTGTCCGTTAACTGTGGAACTTGATTCGGTCCTATTCATGTCAAAGTCCTCTGGAAAATGTAGCAGCAGATAGTCTAGCGATAATTCCTTTGTAGGTTCAGAGGCATGCTAATATCGAGATTAAAAGTGTAGCTAAATGCAATGTATTTTAATTCTGAGTCAAGAACGGGAATTGCTGCTGTTGTGGTTTCCCGTGATGATTCGGAATCTGCTAATATAAAGAGTTCGCCAGCGCTGCTCTACGTTTCTCAGATGAGTGAATGGTTTGGTCATTATTATTCTGCTCTGATGATGAAAGGTTGGATAAAGAATCTTGTCTTTTGAATTCACTTGTGCCTGCTTCCTCGGCATCTCTATCAGGAGGTTCGTTTGGTTTCAATACGCATTTGATGCACGTTGGCTGTTATGGTATGGATCCATACCCTCATTATCACTAAACTCTAGCAAAGTACAGGTTGTAGGTTCCGATCCTACTCTAGATAAACTTTTTATTTATGTATTTAATAAAATTAATAATTTATTGTACAAATTATTCAACTCCCTTTGTTGGCATTCATTGGCAATATTCTTAAACAAACAAAGCGATCGGTATTAAAGTAAATGTTTTTTTCAATCTGATTGGTTAAGGTAACTATTACAGTACCTACTGCCTTTGCAAGAGCTACTTGTGGGATGCAATAAGCAGCATAGCTTTGTGTTTATTACAAAACAATAGTATTCGAAAGTTATAAAGTACGCAGAGTGGCCAAACGTGGAGGGGGTGGAAGATTGTATAAAGACGGAATAAGTTAGAGAAATGATTTTTGAATCAGGGGTATATATCAATAGGCACTACATTTTAAAAATAATTTTGATCATACATGGTGTTTCGTGTTATTGGAGCAAACTAAACCGATCCTTTTTTAAATTGAACATCCTATATATTATTACATTTTTGGAAAGCCCATAAAATACGCTTTCATTTAATATCAAATTGTATGGGTCTATCTCCTTTCTTTAATAGATATTAAATTGTTTTTTAAAAATGATCCCACCTGCGGCTGCCTACACTGATTTGTTAGACGACTCTTGTTCGTTTTAAAATGGCAGAAATTTTTTTCTGATCCGTAGTATTTTGAAATTTCTTTACTTTAAAATTTTTTTTAATAATATACAGTGAGTGACACTGTTTGTAAATACAACTTTTTTAAATTTTTTTAATGGCATCCCCCTCCCCCCATGCTATTCATGGCATTCGATGCCTCGTTCGATATTCTTTCTTTTTCATCAAGCATGTATTATATCTAAAATTAATAATTTTCAAAATATTTGCAGTTTATTTGTAAAATAGAGATTGTAATACAATAAGACTGAAAATACAGGTATTAAGTTGGCATGGCATCCTAGTTTCTTACTAAACAAATTTTTCCAGTAAAAACAAGAGTTAATACGACAATTACAAATTTTTTTAAACAAAATTAGTGCATAAAATACTCTTGTTGCTAGGCAAATTTAAATCAGTCCTTAGTAAAATTTCTGAAGTACTCACTTTGATTATGTTCAGATCAACGATTTCATTTTTTACGTCTTTTTGTAAATGTAAACGTTTAAAGATGGTCATGGAATTGTAGTTTCATGTTAAATAATTGTTTAATCAAGTTGCATTAATTTATAAAAGAAACTTTGGCGTTCTTTTTCATGCTAAAAAATTTTTCCAAGTAAAAACAAGAGTTAATATAATAACTACAAATTCATTGAATTAAATTATTCTAAATTTAACAAAATTCTTTGAACAAAATTGGTGACTTCTCTTTCGTTCAAGGGAAATTTTAATCACTCTAATGAAATTTCTAAATTTAAATCAGTTCTTAGTAAAATTTCTCAATTTGATTATGTTCAAATCAACTTTTCCATTTTCTACGTCTTTTTGTAAATTTAAATTGGTTGCTGGTCAAATAACAAAGATTATTTGAAATTAATGTTTAAACTCGCAATTAAAAAACAAGAGCTCCATGAGAGTATTGCACTGAAAAAAGAAAAAATGTTTGTAACGATTGGTTCTATTCTGTTTAAATCTAATTCGTGTTTTAGTTTATTCAGTGTTGAAAATGACTCTAAATATTCAGGAAATGGTTTTAATGATTTTTATTCTTGGAGATTGTCAAAAAAAATGCTTACTGGCAAGTAGAATTTATGCAGTAAGATTCCAATCCCGACGATGAAAAAAAGCCGCGACGTAGGCGTTTCAAGATATTTTACAAAGATTTGAGGAAACACGAAAGTGGCTAATAAAGCAGTGATAAATGATGAAAACCAACTTATAGTTTTAGTTGTAATGCAAGAAAATCCACATGTAAGTACTTCACACATATGACATATGACTCATATAAAAAAATCTAGCGTGAAAAATATATTAAAGGCCCATAAATACCATGGATATCATATAGAACTTCATCAACAACTATATGGTTAAGATTTTGAACGAAGAATCAATTTTTGCAACTGGTTTTTGCAAAAAATTGCAGAAGTTTCTAATTTTCTCAATTCTATATTATTTAGTGACGAAGCTACCTTCAAAAGTAATGGTTTAGTGAGCAGACGTAATATGGATTGTTAGAGCACTAAAAGTCCTCATTGGATCAGGCATGTTGACTAACAAAATCGGCGGTCACTAAATGTATTGGGGGGGGGGGGTTATTGGGTCCTATGTTTATAGGTCCTTATTTTTTTGAAGATACCCTAACCGGCGAGGTGTATTTAAATTTTTTAAGAGATGAGCTGCCTAACTTTCTTCAAAATATTAATGAAGCAGTTTATGGACATATGTGGTTCTAGCATGATGGTGCACCCGTCCACTACCATCGAGATGTACGAACGTTTTGAAATCACTGGAAAGAAAATCAGTGGATAGGTCGAGGAGGACCTATTTCTTGGCCACCTGATCTGACCGCACTAGATTTCTTTTTCTGGGGTTACGTAAAAGACCACGTGCGTAAAGAAATTTCAACCACACCAGAAAATATGAACGAAAGAATCAGAAATGCTTTTATCCCATGGCCGACATTAGAGTTAGTGAAAAATAATTTTGCGCGACATGTTAATAAATGCATTGAAGTTGAAGGAAGAATATTCGAGCATTTATTGAGAGATTGATTTTTGATTTGTTTTCTTTTTCATTTTATTGCTCTTGTTTTGTTGTAATTTTTATTGGTTAATTTTATTACACAGTGTTGCATATAAAAGTAATACATATTTACAGTTATTTTCACCAGATTAATTTACTGAAAACAATTCATAGTTAAATCACAATATTAAGACGAATTTGGTAATGCCAATAGATAAAAAAATAAACTAAAAATACTTTCGAAGATTCGAATTTTTACAGTAGAATTAAGAGTATCTCAAAACGTTGTAAGTGATAGATATCTAAGAACTCCAAAGTTTTGTTTATAAGTTAATACAACTTGATTTAAACATGTTTTAGCATGAAACTACAATCCATGACCATCTTTATACGTTTACATTTACAAAAAGACGTAAAAAATGAAATCGTTGATGTGAACATAATCAAATTGAGTACTTCAAAAATCTTACTAAGAACTGATTTAAATTTGCCTAGAAGAAAGAGTGTTTTATGCATTAGTTTTGTTTAAAAGTCTGTTCAATGTAAAATAATGCAATCAATTTGTAATTGTTACAGTCTCTTGTTTTTACTTGAAAATTTTTTTTAGTAAGAAACTACAATCCCATGGCCCACTTAATACCTCTACTTTCAGTCTTTTTGTATTACAATAACAATTTCACAAATAAACTGAAAATATTTTGAAAAATTATTAATTTTGCTTGATGAAAAAGAAAGAATGTCAAACAAAGCATCGAATGACACGAATATAATGAGGGGGTGCCGTTTAAAAAAACAAAAAAAAATTGTTTTCACAAACAGTAACACTCCCTGTACATTATTAAAAAAAAAATCTGAAAATTAAGATATTTCAAAATACTACAGGACCACCAAAAATGTTTTGTCATTTTAAAATAAATAGTCGCCTAACAAATCAGTGACGGCGACCGCAAGTAATATAATTTTTTCGAAAAACAATTGAATATATCTAAAACCAAAGGAGACATACCCATACAATTTGGTATCGAATGAAAGCGTATTTTATGGGCTTTCCAAAAATGTAATAATATATAGGGTCTTTCATTAAAAAAATATAGGTTTAGTTTGCTCCAACAACATGAAACACCCTGTATGATCAAAATTATTTTTAAAATGTAGTAGCTATTGATATCTACCCGTGGTCCGAAAATCATTTCTCTAACTTATTTCCTCTTCATATCTTCCACCCCCTCCTCGTTTGTTCGCCCTGTATAGTATTAAAGAACAAATTTCATATGACACAGTCCAAGTCCACATTTAGAATATGAACCGCGTGAGGGTGAGTTCTCTAAAGGACGAGTTCTGTCATGGTTGTATGAAACCATTTTTTTTCCATTTTGCATATTTTTATTCAAAAAAATCCAATTAAAATAAGATTTAGGAAATTCATATGGTTACCAGGTTGATAACATTGCTACTGTCACTAGTAAACGTAAGTATACACCAATCATAACCAACATAAACACACTTTACCAACATGAAGAAAATAAATGTTCACTTTCATAAAGTGAAATCATTTGGTTTTTATAATGAACTTATAAATGATAAACAGAATTACATAAACATACTAAGAAATAAATAAATAGAAACCGTATGCCGTAAGAACTGCAGTACTTTAATAAACTAAATAAGTAAACAAGGAGTCTTTTACGGATATTAAAAGTGCGGTTTCGCGAGAACGATACGTCCACACTACACCAAAATGTATGAATTAGGCAGAGGTACTTCGGTACAATCAAATTTTAACGTACTAAGAACGCTGTATATTAATATAATTGGTGTTAAATGTGGCAGTGATCATAAATCCTTTATATAGCAAACGCGACGCCGATAAACGTTTTCCCTTTTACTAACAGTTTAAGTTTAAATTTATGTTTGTCGAAATTAGCACGTCTGAGAGGATGCCGATCAGCGTTACAGTCCTTTAAAGTGTTAAAAACACTTTGACTGCTTTGAAGGTAAAATTCAATTATTTTTGAACATATCTAATTCGGTTAACACGCTGTTGAATGGTTCATATGCAAATTGATTTCCCAGTAATCCTTTAAAGTTACGCGCAAACCACCCATAATAAAAATAGCGACTTCAATTAACATCCTCGTCTAAGGTTTACATTGAAACACGTTCATCATATGGAAACTTTCAGTCAAGAAGAAATGTTAACATGTGTTATTTCTTATATCCAAATAGTTCACCTTAATCTACAACTAAACGCGTATCACCAATTATCCAAAGTGCATAATCACACTAAATCTGATTGTAGCCGCTGTTTTGAGTTTGTATTTTACAGTTACAAATACAGCACACTATCTAGTACGCTTTGAATCACAGTATTTGGAAACTCTAAAATCCAACTGAATAAAAATTTTAAATATACAAATGAGAACCCATGCCATGAAGTGCATTTTAATAACAATCACCTAAAAAGTTCCCCGTAAAAATTTTTACACGTCTTGATTACAGAAACTTTAAAAATTCAAGAGTATCTAAAAGGTAGAAATGTAAAAAAAGCGAAAGTTGTTATATACGTTCTACATTAAGTTGACATTCTGTAACTTTTCCAGATTAAGTAATAAAATTGATTAACGAGAAAAGTCAATTAGATCGTGGTTTCAACTATCGAGTATTCATTGTAACCATTTGTCATTTTTCGAAATCATAAAATTGAAGTAATAATTTAGCTAGCATTATCTAAACGAGCGGTATGTTTTAGGTCATCCATGTGTTTTTATTATGAATGACCTGTCAAAATGGTGGGCAAAGATGTCAGAGCCCAGCATAGGGTTATTAATAACTTGCCGGCGGCTCGACTTGCCCAGCTTATCCTACATATTAGCTAGCGACTCAGTAATAACCACTCATGCTGGATATCCATCAATCATGTGCAAATTATACAGTTGAGCCCCGCACACAAAAATTATGACTGTCATTCGTGTAATTCTACGGCACGTCAAGATTGCTAGTTTATAATCAAAGTTTTTTTATAAAAACAGCACTAATAATATGCAATTTACCTAATTATATATTAAACAAGGAACAGCTTTAATTTTGAAGCAGTAAAAAGTGTCGTTAATAGTAATAATCTTATTCAACAGTCGTTAGGATCTAAATACCATCAGAAACTTAATTTTCGGATAACTAACTGATTGTTACATTATGTCCTGTCTCACGATTATTTATGCTTGAAACCGTTAAAACAGGTAGGTTGTGTATAATTATAAAAAAACCAGGGCAAATTGGCTATAAATGTTAACACAACTCTAGTTTAATTTATATATATAAAAAATTACATAAATATTAGAAATCGTACATTAAAACGAAGTTTTTTTAATGTAAATTTTCAAGATACAGTAACCCAAACATTTAATCTTCGATTAGCGTAGAGAGTTAAATAACAAATAACCTAATGTACTATTATAATGTTTTGGAGATGCAAAATGGTATAATCAACATAATTTTTACTTTTTCAAATGTAATACCGCGGATCCATTAGGCTTCGTCATTTAAGAAATTCTCAGTTTTGGGGTAAGCTTATTATCATGTAATACGGTTACTAGCAATAAAATATGGCTGCTTTTTAGCACCATAATATGTTTGCTCAAGGAGTAATTAAGGCAAAGATCCTCTAATATAAACTCCCTAAGGATATAAAAAAAGTAGGCAACTTTAGCACGAACATTTATGAGTTATATACCCAACTGTATAATAATTTGTATATACACTGAGATTCGTTACTAAGGTTAAACTTAAACCACAGAGTAGATAAAAAGTAATCCATATTGCAATGTACGTTTTAAAGTTAGCTTTTGAGGTTTGCAAAAAAAATTGACAATTCTAAATACTTAATTATTTGCGTAACAGCACAAAATATAATATTATACACGGTGATAAAGGAAATCTTGTGTTCGTTCACTCAATCTCGGTGTGGGTGTGTGTGTGTGTGTGTGCGTGTGTGCGTGCGTGCGTGCGTGTGCGTGTGCGTGTGCGTGTGCGTGTGCGTGTGCGTGTGCGTGTGCGTGTGCGTGTGCGTGTGCGTGTGCGTGTGCGCGTGCGCGTGCGCGTGCGTGTGCGTGTGCGTGTGCGCGCGCGCGTGCGCGTGCGTGTGCGTGCGCGTGCGCGTGCGTCCGCGCGTGCGTCCGCGTGTGCGCGTGCGCGTGCGCATGCGCGTCGGCGTGCGCGTACGCGAGCGCGTGGGCGTGAATGATATGTGAATGATATGTTGGCAGTTTATTTTGAATGTATGAGAAATACAACCGTTGCTGCTAGAGTGTATGCACTGCAGTACCCAAATAGACGGCATCAAAGCAGAAGGGTTTTTCTCCGACTCGCACACCGTGTGCGTACTACTGGAAATGTGAATCTTCCTGTGTACCGAAGACAACGCAGAGGTAGAACAGAGGAAAATGTTATTGATGTTTTAGCTTATGTAAATGTTAACCCTCATTCAAGCACCAGAGCTATAGCTAGAGACTTGGGTATATGTCGAACCACCGTCCAAAATATTTTAAGAGAACACAGGTGGCTACTTGTTTATTAATGCATGTTTTATTCGGTATTATAATGATAAAAATTTTTTTCGTTTGTCATTATATGTTTATGTCCAGTTTCAATAAAACAACAAATTATTTAATGATATTATCTTATGCTATGTGAATAGATTTTAACTAACAACATGATAATTAAGTGAAGCAAAGTAAAGTAAAAAGCTACCAATAATAAAAAATAATGAGAGGGCGGGCGAAAAAATTCATAATAACATTACGAGAGTTAATGCATTTAAAGTCCTTTTTCGTTTACTAACGACGAAGGACTTCAATGTGTCTTATTGATCTGATTACTTTATAATATATACTATTTTAGATTGCACCAATATCACATGGTCCTACACCATAGATTGAATGCTCAAGATTTCGATACCAGGTTGGATTTTTGCAACTGGCTCTCAAATATGATACACGACGATCCTGAAATACTTTCACGAATTATGTGGACAGATGAGGCTACTTTTCATAGTGATGGTAGTGTAAATCGACATAATATGCACTACTGGTTTGAAACGAATCCCCATTGGATGCAGGAGGTCCAACATCAGTGCCGTTGGTCTATAAATGTGTGGTGCGGGATTCTAGGTGAAGAAATGATTGGGTCTTTTCTTTTTAATGAGACTGTTAATGGAGAAAGATATTTAGATTTTTTAAGCAACGAATTGCCACTTCTTTTAGAAGACGTACCCTTGGCCATTCGTCGTGACATGTTTTTGCAACATGATGGGCGCCCGGCACGTTATTCTAGAGATGTTCGGAATTTCTTAGATCAATCATACCCTGAAAGGTGGATAGGACGTGGAAGTTTATTTATTTGGCCACCAAGGTCTCCAGACTTAACTTGTTTAGATTTTTATTTGTGGGGGCGAACAAAGATCTCGTTTATGCCGATAGACCCACAACAAGAGCTGACATGATTATAAGAATACGACAGACAATACGAAGTATTTCAAGGACAGAAATTGAAACTGCTGTTCTCTCCACCCGTCAGCGATTGATTTCATGCATTGAAAATGATGGACGACATTTCGAACATCTAGGGCGCCACTGATGATGTAGTTATTTATTTAAAGTTTTAATTGTTAGATTTATCACATTATTATTTTATAATTTGTTCTCATTGTTAGTACGACAGCATTACATTTAGGTAATCTAGCGGCAACCATAACATTAGTATGATAACAGTTTAAATTACTGCAGACCAATGTAAGATCTTTTCATCCAGGCTAAATTTAATAATTTCCGTTAACGCGAACTAGCCTACTAGACGTTGGAAGAACAATTCCCGCCATTTACCTGTTTCTTACGATATCTCAGGATAGGAAAAAGATATCGACTTGCAGTTTTCACTGTTTTATTACTAATTTAGTCTACATTTTAAAGACCTACTTAAATTGTTATTCTTCCATTTAAAATTGTAAAGAGAAAACACAATATTAAAAAAATATTAAACAGCGACGTCTAGCATTTATGTTATTAATCAGATTGCTTCAAATTTACAAATTTTCTGTTGTTTAACAAAAGCTCTTTCAAACAACATCAAGTTTATTAAAATCGATCAAGCAGAACCTGAATTAAAGGCGTTTTTTCGTAACAAGGTTCCCACTCTCCCCCACCCCTTATTTGAAGAGACAGACTAAAACTTGTCAAACAAAAAATATGCAGAATTTGTCGAGGAATCTGATTATAATATTTAATATGCCCCTTAATTGAGTAAATTTTGCTTTTAAAATTTTAACTGTCAAATACGCCCTCTAGCGGTGGACCTACAATTCTGAAAATAATTTCCAGGCGTTTCTCGATGCCACTTTTGTTATAAAATTTTTTTTCCGAACCTGTGCTATAATCCATTTCTGTGATATGGCCGACGGCCGTTCTTAGTTGACCATCCGGTACATTAGTTTCTTGATCTAATAAAACGTCTGGTAAATGCTTTTCAATAAAAATTAGTAAACTTTGTAGTTTTGAATTACAAAGAATATTTTTTACATTTAAGGTTATTAGTTTTGTGAAACTATTTATTTGTTTTAGTGTTACGCTTTACAAAGTTAAATATATTCTGTGCTCGAATCTGTAGAAAACACCGACGGTTGCGAAGCGTGTACAATATCTGGTTCAGAATCCGAAGCACCTGCTTTTTGGTCTGTAGCTTTTTGTAAACTTTTGATTAACCTTTTACATCTCTCCTTCAATGCTCTGCCCTTTAGGTTAGATGCTATTTGCGTTATCACTCCTACGAGCCCTGCTATGTTTAAAGTATATTCTTTGGCTACGCTTAATGCCGATTCGCTGTTCTTCACGTTGATTAAAAAATGAGAGAAATCTTCGTGTTCTAGCACCTACGAATTGTTAAGCCACATAGATTTAATCCATTCAAGCTCTTCTACGTCTTCCGATGTAGAGCTTCTTTTCTGTTTTTTAGTACTTCTATTTTCATCTCTACTTGTCCTAGAAATATCTGATCTGGCCTGGATGCAGTTTGTGGTATATCTACAGTGCTAGATGACGATGTTGAGCGTACGGGTCGCTTCTTATTCACATCAATAATGGTCATACTTACATCGTCATTACCTTTTTCTCCATTCAATTGGGAACTTTTGCTTGTAGTTGTGACTTTACTAGATGTGGTGCAATCTTCATCTTTATTTACTGGAGAAACTGATGTATCTTCTTTAGTGGTGCTAATTAAAACGTTTTGAGTTGCAGGTGTGTTTGTGCATTTACTAGCAATATGCCCCAATCCTTTGCAATTAAAACATTTTATGTTATCATTCGTTAGAAAAATCATGTGATCATCTCCTTCGAAATTAATTACTACGGATTCTTGTAAATTATCAACATGATAAGATAAAGATGTATACCTGACGTCTAAAACTATAAACATGTGCATAATCACCTATGCCTAGGCCAGCTCCTATAAATGAAACGGGAAAGACCACAGCAAGTTTTTTTCCTTTAATTTCTCTTCTATAACGTTATGCGGAATAGAAGAACAGACATTCGAGAGAACAATCCGCTGAGCAGATGTAACATGTCTACGCGCTGTGATAATTGTTTAGACGATAAGAATATACAAATCCTATTATTGGAAATTCTGGATGCAAATAATGTTACCTGTTTTCGTTACTAACGTATAAAAAAGGAGTTGGATAGTTACCCTAAAAAAATTATAATGAAAATTATTTCATTTCTTTTAATTTTTTAAGCTTAGCATTTAGATGTCTGTCAACCTCTGTCTGTCTGTTTGATATAGATTATTGTTTTTGTTCTTACAATGTTGCTTACTTTCGTAATGAACGTATTATAAAAGAGGTTGCATAATTATCTTAAAAAATTAAAAACGTAAAGACAAAATTTACATCGATTGGGGCTTGTATCTCCATAGCGTAGTTGGTTAGAGCGCTACTCTAGTAAAGCACACGTCGGTTCAAATACTACTCGAGGTAAACTTTTTGTTTATGTGTTTAATAAAATTAATAATAATGTTGAATTACATATTTACTTTTGAACTTATTCATTCATAACAAAACTTACAATAATCCTAAACAAACGCCATTAAAGTTATTTCATTCCTCATAATTTCCATTTTGTATGTTGGAAGGTCGTGTGATGTTCCACACCAGATATACGATATTACTGTATGGTTTAAGAATTTCTAAGATAGTACCCCTAATCTGTATTATAATCATAGTAATACCCAGTAATAAGACATGATGTATTGTATAAAACGATGTCCGATATTTAAAATTAATGCACAATGTACGATAAGTTTGTGTAAATTCATTTTATAGCGTAAATTTCTTTCTACGGTGTGCTAGAAATTTTCGTGCAAATGAATGAATATTTAGTGCTGATTAGTTTTTTATGGCCATAACATTTATATTAATTCTCCAGTATTTAAAGGTGATACGTTTTTTTATGGCTATGTCATTTATATTAATTCAAAGTTTTGAAGATGTCGATTTATATTATGTATTTGATCTAAAACTAATATTGGGACTTATTACTTTTACCACTCTGCTGCATGTATGAATGTAAGAAATAAATTCTGAACGATAATGGTACTGTGCATTGTAGATATTCACAAAATATGCCCCTGAGCATACTTCGTATCTTTCATTTTATCTTAGGTAATGCCACTAGTATACTTTTTTTCTCACGATAACATTTTATTTGATAAAAACAAACCGAATGATAAAATCGCGAGTTCGTAAGGACGAGTGATTTTATCTTATTCAAGTTATTGGAAAATGGTCTATTAATGAATGAGTTCAAATTCATAAATAAATTAACAAACGATTGGCAATAATTTTTTTTTATAAACCAGATTTGTTTACAGGTCGACCAGTCGTAACATGGTTGTACTTAATACAGGTCCGAAACTGTCGGGTGACCGGATCGTAACATAATTTCGCGTAGAGTGTACTCCGTCAAATAATTTTGTTTAATCGCATTGATATTAATTTCGCAAATAATAAACCGTTAGAATAATAGGATTTAAACAAAGCCTACAGTTTATATTATTGGTAGAAATAATTAATTACTAAATCTTTATTCGATTCAATATTATTAGACAGTTTTAAAGATGACATCCCAGAATGCTCTCCACAGACGAAAGCTAACGATGCAAAATCTCATAACCAAAAAACCAATTTACCAAAATTTAATCACACTATAATATTGTTGTAAAAACCTTCACAACTAAAAACCTATTAAGGATTTAGTAAACATTTTTTCCGGCACCTTCAACAGCTTGAGTATGTAGCAGTAACAGTGCACATCCCTTCAGCGCAAATAATTTTCTGATACTTCAGTTTTGCGGGACAGGATACTTTTTCTATTATTCTATTGAGCTATACCTCCAATCTTCCAATAGTAGTCCTTCTAGCAGCTTTCAATGTCAGACATATATAACTGGGACGTACGAACACGAAACCTTCACGACTAACATTCAGAATCAAGATGCTTCTCTTTTTTGATTAAAAGTGGTGTTTTTAAAAGCAAATTATTGATAAAAATGATTAGCACTTAAATATGTTAAATATTATTATACCGTTTTTATGGTATTCCAAAACATCATCTAAGGACCTAAGGGTACTATGGAGAATGCGATACTCTAATAGATTACAGTTACATTACTTTTTGTTTTCACTATCGCAGTTATCGTCACCTACTCTTCCAAAACTGTCAAAAACACTTTAAATAAGTGATTATTTATACTTCTGACATAGCACACCAACCAAGAAATCCGTAATTCAATGTTTATTACGGATTGCTTATATTTAAATTAATCATATTGTTGGTTAATTGAATTTTACCAGATTAGTAATATCACGATTTGTAAAACAGCCAAATTGTACCAACTTGACTGAAAACTGGCTACAAAGCTGTATTATAACTCAGAATACATTGTTTCACTAATATGCATATATGACAACCTTTGTTGTAGTACTAATCCTAAATATAATAGTTACCGTTTAAGTTATTACTACTAATAACAATTACTATTACTATTGTAATCTTCGCGAGCACTAGCATAATAAAAATGGGTGCGAGAATCGCAAGGTTAAACAATTTAAGTCATTAGGTAAGTGAAACGATACATTTACCTGTGATTACTTAGAATATACTTTTTGCGCAGCTTCACTAAAGATGTCCGATGGCCCTTGGCTAACGTTGGTATAAAGTTTGATATGGAAGAATGAAGTAGATTAAAATCCATTTAAGGAATTAGATGCGTTTAATGAAGCATCGTTCAATATTCAGGGAAGATTGAATATAGATGGAGCACTGAAAAATATCATACGTAACAAAAGAAAAAAAGTCGCAAGGAACGTCAAAATTCCTCTAGAAACATGATTGCTACTAATGCTTCAAGATATTACTAGTTACAATCTAAAACTCGAGAAAAGAAAGTACCTTAGAGTACTATCTAACGGAACCATTGTTGGAACGGAATTTAGAGGTTATCACATTTATAAGTGTTAAAAAATTTCATCTAGGAAATCACTGATGTAAACAAATCAACTAGTCATTCACGCATTTTTGACGAACAAGGACGCAGTGATTTTTGGAAACGATCAAGTGGTCGCAAAACAAACGCGTTGTGCTCTAATAACCGTCTTCCAAAGTGCACGAATATGGAGCGCGGGCTTGAGGTAACGCTTAAAATAAAAAAATTAATTTCAAATTTTGCGTAACTTAGTAATTTAGAGTAGACTAAATTATTTGTTTTATTGTCACGCTTGTTTTACGGTTTAAAATATTTTAAAGAGCTTGGTGTTATTAAACCCAAGTGTTTATTTGAAGTAGTTACAAAAATGTATGTACCTGTGCGTACGTATGTGTGGGGATACGTGCGTGCGTGTGTGAACGTGTGCATGTGTGCGCGTACGTAAGCGTGTGTGTGTGTGTGCGTGCTCGGAAGGTTATATTTTATTCAACATTTATTTATCTACCTATTTGATTAAATTGGCCACATTTTATCCAATTTGAATCAAGTGACATTCTATACTTGTTTCCGTATGTACGAAAATCGCCACACGAGGTAGGAATGTTTATATAGGTTTACTTGTAAAATAGCTTCGAGCATTAATTTCGGTGGATGTTTAACAAAGTAGAGACCGAGACACTATTATTTTTATTTTTAGATTTGTCCCCCGAGTTCATTGTAAAGAAATCACTTTAAACATCTCATAAATTAATATTTGTTTTTGACACCTTGCTTGTAGCAAGACTCATTGTAAAGTATTGTAGTGTAAAGTGAACCAAGCAAAAGTGTGGGAACCTGTGAAATATAAAATGCAAGATCATAGTCTACCTTATAACTCACCTGCTTCAAGAACACTGTCTACACAAGCAAGGTTATCCGTCGTAGCCTTTGACTATAAAGACGCGTTATCACATTATATTTTCCCATTCTGTATTTTCTTTATTTGCATTTTTGTTATCCTCGCACTCGAGAATCTTTCATCTTTATTTGTGTACCTAAACAAACGATTTCGTTATTCTTCTTTTACAAACGAAATGTTTGTAAACTTAAAGTCGAATATAACTTTGAGTTTACTGCAAAGCATAGCTGTATATGTGTAAAACTCTTGTGAGTGCTAGCTTGACATTCATTGCAATTGCAACAATCTATATGTTTGGGTATTAATCAAATGTATTAAATCACCCATGAAACCTTTCAAATAAGTGAATCAGTTAGACATTTGATTTTTTTAAGAAAATATGAACTTACACCATTATCGCACATAATGAAAAATATATATTTTGGGTTAATAAATGATTTATCTTTTATACAAATTTAAACGTTTCGGTAACAATTACAGTTGTCGTCCACAGTAAAAAATAATAACGTCAAAAATTAATTGATTTGTTGAAATAACTTTTTGGAATATGGAATCGCAAATATGAGCCTACTAGTAATATAACAGTTTGATGAAAGTATTTAAAAGCCAACTATGGAATCTAATTCTATTTTAGTAATGAATAGCTAAATCTTATAAAATTAAATAACATTAAGCTTCCTTGAAGATAACAAATCAGAACACTCTTTAACGGACAAAAGTTAACAATAAACATGTCATCAACAAAGAACGTCATAACTTGATTAACGTTTATTAAATTTAAGTGTGAAGTTGTGAAACACTTTAATTAGAAATTGGTAAAAGCATTCACAAACAGAAACTTAGTATTGTAAAGATCCCAAAATCCGTAAATTAAT
Source organism: Vesta saturnalis (assembly GCA_036346205.1). NCBI lineage: Eukaryota > Metazoa > Arthropoda > Insecta > Coleoptera > Lampyridae > Vesta > Vesta saturnalis. The sequence continues at coordinate 355,174 of JARFJB010002356.1, forward strand.
TATTTAATTATCCGCTTAAAAATACTCTTGTTCATAAAATAACTATTTCCCCTTTTTCCGTTATAGATTTCGACCCAAGACCTCATCAACGGGACACCTCCAAGGTCTCACCCAATCACGTTAGATCGCGGACTGTATAAGTGCAAGCGCGACCCGATATTAATTATTTTATAACTTCGTTCCTGAAGTCCTTACGGACATCCTATTACCTCCGATCATTCCGATAACTTCTATCCTGCTGTCGTTCTTGATTTTTATTCCGAACTAGTTGGAATTAGAAGCCGTTATTTCCACCCATTTCAAGGTAAATTATAAAATTTCTGATCATATTCACCAGACCAGTTTTCCGTTCAAATATTTCCTTTCTACACTAAACACTTACCCGGGCGTATGCCCAACGTAAGTAAACCTGTCGTAGTACCCCCAAGGCGTACGCCTGTGTCGGTATTTTCCTGCCTTTGCTTGGCTGAAAGGCGTTCGCCTGTTCAGTTTAGCGTCTTTCTAATTAATCAATGGGCGTATGCCCTAATAATCCTATCCTACCGCAATTACCTAACCTATACACGACCCAGCTGGGAGACCAGACAAATAATCGCATAATAATTTCCAGAACACCCTGTTTCCATCCGATTATCCGGTTAAAACCATTATACCTGTGACCGTAAATACATTCTGTATTCAAGTTAAATTAATTATAAACACGCTGTGTTGATAAATAAATTCCTTTAATTCAAAGCGATTTCTGTAAAGTAGAAACTCCGATTTAATTCTCAAAATTAATCCCGTTCTTGCGTATTTTCCTTAAAGAGATAAGAATAAAACACAAATTAAAAATAAAATATAAACTTTTAGTTATACGTTTTAAAAGAGATACGAAATTATCAAATTTCGTGAGAGTGTGGAGATAAACCACTACTGCTTTTTAATTTTCTTCATCTTTACTGTAGTTTACGAGCCCGATATTTCATATTCTCGTCTTATTGCATAACCCAGAAGTGCAATGAAAGCTACGTAAATAAAAAGTGATACTTTTATTTTATTTTAATCCAAAAATCGATAAAGCACCGGTTGACCTAGTAAACTACATTTATTCTATAGAAACCCAAAGCCATTCCCCTCGTAAAGGCGTTGAATGTTATCAGTTACCATTGTATTCTTCTAGGAATAAATTTACATAAGTTCGCTTCGTATTCCACATGTTAGCTACTTTAACCGGTAATACAAATTCATAGAATTTATAGTAAACAAAAATATTAACTTCTCCTCGATTTAAATTGCTAACTGATTGGCATAGGTATATTTAATTACCCAAATATATAACGGGAATTAAGAGAAATTAATTAAAGTAGAGTATTTTATTATCCTGCTTTACTATTAACTATCCGATCCGCAGATAATCCTCTACCATCCGGATAAGAGCCACCTGAGTGAACCGGTAGGTACTTTTGTTTTTTTTTTAATTTGTGTTTTGCTGAGTCTATTTTGTTTAATTGAAATAGAAAAAAATTTTAAGTATTTTATTTAGTATTGTACATAAAATAGAGTGTTTGTTAAGATCAGGTAGTTGTCATAATTATTCAACGATTCACACCCCTATCTCTGATTAAGCTATTGCCGGGCAAAGCAAATATCTAATAATAATAAAAGTAAGACCGCGTAAGAGCAGTTTACAGTATCAAGTCAAATCAGTTAAAGAAAATTAATATACACTGAAAACAGAATCTGATTTTAATTTTAACTGCATTTACATTAAATTATCGTAGTGATGTGGTAACTTAACATATTTAATTGATAAGTCATTAACTTTAAAATTAGGCTTCGTAGTTTGTTATTAAACACGCTTATTGAACTATTATGTTAATAGCAGGCTTATATCTGCGTTTTCATACTTCAACAATTTATTTTTACAACTCAATTCATTTTTAAGGCTATTATTATTTACTGAACATAGGAACTATAATCGTCATCGTAACGATTTGAACAAAATATAGGAAAACAGTATTTGAGGCCCAAAAGATAAGTATTTTAATTGTTTGACTTTTCATTGATTACAACTGTCATTTTCTATTACATTGTATTACTGTTAAAGGCGCCCAACGATTTGTTACAATTATTAATTAGGTTGCTTCCACCTGGCAATCCATATGTTTCTGTTACTATTGTTAATTTAAATTTGATACTCTCCCCAATTCTAGAGTTAGCCTTTCAACTTTAGGCTGTAATGCTTATTTTTTGTTAGACCTTTTCGCGTTATCTATTGTTCCTAATAGTAATAGTAATAATGGTACAGCGGATAGAAATCCTTCGTGTACTTTGGTAGGAATTACTAAGAATGTTGAGATGGTTGCTTGTAAGAATGTGTAAAGCGCCCTTACCTTCGGCGTTGCTGCATGGTGCACTTTTAGATTTGAAGTCGATTTTGAAAGTGACTCTTTTCAAGTAGCACATTTTCTTTTTGTTAATTCTGTGACATGGGCGATGCTGTAACTACTAATCAGTGCTATTGCTATCACATGCTATACATAGGACTATAAATAGGACGACGTCACTGGTCTTCGTTTATGCTTTGATAGACTCAGATTCAGCTCTAAAAAGGGTGCTTAGTTACGTCTGATATTTCTAACGCAGCTGCGAACTGATAATATGTTTAGTTTATTTCTTTATTTGGACGACGCAATTATTGTTTCTTCCTCACTTAAGGCAAATGTTGATCTCATCAAAATTGTAAGAGACTAACCCCATTGTTAATTTAGAAAATAGTCAGTTTTTCCGCCATGCTTTATCATATTTAGGGTATGTAATGGATGGTTCTCGTTTACTTAATGATCCTAACAAAACTTCCACTATAGTACATTTTCCTCGTCCTACCATAACTACAGAAATTAAAGGATTTTTAGATTTTATCGGTTGGTGTACACGTTTCTTGCCTAATTTTGTTAGTATAACTCCTTTTTTTGATAGTTGGGTAGTCAAATTTGCGTTGATAAAACCCATATGTAAAACTTTGTGGAAAACGTTAAACACCGATTTGACTTTAAGTATGTATTTTTTTTTAGTTTCATAGATTTTCGGCTCACTGATGCCTTAATTAGTTAACGTCATGGTTGAACGCGATCCTCTAATTTTTTGTTGGTAGCATTAGCAGATAGATCCTTCCTATGATGGAAACTGTATTGATTCTTTGCTAGAAACGGATTCCGTCTGGCCCTTACTTACTTTTTCTGGTGGTATGAGATACATATTTACCATTAATATTTAAAACGGAATCATACATTATTTTTGAATTATTAACAGAGGTATGTTATAAAATGTTACTTTTTCGTTTCTAAAACTTTTTCATTTTACCGTTACCTAGAATTACTTTTTATTGGCAGAAATCGTATTTGTTAAAACTGAACAAATAGAACCTTTCAATTTCTTGAAATTTAGTGGTAAATTGAAGGAAATTGTGTATAGCGTTGTAGAACACCCTTTTCTTCAGCGTCATTTTAAGGTGTTTTGACATGTCAGGACCCATTTTTCATGCAGCCTTGCTTACAGATATCCGGGCGAACCCTAATTTTACAATTAACTGTGAATTTTTCAGGCTACTCTGGATACATCATTTTAATTTGAACGTGTTGATAGAAATATTTTGACGGTATTGCATTGGTATTTTTAATTGTAAGGCTATGATTGAAGTGTTTTACTTTGTATACTTTAATTAAAACAAGTTGTAGCGGGTGCCACTTTTAAAATATCGCGGAAATATTGTTACTGGGAGGTTTTCACCTAGCACAATCTAGAAACTATAACCCAGTAAGCAGTTACAGTACTTTGGATGCGTGGTCAGAAGTTATTGTCTGCACTAGATTAGTATATACGTTGGTAAGAATAAGCCTTTTTAATAGTAATAGTAGGCGCCATAAATTTTCTAATATACAACCCAGAAATTTCAAAAAGGGAGTAAAGAAGGAAGGGAACTGAAATAGAAATATATCAAGACAATAAGTTTTACTCAGTTTTTATTCAGTTTTATTCAGTAATTAAAAATTTGTTTATTTAAAAAAAAAAGAAATCAGATTTTAAGTTACTCGAATTATTGTTTTATTCAATGAGACATAAATTAATGTAAACTGTCATGAATGCCAATTTGGAAAATAAGATTTCAAAAATTACAGTTAAACTATTAAAAATACCTATACAATAACAAATAACCAACTTGAAATCATACCACTGTATTATTTTACATATAAGGATTGTCTTATCGGAAATACCTATGACAACAAGGGCCCTAGATTTATAAACAAGCTTGAAAGCAGTATTTCGTTTTTGAAAATGGAAAAATGCCTAGAAACAAATAAACAAGCTGACTTTAATTTCTAATTTTGATAATACACATGTGATTTGACACTAACACCGATTTCATTTCGTAATGCGACTATAGGACTCTGTGCTTTATTTTACCAAACGCTTGTCATTATCATTAGACAACCATAATAATAATAATAATATCACTCAAATTCGGAAATACTTCTGGCAATAAGGGTCCTAGAGTTATAAACAAGCTTGAACGCACTATTCCGTTTTTGAAAATGGACAAATGCCTAGGAACAAATAAACAAGCTGACTTTCATTTCCAGCTTTGATAATACGCATGTGATTTGAAGCTAACACCGATTTTATTTCGTAAGGAGACTATAGGATTCTGTGTTTTATTTTACCCAACGCCTATCTTTAGACAACCATAACAATAATAATGTCACTCAAATTCGGAAACATCTCTGGAAAAAAGGGCCCAAGGTTTATAAACAAGCTTGAACGCACTATTTCGTTTTTGGAAATAGAGAAATGCCTGGGGACTAATAAACAAGCTAACTTTCAGTCCCAATTTTGATAATGCATATGTGATTTGAAACTAACACCGATTTCATTTGATAAGGCAACTATAGGATTTTCTGTTTTATTTTACCCAACGCTTATCAGCATGCTTAGACCATAATAATAATTAACCATAATAATAATATCACTCAAATTAGTGAGTAACACAGTTGTTGAGTTTTGAATACAGTGATAAAAAATGCGTAACCAAACTTGAAATCAATCCTCTAGCAATTAAATAAAGGAAATAAAATAAGGGGCAAGGGTTGGAATAAAAAACGATCACTTAGCAGGGTTGTTGCCGATAATCGTATTGGAAGAACAGGCTTCCAGTAACCATTAATACAATGTACTTATTTTCTGGATTTCCCTAGTTATGTATCCACAATAACAACCTTTCACTATTCAAGTACATCTAATGTGTTTGCAAGAACCCTAATCAGCTATTTACCTGAAAGGGCTGCCCTTGAACATGTAAATATGATTATCACGTTCTTTGTGTGTGACAAAAATCTCTCTAATTAGATTACACTTATTTTTAAAATCAGATGTTTGTTTATGATGCCATCTAGTGGTGTATTTTTAAACTAACGAATGTTTCTTGTGATAGAAGTTGATCGTACTCGTCTCCTTCATCGCTCGAGATTCGCTCATCTCTCTCGTCTTTCTCGTTTCTACCGTCTACCTCATATCTCTCCGCAACCTGGTCTCTCTCGTTTCTGTAGTATCTCTCGTCTCTCTTGCCTTTCTTGTCTCTCGCTTCCCCCGCCTATCGGATCTCTCTCGTCCCCCTAGTCTCTCTCTCTCCCTCTGTCTCTCTCTCTCGCCTCCCTCATTTCTCACGGCTCTCTCCTCATACGCATCTCCCTCGCTTCCCTCGTTTAGGTTAGGTCAATACATGTACAATATTAGGTTAGATTAATAAAAGCACAGTTTTTAGGTTGGGTCAATGCTCCAACGCGGGTATTGATGTTAAATCAGTTTGGTATTTTTAAATTGTGGTTGAGTTTAGCAAGCTGTAAGTAAAGGTAAACTAGTATTTTTGAACTGTAAGCTGCTTTTGAAAGCTGTAACTTGTGGTTTGATTGCTTGGGATTGAATTGATTGAAACTGATTTGCGGATGATCGACTGTTTTTCCACACCGGTGCCCTCACATTTAGGGAGGGTACCAGCTCTGAGTGTAGGTTAGCCTTATCTACAAAGCAAGCGGTCGCTCATAGGAGCGCCAAGGGGTCGAAGACCCTAGAACAAGCTCCGCAGTCTCAAAGCTGTCTTGTGAGATAGCATGAGGATTCCGTTACTAGAATATAATTTCAAATTCCCCGCTAAAAACAAAAATGGCCTCTAAGATGGCCGACAAAACAAGTGAACCTACAAAATTTAATTATGCCTCATAATTAAACATGCTGAGGAATTTAATTATGACCTCATAATCAAAAATAATAAAATTGCAGTCGCCGGAGACCTATAGCTGACAAAAGGACGAAAACGCGATATCCTATACCGGGGGTTAAGGCCTGAGAGCAAGCTCCGGAGTCCTATACCTTCTTATGATATAGCTTGAGGACCATCTTATTTGAATATAATTTCAAATTTCCCGCCAATTACAAAAATAGCCCACAAGATGCCCGCCAAATCAAATGTCTGAGGTTGCCTACCCTCTAGGGGTCGGGCTGCTAAAAAGACTCAGAATGCTGACATCTGGACCAACCGCATCCCTAAACCCAGGGGGTTGACTGAGAAAATGGCTCATAATATTACCAAAAGGTCGTTAATTAGGGTTAAAACGGCATCAAAGAGTTGAAAATGGCCCCCGAAAAGAAGCCGACCCTACCCTCACCCCCACTTCTCGCCCCACTCTGACCCCCACTACTTTTCATTAATTATGGCGTAATTTCCCTGAGTGTTCGCATAAACCGATCTGCATTATCGGTATGTATAAAAATTGTAATCAACTTGTAAAGATGTATGAAAAATATAATTGTAAAGAACAAACATGATGACAACAATTATATAAATGGGTGTATAAATGCAACGAACAATAAGCGGTATAGTAAAAATTAATAATTAATAAGTAAATGATAATTTCCGATTTGAAGTTACATTTTGGTTAGTTGGTTTTGGAGAGACATGTACCAGCTATCGTGCAGCGCATGCGCAAAGCGTTATGAAAAGGGCAGGAGTGGCCCTTGCGCACTATCTCTCTCGCCACGTAGCTTTTCTATGGCAGAGACCACCAATGCGCGTTCCAGTATAAGTACAGTTCAGTGGTGCTAAGAGATTACGCTTGCGAAAATGGCGTCAAGGTTAATTCTAATACTTTAGAGAAGCTTTACTTCTTCATTCCTTTATAATGCGTTTATTAAACTATACCATTCGTGATACTGAATAATTGTAAAATAAGTCATTAGATATAAGACTATTTAGACGACAAGCCCACATAGGGCTTCTGATATTTTAGACCTTAATCCTGAAAAATACGTTAACTTGGGTTAAGTTGAAAAAAAAAAGGATGAATAGTATCCAATTATATTGCAATAAAACAAATGATTATAATTAAGAATGAACATTTATTAACTGTATTACGTATTTCATAGTAAATACAAAAGTTACCTTTTGTGAGTACAAATATTTTAAACTTAGAAAATAAAAATGATATATTAAGAAAGTTGCGAGAAAGGATCAACAACTTTTTGATTATTTACCTACTCCATTTGTCACCAAGGTGACATCAGAATTAAAATATGTTTGTGAGTATATAATATTTATTATAAAGGTACAAGGTTTCATTCTTTAATTTTCTGCGATTCTTAATGATATATTTCGTACGGGGAAATATTAGCCATGCTAACAAGATAATAACCATAACTATTTTTCTGATGGAAACTGCACAAAACAATAGGCACAAAATAAAATAATTTGTGTTTTAGTCACTTGCTATAGTTCGTCTCAATAACTCAATAACTAATACTTTGTATAATTATTTATTGCATTGTATGAATGCATCTCTACTCTTACTTGAACTTTAATTGCTAATATATTGTTGCTGCGCCACGCTTATAAGTGCTTAATAAAAAATGCTACAAATAATATTAAAAGATTACTATAATGAAACTGGTATCATTTTAATTTGCATATATATTCGTTACCTTGTATATCATGACATTAAATACTACTAGGATTTAGACAACTTTCCGCTAATGAGATCTTGGAACTTATAAACGCTGCTGTGGGTAGAAATAGAAGCTTCAAACCATTACAAGCACTTGCTCCGACATTCCGTGCACGGCGACTTCATCAAAACGCTAAGCTCACTTTGATAACAACCAGCTAATCCCGGTCTTTGGGAATGCAATCCCGGCTTACAAATTTATGGAAGCTCTGTCCAAGTGCCGACCTCAATAACACCTTCAAATCTGCTCTATTACCATGTAGTCAGAACGTTTTACGGTAAATGAGATTTGGAAAATTAATTATAGTAATCTATATCTTAATATTTTCGTAGAGCTATTTAAAATAATTGATACGTCCAAGTTTTGGTATGTGGTATAGTTTAAAGAAAGTATTTTACAACAATGATAAGACAAAATATTAGATAAGTAAAAAAAGAATATATGGTTAACGGTCCTTAAGCTGAAACACTTTAAACACAATTAGCCGTAAATTTTACAGCGTGACGTTACAAAAGGCGCACTTGACGTAAATGTGATCTAGGTTAAATCGTATTTACAGTTAAACATAATTTGTTAAACTAATATAATTTTCACTGAAACTAATTAGGCTTAAATAAGAAAACATAAAAATTAATTACAACTATATTAAATGATAAAAATTAAAGAGTAAATGTGATCCTACACTATTTGTTACGTGACTTTTTCTAGTTTCTACTTTTATTGGAGCAGTACCGATACAACAAACTATTGATTATGCACCTTAAATGAAAATCAATACTTTGCTTGTGACAATATTCAGTTTTTTGTTTAATCGTGTGGCCAAAATATATTTATAAATAAGGGTGTGACACTTACACTGTCTTGTACAGTAATATATGTTTTATAAAAATTAATCTCAAAATATGTATACGTACGAAATTCAATACAAAGTACCAATCATACCAATATAGTCATCTACCCCACAAGAACTTTCTTAATTTGATTCGAATTTGAATCGTATTCTTTCCTTCGTGTTCCCTGGGTCGAAAAACATCGATTTCGCGAAAAAACAGTTTCGTGTATGTCTGTGTGTCTGTGTGTGGCTCCGAAACTATTTGATCGATTTTAATGAGATTTGACATGGGCCCCTATATCTGAAAGATGTGTATAAGACTGGCTTTTCGTAAAAATCAATTAATGGGAGCGAAATGAAGGTGGTTTTTTTGGAAGTGCATTTCCAAAACCAAAGCCAGAAAGTCTACCTTTGGTGAAAAGTTAGTAACCCTAAACCTCGATCGAAAAATTTGTTTTTAATTTTAATTCCAAAATGGCGGCCAATATGGTGATTTTAATACATTTCGGCGCTTGCGCTGTCACCAAGAAACCATAAAAGCTACTTGCAATTTGAAAATCGCCACTTGTAAGTAAAAGTACATGCATTCGAACGGTTTGTACTCGTAAATATTTTTGAAAAAACAAAATGTTGCCCTTAATTACGTGGTTAAAATGGCCGTTTTTTCAAAATTGATTTTCTCAAACACAATTTTTTTTAAATTTACGTATTTTATAGTCACATATAGAAAATATAATGAACTTTATGAGAATCTCCAACTTATCCAGGACCGGAGTTAGAAATTTTCAAATTTGAAAATTTCAATCCCTCGTAACTATGCTTCTAATAAAAATGAGATCTTGTAATTAAGGGATTATATAGTAGACATAAATAGTTTCTAAACTGCTATATTGAAATATTTTTAGCGCCTCCGGTTTTGCCGAAAATAAGAAAAAAGGTTATTTTTTAAATTTGTTTAATATTTTATATCAAAATTTCAAAAACAAATCTAAAGTATTTTAAATCTAATTTCTCATGTTATCCAAATACGTAAATATATACAGTGATTTGCAAAATATAAGGTGAATAAGAAACAAATATTTTTTGTAGGTAAGTATGTCTTATTATATTGCAAGTTATTATAGTGAGTGATCTATCAACGTATAGCTTTTAAATTTACATATTTTATAGTCACATATAAGATATAACGAATCTTATCTAGGACCAGAGTTAGTAATTTTGAAATTTAAAAATTTCAATCCCTTATAAGTATGCTTGTAATAAAAATGAAATCGGGAAATGTGGGGATTACATAGTAAACATACATAGCTACTAAAGTCTGCCCAGAAACGAAGCGAAGGAAGTAGTTCATTTATGTTACATATAAGCGGTACACGACTTTGTATTAAGTAGTTAATAGATTTCTTAAACTAGTTTTATGATATAACGTATCCATACTATACCTTTACAACATAAGTTATTTATCAATAGCTGCCAATCCTTTAACAATGGGACGTACCTGTTGTTGAGTTCTAAAGTAATGATCATAGGCGTGTACATAGGTTTTGCAGACAAACAAATGACGATTGCAATGTTTTATTGAAAACTTAAGTACAAGAAGTGACTATAAAGATATCATTGTAATATATCATTTAATTATAAAACACTTCGTTTATTAGAAATGATTTTATAATTTAAGGTAAGGCAACAATTATTATATAATAATTACCAACAATTATTAATAATATCCCCGTTCCTTCACAACTTTTAATTAGGATTATTTAATTTCATTATGACTTATTTAGTCAATATTACCTCAGTTTTATATTTTTTATCATAAAACAACCCAACGCCACTATAATCTGCCAAACATGTTGATTTATTCCTTCGCTTCGTTTCTGGACAGATTTTAAACTGCTATATTGGATTATTTTTAGCGCTTCCGGGTTTACCGAAAATAACAAAAAAAAAAATTATTTTAATTTTTTTTATATTTTATAATCAAAGTTTCAAAAACAAATCTAAAGTATTTTAAAGTTAATTTCTCATGTTGGCGAATAAGAGAAAAAATAATTTTGCAGGTAAGTATATCTTATTATATTGCAAGTTATACGGAGCTAGGAATTGCTGCGGGCAATAGTTACTTTCGTTATAGGAGAAAGTGTTGCACGGAAGTCCATCGACCAGATTTTTATATACTGTTTTCATCTTATTTTTACCCTTATTGTTTAGGCCCTTATTTTCGACGCCCTATTTTCAACTCTCCCATTTTCTTTAATCTGGTTTCTATATACAAGATCCTTTGACAGGTCATTGAAACCGTTCCATCATCTAAGGTCTTTTTAGTAGCATGAGGGCCCTAACATGCAAGATTATTTCACAAACTATTCAAATGGGTCAGATAGATTCTCTTTCAATATCTAGAACCCCTTTCACGGATTCTTAAAATTGCGTAAGGATCCGAAGTCCTTTATTTAAACTGCTCCAGTATGTAAGGTCCTTTTGTTAAATACGGTCCCTACATCTTAGGCTACGGTTTTTTTCGAGATATGATTTTGAAAAATACCCAATACCTAAAGCCTTTTTTGATATAGACCCAACATGTTGAAATAAGGGGAAAATTTTTAAAATAGTTATAACGTTTAAGGCCTCTTTGACAGATTCTTTCCCAAATATCTGAAAATATGGTCTTACTTGATGCTTTTAATAGGATATTTACACGAAATCTTCCAGATATAATAATATTGAAGGTTCGTTTGACAGATTCGTGCTCTAATATTTGGAAATATGTCCATTTGTAGCGATGAAGGTATTGACTCAATATCTAAAGATAAGAGACAAATTTATGAAACTGTCCTAACATCTAAGGCCCTCTTGATAGATTCTTGTCCGAACATCTGGAAATAAGCTCTTTGCGCAGGAACCATGCTTGAAAACATCTATGGCTCATTGGAGAATTCGTTGTTAAATGTCTCAACACTAAGGTCGTTTTGACTGGATATTAACCAAACATCTTGAAATAAGGACCAGATAGCTAAAATTGTCTTACCATCTAAGGTCTTATTAACAGATTCTGGAAATACGGTATTTGGTAGGGATTATACAGGATAATTTCCCTAAATATAAGATCCTTTTGGTAGGATATTCGCTCCACACCATGAAATAAGGAATATCTAGAACTCATTATAACTAATATACCTTTAACATATTCTTCCACAACATCTAAGCTAAGCTAAGTGAGTGCAGGGGTCCGGGTGGTGGTTGCTCTCATAAAGCTCCTACGGATTCATTAAGACGGGGCCACGCCCACCCCTTTTACCTGATTGGCTGTACGTGTGTTAAGGCGGGGCTAAGGCTAGACCACAAACACTCCTTTTACCTGATTGATTGACCCCGACTCTCTCGCTTCTGATCGGTTCTTATCCCCACTACTCAGCAGCTGCGCTATGGTTAGAGTATGAATTCTTTGCATTCTGATTGGTTATGGCTGGGAAATTTGAATTTGTATTCTAATAAGGGGCCTAATGCTTACTTATAAGACAGGTGTAGGGCTTCGCAACTTGGTCTCGGGGCTTTGTCTACTTGTCGAGATCCCATTGGGGGGAAATTTGAATTTTTATTCTAATAAGGGGACGCTAATGCTAACTTTTAAGACAGTCGTAGGGCTGCGCAACTTGCTCTCCGAGCTTTGCCCCCTTGTCAAGGCCCCATCGGCGGAAAATTTGAATTTGTATTTAAGTCTCTGCATTCTTATTGGTTATGGCGGGAAATATGAATTTTCATTCTAGCAAGGGTGCCTAATGATAACTATAGGTCTATGGAACTTGATCTCCTGGATCCACCCCATTGGCCAAAATTTTGAATTTGTGACGCCCTTCGTATGTGTCAGGGTCTCAGACCACTGTTACGTACAATACGTTTTGGTATTAGTTATGAGTCACAATGTATCGCAATCGTTTTGAATACGTATTCTAATAAGGGGGCCTAATGCTAACTTATAAGACGGATATAGAGCTTCACAACTTGCTCTTGCCCTTGGTTGAAAATGTGAATTTGTATTTAATTCCCTGAATTTTGCTCGGTTATGACGGGGAATTTGAATTTGTATTCTAATAAGGGGCTCTAATTCTAATTTATAAGACAGGTGTAGGTCTTCGCATCCCTTGCCCTAAAATTTGAATTTGTTTGTGGCGCCATCTAGTTGTGTATAGACTAATTAATGTTTTCTGTAATAGAAGTGGTCCCATCTACCGGCATATCTTAAAACTACACACATATCACTGTACTGGTTATGGGGGAAATTTGAAATAAGAGGTCCTAGTTCTAATTTGTGAGGTCTATATAAGATGTCTACACCAGCTTTCGGAAAACCAAAGAAATCAACCTCGATCAAATCAAACAATGGGGCTTCGCCCCTTGTCTGGCCCCTTGGCGGTAAATTTGAATCCGTATTCTAATAAGGGGTTCTAATGCTAACTTGTAACACTACATAAATAAAGTTGGCCGCGAGTAGGATTTGAAAATACGGTAACTTATAAGACAGTCGTAGGGATTCACAACTTGCTCTCGGGCCTTCGTCCACCTCTCATGGGCCTGCAGCTCAAGATTTGAATTTGTTAGTTTAAAATCCATGAACGTTTTCTGTAATAGGGGCTGGCCTTATTGGAAAGGAAAATATCAAACAATTAGATCGATCACAATCAATCAAAGCAATTAACCAAATCAGTCAAATCAACCAACTTCAATGAAATCAAACATGAAGCTGAGCCAACAATTCTTCATAACCTTCAAGTAACGATTTTCCACTGTATACACCTAGCCCCTTCGATCGCCAGCTTACTTTGTCGATAAGGCTAACCAACACTCAGAGCTGGTACTGTCCCTAAACATGAGGGCACCGGCGTAGGAAAACAGTCGATTATCCGCAAATCAATCTCAATTAATTCAATCTCAGTCAATAAAATCATAACCTGTAGCTTATAAAACTGAGTTTACAATTCATAAATACTGGTTTGGCTTAACTTACAGCTTGCTAAGACCAACCACATTTCAAAAATACATGAGATAGCCTTCGGAATTACTGTCAATGTACAAGCATCAAATTAGTTTATAACACTATTGCAGGGTTTTGCGTACAGTGATAAAAATAGGTTTTACATTTAAATTAGTTTAAAATCCTTATATAACAACAAATATATAACCAAACCCGAAATAAGGCCACTATATTATGTTACATACAAGGAAAAATCGGTGTTAGTTTTAATTCATACATTCTGTTATCAAAATTGTTTATTTATCACCCCGGCAATTGGCCATTTTCAAAAACAAAATAGTGCCTTAAACCTTGTTTATAAATCTAGAGCCCTTTTGTCAGAGGTATTTCCGCCAAGACTTTCCTTGTATATAAAATGATATAGTGGCTTGGTTTCGGGTTGGTTATATATATTTGTTGTTACATACGCATTTTAAACTAATTTAAATGTAAAAGGGCCTTAAAGCTTAGTGTCAGAATCCTTACTTCAGATTTCTCTCCATAAGCATTACAAAACCCTGTATGTACTTTTAAAATATAACGCTAGATGGTGCCATAATCGAATTCAAAATTTTGGAAAAGGGGACGAAACCCGGAGATCAAGTTCCGGAGACCTATAGTTAGCATTAGGTACCCTTATTAGAATAAAAATTCATATTTCCCGCCATAACCAATAAGAATGCAGAGATAAATACAAATTCAAATTTTCCACCAATGGGGCCTCCACAAGGTGGCAAAGCCCCGAGAGCAAGTTGCGCAGTCCTACGCCTATCTTACAAGTTATCATTAGGGCCCCATTATTAGAATACAAATTCAAATTTTCCGCTAATGGGGGTTCGGCAAGGGGGCAAAGCCTCGAGATCAAATTGCGAAGCCTTACACCTTTCCTACAAGTTAGAATTAGTCTCCCTTATTAGAATACAAATTAAAATTTCAGCTGCTGAGTTGTGGGGATAGAACCAATCAGAAGCCAGAGGAGCGGGCTCAATCAATCAGGTAAAAGGAGTGTTTGTGGTCTAGTCTTAACCCCACCTTAATACACGTACAATCAGGTAAAAAGAATGGACGTGGCCCCGCCTTAATGAAGCCGTCGGAGCCTTAGCGGAGTAACCCCCACCCGGATCCCTGTGCCCACCTTTGCTTACCCTCCGGGGGCTGAACTGCCAAAAATACTTTTAGTACAGCCAAAAGGGTTCTAATTAGGGTAAAAATATACTCATGGCCTAAAAATTCCATCAAGGGGTGGAAAAATCCCCGGAAAAGAAGCCGACCCCACACCTAGCCCCAAACCCACAGCCTCTTTGTCCTATCCGGGCCAGGGTGTGGGTTCTTAATACTGCCAAAAAGCCCTTAATTAGGCATGAAAATACCGTCAAGGGATGAAAATTCAATCAAGGGTTTGAAAAACGGACCCTAAAAGAAGCCTCCAAAATAGGGTTGGGAAATGGCCATGGCCACGTGAGCGTGTCTTCTATCACTCCATTTTGTCCTCAAGCCAACATTCTTAACAAATCCCCATAAAAAGAAGTCCATGGCGGTAAGATTTGGGAATCTAGCTGACCAGTTACATGGACCACATCTTCCTATCCATTTGTTTGGAAACTTTCTGACTGTGTGTTGAAAATGACAAGGAGCACCGTCTAATTGAAGCCACATTCTTCTAATATTTAGAGAGATGTTCTCAAACAGAATACAAAAGTCCCTTCCCAAAAACTTTAAAAAGTTATACCATTCAGGTGTCCATAAAAAAAATAAGGTCCTGTAACGTAATCATCAACTATTCTACCATACACATTTAAACCGATTTTGATAGTTCAACTATTTAAGTGGCGGTTTTCTGTAACATAATAATGGAAGCTAGGTCGATTTACTAGACCATTATTATAAAAAGTTGATTCGTCGGTGAACAAAATGAAATTGAAAAGGATCTTCCTCTCCAACTCGCTCAAAAACCCATGCGCAAGAATCAATGCGAAAATCGATGCCGTACAAATGTTGATGAAGCTCGATATGGAATGGGTGAGATTGTAATTTTTAAGAATTCGTGTTACACTGGTACAGCTAATGCCCATCTCATCCGCAATTCTTTTTGAGTTTGTATTGGGATTTTCGATTGCCGATCCTAAGGTACGGAACTCATTTTCTTCATTACCGCTTGTTTATTGTGTTTCATATAAGCAAGATTTCCTGTAATACGAAACGTCTGCAATGACTATTCGGACACCCTTTTGTCCGTGTGTTTTCGATCAGGGTACTTATGCGCGTACACCCTTGACGCAAGAAAACAATTTTCATTCCACTTTCCCACACGTGAGAATCATGTCAACGCTCTCTGGAATGAGATAAACGTTCATTTTGTTTCAAATAACTAATTAAAAAATCAAGAACAAAATAGTTTATTGAAATGGAAACTTTACTGCAAACTAAATTATAAATAAGTGACGAAAAATTGGTTTGTAAATTCTGAGATCAGCTATCTCGATTTTAAAAAATATAAAATACGAATAGAAACTTCGGAAGTATTAGGTTTAGGTATAGGGAATCCTGATGTGGATTGAAAGACAATTACATAAGCAACTGTTTATCTGACGAAAATACAGGGCGATCCATTTAAGTAAAGCACCTTTTTTAAGTTTGAAGATAAAATTGAGCCTTAAATGTCTGACACCCTATATAACGTTCAAAATTTTCTTATGTCTTTTAGCCCATGATATTGGTAGTTTGTTGTCCAAATTTTATTAGATTAGTTGCACAGGTCACATAGTTATTCCGTTTTTGCAAAAACTCTGTTTTTCAAAAAAGTGAAATATAATGGTGACTTAGGTATAAAGAACTCTGAATAAACATCAATTGGAAAATTAAGTAAGTGTGTACGCGTGTACGTGTGCGCGTATGTTTTGGAACTCACTAATCAAATGAGCTGATGACGTAAAGTATAGTTTTCGTGTAAAGCATAGTTTACTCCTTTACCTATTAAAATACTTATTTCTGACATCTTTTTGTTATCGTGAAATTGTTATTCAGATTAGTCACAATTAATATTTTATTTGTTACTTTTTTTGCATGTGTGTTTCGACACACAAGCTTTGTTTGATTTCTTTTTAATTTATTCTCTCAAGTTCAATTAATAATTTTATTGATACATTTTTTATTTGTGTGTAAAGACTAGAACAATTTTTGTTTTTGGGCTTTATACAGATATATTTGTTGTTTTTTGTTATTACCATTCGTGTTCTGCGAGGCCTATTCGAACACTGGGTTTTACTATTATAGTTAAATTTTTCATTTTTGGGGACGCTTACCTTAGTTACTGCGTCGATTCTCGACACCACTAATTAGTTACCTTTTTCTGTTTTCACCTTTAAATTTTGTTGTAAAAACGTAATTAGATACCATCCACTTTAATTTCTTTAATTTTAGTTACACAATTAACCCTTCCTTTTTTTATATTTTGTCTCTGTCTACGTTTATGTTCCTTCCTTTCGTGTAGGCCTACAGGTCAAAGATTACTCTTGAAACTGGAGTAGTGTTAAGCAGTTTTTGGAGATTCGTTGTGGTTCGGAATATATACAATTAAGCTTCTACCGTCCTTATTTTTTTGACAAATATCGTTGACCGACGGTCCATACCAACTTGAGCAGCTCGCTAGGGACCATTTGTTCCATTCTCCCAATAAGCTACAAGTCTATATCCTTCTTTATCTTTCTGGGGTAACAACATACAAGGTAAATTGTAAATACTTACTAAAAAACAATCCTTTCACATTGTCGAGAAATCTTACAATTACTGTTTAGTTTGTGTTGTAACAAACTACGAACGTGTTGTTAATAATTCACCTCTTTGTAGGCAATTAACGTGCATTTAATTATTTTAATTCGATCTCCTACGCATTTCGTTTGGACATTCAATATAGACATGTTCATACGCAATAGACCACCTTAGCGTGGTTTTTGGTTGAGTTAAGAAGGTGGATGTAGCATCCATTATTGCTTGTTAAATTTTTTTAAAAAAGTGCTATACGATTTGTATAGTAAGTTATTTTGAATTATTATATTAAAGTTTGAGACGTTTGCTTTTTTTCATGCACTTCTATTTTTACTTTTATGTTTACGTTTTATTTTTTACTTTAACTTCACCTTTACACGTTTAAACACATTACGCAATTAAATATTTTACAGTTAATCTAAGTTACGCTCTTAGTACGATTAATCATTTAAGAATTATTAAGCATACAAATCTAGATTTATTTCAACCTGAAGTAATATTACGCAACTATTTTCCAAAACGCTGACACAGCAGTCATCCATTTCGTTATCTACAGTGTGACCAAGAATACGATATTCTGATTCCATTAATTACTCACATCATTAAGTATTCATTAGGTTATAACGTTACTAACATTAGCATTAAGATATTTCGTTTATAATTAAATATAGGTTGTGTAATAAATTTGTTATTGTAGAAATTTTTTTTAACTTTATTGCATAATTGTTTGCTTGTTTATTTCATATTTAAAAACAAGTCGGCGTCCGAGTATTTAATTATAAGTTTCAGGAAGAAGCAACCCCGATTTTAAAGCGAACATATCTACTACCCAAACTGTTAAGTAGCTAAAATTTGTATCCATGGGTCTAGAAGTATACTTATAGAACCTAAGGATACATACAGTGTTATAAATATTAAGTTATAATTTTTGTGTTATAATTATTTAGGTATTAATAGAAATTTCATTCTTATTAATAGAAATTTTAACTTGTACAATGGAAGTTGTGTGTTTAAAATGATAAGGCAAATGACAATGTAATACTAATGCTTCTTATGTAATGTTTGAAGGTTTCCAGTAACACAACAATCATATGTAATGCAAGAATACAATCAATTGAGGTTATCGAATTTGAACAATAACGTCAGAGATATACAAATATACAAATAATCAATGTTAGGTATCTTACAAATATCTGAAAAGATGTCAACTTTAGAGCAAAAATATCGAGACCATTTTTAAAGATATCTTAACGTTGAGCCAGTTTACTGTTTAAAAGTAACTAAACCTTCAGATGTTGTATTTTTGGAAATAGGCTAAACACCTACATAATGCATGAGAATGTCATGTACTTCCCACATAAGATTTACTCAATTATTTGCACAGGGTGGTCCAACCAATATGATTCTGTACCTTATCTTAAAACCTGTGGCAGTTACATAAAAAGTTAAATATAAAACTTAAATGGGAAGAAATGGATTTATTGATTTTATAATTTTCGTATATACAAGCTGTTCAGTTTTGCTTAGATTGGAACCAACTTTTTTATGTTAAATCGTTGATTGATTAGTCAATGGTTAAATGTAATACCCTATATATTATAGCATATTCATATTTTGTTCTAAATTTGGAATATTTTTTATTAACGTATGTATATCAAAATTCCTTATAGTTTTTGAGTATTTATTGTTTAAACTTTTTTTGTGAAAATGCATTATTTAAGAAAAACTAATTTACATTATTGAAGCTGAATTGAATGTAAAATAATTTTACGTATCAATCAACGGATAGTTGTACTAATACTTTTTAGTAAATTTATTCCTTAATAACTATAGGGTGTTGTGGATAACATGCCAAAAATGTCAGTTGTCACACATGAATATGCTATTTCTTTTAAATAGAACACCCTATATATTTTATTTTGTTATGATACCACATGCGAATGTGTCATTTAATGTATATATGCTATATTTCCAAAATGTGTAGTTTTGAAGTTATTGACAATTTTCTAGTTTACTTGTTATTAAATATATTGAAATAGTAGAATTCAAAGTAAGCCGTATTTATCAAATGAGAATTTAACATCGTTGATATTGACTCTTGATGGTGTATATTAATTGAGAGTTTATATTTGTATAAAACACAATAGCATATAGTGTAAATGAAGGATTGAATTTATGTGAATGCTACATCAGAAACAATAAATCTCCATCTTTAGCGTTAAGGGGGTAGCGCAGATTGTATCCTCAGAAACCAAGTACCGGCTAAGACAATATTTTCAAGAATTCAAAGGGATCTCCAGAATGATGTAGTTATTAATAAGAAACTGTACATAATCAATGCTGACCGACAACAAGCAATTGGATATTCGTCTATACTTCCACGAAAATGAAAATTCTCAGAGATGCTTCTAGAGTATTGTAACGTCCCCCAGGTCCCCATCTTGAAAAGTGCAATTTAAACTTATTTGCAATAATGCAAATTCAAGTATAAAACAATCGCTAAGTGACTTATCTTTACTTTACTGACAATAATGTTCCTATTACTCAAATTAATTGCTTGCCTTACTTTGACTTTCCTGACAATAATTAAAACATTAGAATTTACATATTTACAAGTCTGATATTTAATTACTCGCAAACTTCAAATCTAATCAAAAACGAATTGTACGTTTTGTTGTAGGTACGTTGTGATATTTCACTGAGATAGGCTGGACGAGGTTAAGTGTTGCATCATGTGGGGCAGGTATACAATGAAACTATGCAAATTAAAATTAACGAGCTTTGCGCAATGGTGGTTCAGCCCGTTAATATACTATTGTGGGAAAGAACCACCAATAAAACCCACTTTACTCATAAATGAGTAATTGCACAAGTACATTAATAAATCAAATAACACAAAAAACAACAATGAAACGATTAAATATATAACAAAACACCACTAAATCAGGTTAAAGTGCGTACAAAATTACAATATTAAGAGAAACATAAAAAAGCAGCTTAATTACACATAAACACAATCAAAAACCCATGTAGTCACACCCACAACTGTGTCATAAATAATCAGAATAAAAATCGCAATACCAAAAATGATACCCTTTAAAATCAATCATGTCGGTCTTTAAGTACGGTACATATAAAATACAACAGCAATAAAATTGCACAAGTGATAATAAGGTAAAGGCAAGGACAAAAGAACATAGACAAGTAATTTACATGTAGACAATTATTTGGTGACTACTAAAGCACAAAATATATACGTAAAATTACAATAAATTACATACAAAGAGAAATTAGTTCGCAGGAAAACAACTCTACTTAAACAGACTCAAAAAATTCATTAAAACCAAGCCTTAGAAGGGTAAGTAATAAATAGATCAAGTAGTGTCCTGTACCCGTTCGCCAGGCTCACCTCTACACAAATATAAATATAAACAACAAGCAACAATGCTAATTCACCCAAATACAAAAGAGAGAGAGCCCTGTACTGTCTTTTATTTTAGCAGATTTCCGCTTACTGAGCCCGCGTGAGAATGTTATACCTTTGCAAGGCAATGTTTCATTTTTAATGCGTTATATAGACTTATAAATGATTTGCTGCAGGCTTGCATTTATATAAAAATACCTACTTACATTTGGACATATTCCCTTTAGTTAAACACTTTACCACCAACACGACGAATTAAGATACGCGGTTTAAAACTCGGCGCCGCGACGATTAATTACAGATTACCTTTTGAAAAAATTTACGTTAAAACATACACAAAAAGACAAGAACGAATCAGCGTTTTAGTTTTGCTAAAAGGTACACGACAAAATACTTATAGCCCAAACGGTTTACAACGGGAGTGTGAAGAATTAAAACAATAAAAGCAATCCGACTTGATCAAAATTTCAGCAGCAACTGCCCTCCCCTTCGATTCAAAACTAACTATATCCACTTCAGAAAAACCACTCCAGTTTTACAAAAGTAATAAAAAAAAAACTATGTTGGAACAGTTTCGTATAAATTCTTGAACATCTTAATTTGAAAAATATGCATTCGTCCGTAACAAGCCCTACATTTAGGTCTCAAGTTTCAACGCACCAAACAAAGATCCCTTTGGATTTTCGCTATGTTCCGCCGTATTGAATTATTAGATCAGTGTCATTTTTAGATCAAGAGCGCGTGTATACGAATTTTCAACAATTCGTCACGCCAGCTTTGTCAGAACACCTGTTTCTCTACCCTAATGTATGTTTCCTTTTCACATTTCTTACATAAAAATCAAAACAATGAAATATTCCGACGAAAACCGTGCTCAAATAACGACTTAATGTTTAATAAAATATCTTAAACCCTATTAATTAATTTCCTATCGCGGTAACAATTGTGATTTAAGAAATGTTTGTTGCAATAATAAAATTTTCGCCGTCCGCTACCTATAGTATCCAGAGAACACTAACAATTAATAGTAGCAGCAGCATATTTTGAAAGTAGATTCAGTTTTTGCAAGCAGTTTGAAAGTGATATTTTCAAGAAAATTCCATAGAAAAAATTCATATTATTGGGCTACAAGCAACGAGCATAGATTAAAAACAATTCAACACCAGGGACATCAAAGTATTTATGTACGGTATGTAATTATATGTGCTCGTGTGATTGGACCTATATTTTACAATAGAACTCTTAATGGACAAAGATTTTATGATTTAGTTGGAATAAAATGCAACCCTTAATCGATGGATTACAAAATCACATAAGAGAAAATATTGTATACCAGCAGCATAAACCGCCTTTCCATACTGTGGCCCCAGTCGTCCAATACTTAAATAATAATTTTGATACTTGGATACGGAAAAATGGCACTATACTCTGGCCTTCTCGAAGTCCAGACCTATCATCTTGTGATCATTTTTTGTGGGGGTATATAGATCAGTAAGTTTACAAAGACAGGGAGGAATTGGAAAGAAGAATACTACAAGCCATCCAAAACATGAATGGGTCTATAGACTTCAAACTGTAGATACGACATGCACATTAATGGAAGGCGGTTATGTTGAAAATATGTTATGAAAATGAAATTAGTTATGTTCTGTTATTATTAATGGTAGGTATTGTTAGCATATTATCTTATTCTA
The DNA here is from genome assembly GCA_036346205.1 of Vesta saturnalis. NCBI lineage: Eukaryota > Metazoa > Arthropoda > Insecta > Coleoptera > Lampyridae > Vesta > Vesta saturnalis. The sequence goes on from JARFJB010002356.1 coordinate 377,934, forward strand.
CTTCATATTTGGTATATCTATTGCAGCATCCCATTCATGCAACAAAATATTTTCTTAGTCGGTACTTGATTTTGAGGATACAATCTGCGGTACTTCCTTAATGCTAAAGATGGAGATTTATTATTTCTGCGGTTCATTTACTTTTCTCAGAAAAAAGTTTTTACTGTAAATCAAGGAGTGATTTTATTCGTTTTTAACGAATTTTTGTGGGTGATACATGTGCGCATCGAAGAGCTCATGTCTTTAATATTAAATAATGTCAAATTAATTATTCAATTAATATTGAATGTTAATACTTTGATTGTTGCACTATTTATTTCAATATTACATTTAATGGCAAGTAAGCTAGAAATTTGTCAATAACTTCAAAACTACACATTTTCGAAATACGATATATATACATGAAATGATAAGACATTCGCATGTGGAATTATAACAAAATAAAATATATATGGGGTAGATTCTTAAGAAATAAATTTGCTAAAAAGTATTAGTACTAGCCGTTGATTGATATGTAAAATTATTTCACATCCAATTCAGCTTCAACAATGTAAATAATTTTTTTTAAATGCTGTATTTTTACAAAAAAAAAGTTTAAACAAGAAATACTCAAGAACTATAAGGAATTTTGATATATATCATTAAAAATATTCTAAATTTAGTACAGAATACAAATATGCTATAATATATAGGGCATTACATTTAAAATAAAAAAGTTGGTTTCAATCCAAGCAAAACTATATACATATATACCCCATATATACACAAAGATTACAAAAACAAAAAATTCATTATTTCGCATTTAACTTTTTTCTGTAACTGCCAAAGGTTTCGAGATAAGGTACAGGATCATCTTGGGTCGACCACCCTGTACATCAAACTTGAAATATAAACTTACAATTTTATAATTGTAAAATAAAGTCATTATCTGTCCAGAAAAAATTACATTAAACCAAAATTTTACCGAAAGGTGAATGGTTTCTGTTGCACATTAGCTTACATTACACCGTTACATTACATACTGAAAGTATACTAGATAACGTGACATATTTTGCTAACAGCCGGCATCAAGCTACGTAGGTAGGCAGTATGAGTAAAATTGTAAGTGTAAATATAGATGTGCTAGGTGACATGAATACTTATAATAAAACTGTAATTAAGAAAACAGTAAACTATTTTATGTAGTGTAACATTTTTCGACAATGGAATGGATAATGAATGACAGCCGCCAAGCGAACAAATCCCAGGCGCTGTTTCGACGCTTGCCACATAATTACAATAGTCGCCCTCCGGGAAGGCATTACAAGCTTCCAGGAAAGCATTACGAGGGATTGCTCTTGTCAAACACACTTTCTGTTGATGTATCGACCACAAGCAGCTGCTTTCTCGCATGTATCGCTCACCAATAAAAGTAAAGCCCAAATACTCTTTATTATTTTCGTCTAACACACTAAAACATCACGGAGTCGTGTAACTACAAGTTTCATTCATTATTTTCGGTTTAACTAATTTTCACCTAAAAGTAAATAATAGATCACCGGACAGAAAATTTTCTCTTTTAGTTAAAATCAAGAAAATTGCTAAGTAGTTCAATTAAATATCTGGTAATAATAAAATCGAATAGAGTGCAAAACGCTCTTTAAAGGAAAACAGGAACATTTGTTAGTTTAATTACAGCCATCGCATAATTAATAACTCGACTATAAAATGAAGCTCTTCAAAATGAAACAATTAAGGTTCATTATAGGGTCGTTAAATAGAAATGGAAGTCTTCTATATCAAGTCGGCGTTTATTAGACAGAAAATCATAATGGCCTTTGACGCACTTGAAATGAAATTTCCCTTAAATACCGTAAATGCCTTGAACTTTGTTGCATTTTGAAGATTACAAACTGTGATATTGCCTGAATTAATAATAATAATAATATCTCATATTACGCATATTTTCAATACTTACGTAGATACTGTGCTAAATCGGTGTACGTACACGCATAGCAATTTTAGTTTACTCTACTCATTCACCAGAGTTATTACTTCTAACCAAGATAAAAAATTTGAGTAAGCCGACTAGAAAAGCTTTCCCACTTTAAATAAGCAAATGGGCGTAAACTAATCAGAAACTAGAAAATCATATATTAAAACACAAAATTATTACATTCAAATTATAGAATCTACGTAAACTGTAATGTGGGCAACGTCGAATTTTCTAAAGTACCAAATTAAAATAATAAGTAAATAAAATCAAAACTAAAATTAAAATAAAGTTTTCCCAGATTTGAACATGCGGTATAATTCTTGCATTTGAATGTAAGTTTGCATTCAAAGCCCTTTCTAAGAAAGGCTTTATTGCATGCGTGTTAAAGCAATCTTGTTAAATATTGCATTTCGGTTATTTAATGTCAAAGCATGTTATCTTTTATTTCCTTATTTAATTTTTCTTGTTTATCTCTCCCTCTCCCTCTCCCTCTCCCTCTCCCTCTCCTCTCCCTCTCCTCTCCTCTCCTCTCCCTCCCTCCCTCTCCCTCTCCCCTCTCCCTCCTCCCTCTCCCTCTCCCTCTCCCTCCCTCTCTCCCTCTCCTCTCCCTCTCCTCTCCCTCTCCCTCTCCCTCTCCCTCTCCCTCTCCCTCTCCCTCTCCCTCTCCCTCTCTCCTCTCCTCCCTCTCCCTCTCCCTCTCCCTCTCCCTCTCCCTCCTCTCCCTCTCCCTCTCCCTCTCCCTCTCCCTCTCCCTCTCCCTCTCCCTCTCCCTCTCCCTCTCCCTCCTCTCCCTCTCCCTCTCCCTCTCCCTCTCCCTCTCCCTCTCCCCTCTCCCTCTCCTCCCTCTCCCTCTCCCTCTCCCCTCCCTCTCCCTCTCCCTCTCCCTCTCCCTCTCCCTCTCCCTCTCCCTCTCCCTCTCCCTCTCCCTCTCCCTCTCTCCCTCTCCCCTCTCCCTCTCCCCTCTCCCTCTCCCTCCCTCCCTCTCCCTCTCCCTCTCCCTCTCCCTCTCCCTCTCCCTCTCCCTCTCCCTCTCCCTCTCCCTCTCCCTCTCCCTCTCCCTCTCCCTCCCTCTCTCTCTCTCTCTCTCTCTCTCTCTCCCTCTCCCTCTCCCTCTCCCTCTCCCTCTCCCTCTCCCTCTCCCTCTCCCTCTCCCTCTCCCTCTCCCCTCTCCCCTCTCCCCTCTCCCTCTCCCTCTCCCTCTCCCTCTCCCTCTCCCTCTCCCTCCTCCCTCTCCCCTCTCCCTCTCCCCTCCCTCTCCTCTCCCTCTCCCTCTCCCTCTCCCTCTCCCCTCCCTCTCCCTCTCCCTCCCTCTCCCTCTCCCTCTCCCTCTCCCTCTCTCCCTCTCCCTCTCCCTCTCCCTCTCCCTCTCCCTCTCCCTCTCCCTCTCCCTCTCCCTCCCTCCCTCTCCCTCTCCCTCTCCCTCTCCCTCTCCCTCTCCCTCTCCCTCTCCCTCCTCTCCCTCTCCCTCTCCCTCTCCCTCTCCCTCTCCCTCTCCTCTCCTCCCTCTCCCTCTCCCTCCTCTCCCTCTCCCTCTCCCTCTCCCTCTCCCTCTCCCTCTCCCCTCTCCCTCTCCCTCTCCCTCTCCCTCTCCCTCTCCTCTCCCTCTCCCCTCCCTCCCTCTCCCCTCCTCTCCCTCTCCCTCTCCCTCTCCCTCTCCTCTCCCTCTCCCTCTCCCTCTCCCTCTCCCTCTCCCTCTCCCTCTCCCTCTCCCTCTCCCTCTCCCTCTCCCTCTCCCCTCTCCCTCTCCCTCTCCCTCTCCCTCCCTCTCCCTCTCCCTCTCCCTCTCCCTCTCCCTCTCCCTCTCCCTCTCCCTCTCCCTCTCCCTCTCCCTCTCCTCTCCCTCTCCCTCTCCCTCTCCCTCTCCCTCTCCCTCTCCTCTCCCTCTCCCTCTCCCTCTCCCTCTCCCTCTCCCTCCCCTCTCCCTCTCCCCTCTCCCTCTCCCTCTCCCTCTCCCTCTCCCTCTCCCTCTCTCCCTCTCCCTCTCCCTCTCCCTCTCCCTCTCCCTCTCCCTCTCCCTCTCCCTCTCCCTCTCCCTCTCCCTCTCCCTCTCCCTCTCCCTCTCCTCTCCTCTCCCTCCTCCCTCTCCCTCCCCTCTCCCTCTCCTCTCCCTCTCCCTCTCTCCCTCTCCCTCTCCCTCTCCCTCTCCCTCTCCCTCTCCCTCTCCCTCTCCCTCTCCTCTCCCTCTCCCTCTCCCTCTCCCTCTCCCTCTCCCTCCTCTCCTCTCCCTCTCCCTCTCCCTCTCCTCTCCCTCTCCCTCTCCTCTCTCCCCTCTCCCTCTCCCTCTCCCTCTCCCTCTCCCTCTCCCTCTCCCTCTCCCTCTCCCTCTCCCTCTCCCTCTCGATCTCCCTCTCCCTCTCCCTCTCCCTCTCCCTCTCCCTCTCCCTCTTCCTTTCCCTTCCCTCTCCCCTCTCCCTCTCCCTCTCCCCTCCCCTCCCCTTCCCTCTCCCTCTCCTCTCCCTCTCCCTCTCCCTCTCCTATTAGAGATAAATACTTTATACTTTCTTTTATATCTATAAATAATAAAAACTATGTTCATGCGCATTTGTTTAATCTGTACCTTTTTTTCTTAATTTTTTAATAGTTATTGTGATATTCCGGGCCAATTTTGTTAATAACATTCTATTTACGGATGAGAAAACTTTTCACAATAATGGCAATATTAATATACATAACTATCATCACTATTCAGATACTAATCCACACATCTTAAGAGTTGTTGATCACCAGCATCGATAATCAGTTAATGTGTGGCATGGTATAATCAATTTTAATGTGTTTGGTCCTTTGTTCGTTGATGGGAGTCTTACTGGAGAAAGATATTTACATTTTTTTGGAAAATGATTTACCCGAGCTTTTGGAAAATATCGAGGTAGATAATATTCGGACGATGTGGTTTCAATTGGATGACGCCCCTCCGACGTTAGGCAATTTTTCGATATAAATTATCCGATGAGGTGGATAGGACGAGGTGGTGCGCAAAACTGGCCAGCCAGATCACCGGATCTTACGCCCCTTTATTTCTTCCTTTTGGGCTACGTTAAAGAAAAAGTTTACCAACATCCACTCACCACAAGCGAAGATATGAAAAATAGAATTAGAGCTGTGTTTCAATCCATTTATTTTGCCTCTAATGTTGTTGCGAGCCAATTGCAAAGTGTTTAGCTGGACGTGGTCAGCATTTTGAACATTTAATTCGAATTTATGGTTTTATTCGTTTATGTTTACTTGTTCAACTTATTTTTAGTTGTAGAGAATTATTTTATTGTTTAGTTATTAATTAAGTTTTCCTATCAGTTAAAGAATTTATTTGCCATTCGCACTTTCTTATTAGCTCTGTATTTTGTTTTATTTGTTCTTCTGTATGTCAATATTTTCAAATAATGCGGCAATATCTCAAGAAGGGTCCGTCTTATGGCTATGAACCCTATTATCAATTAGCATCTACTTTTCACGGAGAATCGAAACGTGAACAAATCTACAGCCTGTTGCATTTGAAAAAATTGAAAAAAATTACATTTCGCGTAAGTTAATCATTCTGTATAGCTTTACATGTTTTCGAAAAATTTCTCAGTTTGTCTGTTAGTGGACTATTATTAATAGTCGATGGTATAAACAAATTTACAAAGTCGTGGTGATAACGCTCGCATCGTGGTTCCAAAGTTAACTCTATTTTGGTACTAAAGTGACGATATCTGTAGAACGGTTAGTGATACAGATACAAATTTCTATAATTTTATTCTAAATATAACAGTGAATGCAAAAATGTAAAAATATACAGGGCGTTCCATTAAAAAAAACAGGTTTGGGTTGGCATATTTTTGTCAATCACATATCACAAATACCTAAATATTTTTAGAATGTAGGTCCACACAGTAGACACCCACCCTGTATATGGAAGGTGACCCAATGACAGACCAATAAAATAATCGGCGCAAAATAATGGTGCTATATAAAAGAATTAAAGTTTTAATGGTAGCCTTTTCTTAAACTGCGAGGAAAGAATTTAGATATTTTATTATTCGTTTGAAAATATTTAGCGAGATAATCTTGCATTAGTAAATAGAATTTTCCTCAATAATCGTTACGTCCACCGCTATTTTGTACGACGGTAAATTCTGGACAGTACACTAATTTGTGCCTATGTTTTTTTTTTCCAGACGAAAGGGTTGACTCTACAGTACAAAATATTATTTATAAATTTTAACGGTGCGATAAGTCGATAATTTAAAGTTTACATCTTGATGAACGATCTCAAGTTGTAACTTTCAATAAAGTTTTACATTTTCTTGTACATTTGTTATTGTTTTAAGCAATTCAGTATAATAGTAATTTTCTGAACTCTCATCTACAAATTATATTACAATTTAATCCTCTAAACTTTCTCCTTGAGAAACATTGATTAACCCACAAAATTGACTTTTCATCTTTTTGAACGACATGTTTCCTCTCTTTCTTTGTACTATTATTGTTAACTATAGTCATACGCTTCAGTTTGTCAGCATGTACGTAATTTTGAAACTATAGGGTTGCAGTTTATGCATAGATAAATTCTAAGCAAATGTTACCCATTAAGCATCTCGCGGAAATAGCGACTGATCAGTTGTATGAAATAATAAACCATACAAACAAGTCGTTCCAAATCAGGTGACAGAAAAAGGATTCGTGAGACGACAATGAATGGCCTTTCATTATGATATTAATGTACGAAAGCAATGCGCAAAAAGTAAATTGTGTGATTTGTACGATATTTTTATGTATTTTCAGCATCTCTAACTACCAATTAGTGATGAAGTTGACCAGTTAGAAAATAGTACATCGTAAGATTTGTTCAATTTACATTTAAGTATGTCAAAATACCAATCAAGACACGCACACTTTACATTCGAAGGTATAAAAACATTCAAGAGATCAATTTGCTTATGGCCATCAAACAGGCCCTGTGATACTGAAAGATTTCAAACGAAAGGTAACATGCTAAAATGTCGATAGACCTTAAATCACAAGATTTTAAGAAACAAATTCCAAAAAAGACTTGAGAGTTTGGACCAGACGTCAATGCATTTGTCGATTGGAACCATTCGATGAAAATGTGTGCTTTGTAGCACAAAATGTTGTTAAAGCTACCACCAAAAAATACATACCTTTTACACCTTACTGTGGCATTGCCGTGAAAATGTTGCAATAAAATTAAAAAAATTAAACGGATTATTAAGTAACCTACATTTTAGATTTAACAAACAAGATTAATTTACTCTCTCGTCTTGTTGGGTTCTATAAATCGTACGAAATTTAGTAATTTGGAAAACACTGGTGTAAATGTATATAGTGAAATCTTAGTGTCTTAAAATGTATAGTTTATCCTAATTCGAAATATAATTATAAAATGAGAAAACTACATTTTGCAGTGCAAACATTTGATTTAGTATCTATCTTCCTCTCTCTGGGCTTCTGCAAGCTTTATTTGTTGCTTTGTGATATCTGATATACATTGGGTTGATTTACACACCTTTTTTCCTTCTAAATGTTGCCTTTTGTCATTACTAATGCTAAGATTCTTCATAAAACTGGATCGATTTGGGTAATATTCTAGTGTTTTAAATCACTTCATCTCTTTGAATTTGCTCAATATCAATGTTATTGATAATATATTCAATAATGTACGGTTGTTTAGTTGGCCTGGAACCCACGAGAAATTATAAATAATGCAGTAAACGATCAGAAACGAACTAAAAATTCGTGTAGGTATACCATATAATGAAGAAATGAATACATGTACCTTGTACATACATGTTCTGGGTTCCGGATGGAAACGGTTCATCGCAAAACTGTAAGAAAAAAATATGTAGGAAAAGTGACCAAGAAAAATTTCAGGAAATTACTGTTAAGATTCTACGGTGGCCACTAGGGAGCGTAACATAAAAACCCCGTTTTCTCTTTTTTTGACTAGGTAAGTGTTACTGAAATCTTATTGAAAGGACATATAAAGTTTTTTTTACATTATTTAATTACATTGCCGTCTCATGTCTGTTCCAATTAAACTAGTTTAAAAGTATTTTTGATACTTTCGGTTTGGAAGAAGATGGAGATCTACAGTTTTCGACAATTTCTTCAACTTTTAGTCATATTTTGGTTTATGATAATAATATAGTACTGTTTTATTAAAAATGCGATAATCAGTTTCCGAGATACATCCGGCTTCTTCTTTTAATTGACCACCCATATCTTCATGTACAATTTATATTAGAAGAATTTATATATTCAAGCGTATGAAAGTTTTGATATATTTACATGTTTGGAAACTCCCTGAATTCTAAAAAGATGTTTTTATGCATGCAAGCGTGCGAGCGTGTGGTTGTGTGACGTATGACCTATATATATATATATATATATATATATATATATATATATATATATATATATATATATATATATATATATCGGTATAATTCGTTATCAACACCTCTAAACCCATGTACGTCCAAGTATGCATCCATCTTCTTTCAGCTGCTGCAGTACGCTGAAGCTTGTGATAAAAAGGAAAGGAAAAGGGCCACGTATTCGATTCCCTCCCCAATGGGGAGGGCGGGCTGCTCGAGCTTTTCGAGCTCCTTCAGCCACAATCATGGATTCCCAGCATACATACATACATTACGTATAGATGCATGGTGGGATTAAGGATGGGTGTGGTTAGGATAGGATCGGAAGGAACGGATTTAGGCTTTTGAAGGGGAAAATACTACCCTAGTAGCCGTACATGGTGTGGATATACGCAGTGACCATGCCGCTACATGTGTATGAGGAAAACCCCCTGAAAACACCTCATACAAGATAGACGGTAACGGGAATCGAACCCATTATCTCCCGAATGCTAAGCAGGTCGTGTCACCACTACGCTACCAGCTTGGGGAAGCTTGTGATCTAGAGTTACCCATTATAACAACTGAAATCTCCTACGACATTCCGATGTCTATCGATCTCGATCACGTTGTCGAATTCGGCGTATACCAAACAGTTAACGGTTTCAGTGAGAGAGAGCTTCTTCAAAACCGAGTTCTAGACGACCCAGCTAACATGGTCACGTCATATTGACGTCGAAATTAAGTGATTATTGGTCGGCGACGCCATATTCTGAATAATCGACGTCATTAAAACGTGATTTATTTGACGACATTAACACGCTCATTTGTGACGTCTCATTGACGTCGAATATTGGTCATTACAATTTTTTTTAAACATAAATTTTTTAATCGCAATTAACAAATAAGATTTCACCAATTATTGCTCTTAATTATAAACAGAAACCAGGGAACCACCAGCACTAGAGGATTTTAAGGCGACTATGATCAGATTGGCAATGGCAGCATTGACGAGTGACGTATATCGTATATGTTGAATTTCTACGTCGTGGTAAATTGAGCTTTCGTGCCGATGTGACATCATCATACCTCATAACGTAATAATAATTTTAGTAACTTTCTCAAAATTTTAGCAGAATTAGATTAGATAAACAAAACCACTGTAAAACCTAGCAAAAGTAGATTAGATAAACAAAACTGCAGTAACCTAAAAAAATTGTACGGCCGGGGATTCGAACCCGCACCAAAAGCGTTGCAAGCGACTCCGCTTCCACTACACCACCAGCGCTGTAGCAATTTGACATTGAAAGTGATATTTAAACCATTTTTAAATATTCGTATTCATGTAGATAAGGCATGCGCATAAAAGAGCGATGATGACATCACATTTCAGCTTGAGAGTCTCAATTTACCGCCTTCTCAATTTCTTTTGTCGGTCTTTAATTACTTTAACGTTAATTTGTTTTGGTGTTCAACTGTTGCGGGAACATATATGTAAACCGCACATTTAGTGTGTACAATTCATGTGGGCATTGTTCATTTCATAACCTAACCTTTTAATTTGTCTGTTTAACATGTTTGATGTTTTGATTAACCACGTGTTAGCGTTTTTATTATAATTAGAATTTCAGGCTGTATAGTATGGCTTACATCGGTGTAGAATTTTTAGAGGTTGAAGGAGATAACAGTGTTGGTCTCGTTAGTTCTGTGTGGGTGACACCTCGAAAGAAGGAAGTGTTCTGGCCACCATTTAAAACAAGCTGCTCAATTTGAACGAGCCATCAAAAATCATACCCCTGCAGACGACAGATGGAAATTGTATCCAATATCACGTTGTTTTTTTTCGTGTGGTAATTATTAATTTTAGTTATTAACAGTATAGTAATTCTAACACAACTAATATTGTTAAAGATGACTATGAAAAAGCTCGATCGAAAATCAAATTAGCCGAAGTGACATCTGATATTCATACAGATGTAGAGGATTTGCAGCCTAGCCAACGCAAGCGATCACAACCTCGACGACTTTCATATGGTACTAGTGATGACGAGGATGCCATCACAAGTTTGTCAAATTTTGAGCGACCACCTAATGTAAAACTTGTTAAACGTGTAGGTTAGTAATAACGGTGTGCATGTATCTTTTGATTGCTTTTTGTGTAGTTCAAGTTGGAACTTCTGATTTTTTAGTTTTTAGTATAGCCATTTAAAGATTTTAACATTTTTGAGTTGAAGCTACATCAAGAAAAAGGTACAAAATGTAGAATAGTTTCAGTAATAGAACATTGTTAAAAAAGTGCACCTGTAACGAAATTGATCATTTATATTTTAGCACAAAACTTAGCTGTGTATGTGAATCATTAATTGTACAAAAATATCCTTAAAAAACTCCGCTTTGATAATGTTTTGCCAAATAGGTTTCACATTTTATATTAGTACCACTTGTAGGACGTGAGGTTCCAAAATGCCGTTCTGATTTAAATAACAGTGGTAATATTGCTTCGATTTCAATTGGTCCGCAATTTCATTCAAGGCTTCCAGAGAGACCAGACAATTTATCGTCGGTTAACAATGTTATCGCTACTGCTTCTGATTAATTTAGGGCTGATACAGGTAATATATTTTTTATTTGAAATTAAATTCTGTTGTTATTGTTATTATAAGTATTTCAGAAGAAACTTTTTACATTGCTTTACCAAATTAAAGAGCAAAATACGAAAATTACAGAACAAAATATAAAAATTATAGATTTGTTAAGCAAAAACAATACAATAACATCAAATATTCTTCGTTGTGAACCAAAGAATATGCCAGTTGAACTGCCGCTTTCTCACCAAGAAAGTGTTAAAATTTTTGAAAATTGTCTTGTTAGTAAAGAAAATTTTGCTGCTGTGGTAAGATATTTTGATTCTTGAAAACTTAGGATAATTTGTTTTATAAATTTTAGTCATCATACTTATCAAGTTTGGGAGGTCGAGACCTGACGACAAAAGTCAACAGAATTCTTAAAACTATATTTGATGACACAATTGCCAGCACTTACAGTTTTTACGGAAAGAGGCATAATAAGACCCCTCTGTGTGGTTCGATATTAAAAAATGTGATTGTTGGTCAGTCATTTAGAAAAGTAATATATCATTGTCATTGATTTTACTATATTTTGTAGATGCTATAAAAGCAAATTCACCAAATTCCTATGAAAAAGATATAGAAGATTCTATCAAAATATGGCTTAAACATGCACCTCAACGTATTAAGACTGCCCTTAATTCTAAACGTCAACGTACAGATTAGGTTTGTTTATAACTACATAATTACGAAAACATTTTTTTGTATGTAGTATTTTTTAATTTGATAGCTCTTTTTAATTATATTCTGATTTACTATATTTATAAAAAACTTAAATTAGTGAACTACAACTACAAAAACATTTTTTTTATGTAGTATTTTTTAAATAGATAGCCCTGTTTTGTTATATTCTGATTTACTATGTATAAAAAAGTTAAATTAGGGAAATCTGTGGGTCAAAGGCAAATTTATAGAAGGGTTGCTGATGGTGTAAACAATATATTGAGTGATGTAGCTAGTAGCAGTAGTAGTTTCAGAACTGATAATGTGATTGAAACACAAATTGGTAAAGATAACCATAATTTATTGAGAGATTCGCTTTGTACTATCACATCTGATTCATTGCAATCTAACCATATAAATAATAGTATACCAGATGCCGCTCTAGAAAATTTTTCGGATAGTGGTGACAGTAAAAATTTTCATAACTCTCTATCTGATCCAATAATAGCAGATAATCCTGTTAGTGTCGATTTACATATCGGGCTGAAGCTTTGGGCAATAAAACATAGAGTTTCTCACTCTGCCTTAACAGATTTATTACACATTCTCCATCCAATTCATTCAGAATTACTATTAGATTCGAGAACATTGTTACGTACTCCGACCAATACAATTACCAAGAAATTAGAAACTGGTGAGTACTGTCATTTTGGATTAAGCAATTACTTAAAAACTTTCCTATCCCATCACACCAACTATCCACACAATACAATCAAAATAAGTTTCAATATTGATGGGTTACCTCTGTTTCACAGCTGTAACACCCAATTTTGGCCAATTTTAGGGCTTGTGAAGTATGAAAGCAGTGGACTATTTGTTATTGGATTATATTGTGGCCGCTCTAAACCCTTACCATTATCTTTATTTTTAGAAGCTTTTGTTAATGAACTGTTTGATTTATTAAGAGAGGGATTTGCATTTGATACAAAAATTTATTCGGTAGAGGTCCATTCCTTTATATGTGATGCTCCAGCACGTGCATTTATTAAACAAGTTAAAGCACATGGTGGTTATTCATCATGTGACAAGTGCACAGAAAGTGGTAAATATCTTAATGGGAGAATTGTTATGGAAGGATTATCTGCTCCAAAAAGAACAGATGAATCTTTTTTATTACAAACTGACGAAAGTCACCATATTGGCGTATCACCATTACTGAAACTTCAAATTGGAATGGTTACATGTTTTCCCATAGACTATATGCACTGTGTTTGCTTAGGAGTGATGAGAAAATTATTGAACTCGTGGCTTAGTGGTCCTTTGCAAGTGAAATTTTCTAGTCGCATCGTTAAGTTAGCGTCAGAACGCTTACTATCAACAAAGAGTTGTATTCCCCTAGAATTTAATAGAAAACCGAGAGCCTTAACTGAATTGCAGCGATGGAAGGCGACAGACTTTAGGACGTTTTTGCTTTATTTAGGCCCAATTGTACTCAAAAATATAGTTGATGTTGCTATATATGGACATTATTTACTGTTGCATTGTGGCATGACTTTACTTGTCTCTGATAAGCATTTAACTAGCTTTGGTTATTGTAGCACTGCAGGCGAGTTAATAAATATTTTTGTTGAACATTGCAACATAATTTATGGTGCAGAATATTATGTATATAATGTTCATGTATTATCTCATTTAAGTTCAGATGCGGAAATTTTTGGTAATTTAGATAAAAATTCAGCATTTCCGTTTGAAAATTATTTAGGTCAATTAAAACGTCTGATAAAGTGTCTTACAAATCCGCTTCAGCAAGTGCACCGTAGGTTAGCTGAAGCTAATCTTTTGTTTTCAGATAAACCATTGATGTCTAGTAGTGATAATTTACCTGAACAAGAGCATCATTTTGGACCATTACCAAATACTATCACCATTTATCGCCAGTTTGAGAAACTTAAATATAAAGATTTTGTATTTAAAATAAATAAACGTTCTCATGCTGACTCTTATTGCTTATGTAAGGGAGGCGTGATCTTGCAAATTCACAACATTATAGTAAATGTGGAACAGAATATCATGATGATGGGAAAACAATTTCAATCATATGATCCTTTGCACAAATACCCAATAGATTCCAAAGAATTATGTATTTACATTGTCCAGGATTTGTCACCAAAATATGTTTTATGGAATATAAATGATGTCATCGCCAAATGTATGGTTGTACCGTGCTCTGATTCCAATAAGTCTTGGATATCTTTGCCAATAATACATACACTGTAAATATATTTAGACTATGCCTTGAATGTAATAACTATAGTACATATGAATTATAATTTTAATAGTTGTTTCGTTTTTTTTAGTACATCAGCACTATGTACTCAACATTTGAACTTGTATATTTAAATACTAGTCCAAAAATTATGTGTTTTATCGAATATACTAGTTCAAATGTTAATAGTATATGTGTACGAATATACCTATAAATTTCAGGATTTGAGAAAGTGACGTTAATTTCACCTATATTTCACGAGATAAAACACGTTATTAATACGTATTAATACGACGTCATATATACGTCAAAATGTGACGTCATAGGTCTGTGACATATTGACGTCAGTCGACGTCATAATTACGTCGTTCTCAATGTGAATATGACGTAAACCGTGACGTCATTATGACGTGACCATGTTAGCTGGGGAAGGGATCCATTTCTAACTAAATTCCAGTGAATGCTAGCGTTTGCAGACAAGTCAAGAGTTAGGTCAAAGGCCATTAAACAGTAACCGTTGGGGTAACCAATTCTCGATATATCGTTGCCCTCATTCAAAAAATGAATACCCGTACCGGAGAATAAAGTGTGATACGCCCTTACATATAAACCATTAGCTGTAAAGTCTGGTTGTAAGGACTTCGAAGGAATTTGTTGGCCGTTAATATATAACGACATGTAGTTAATATTGCTGTGATGAAAGTTGAACGTGTTTGAGGGGTAATCACCGTTGAAGGTTTTATTTGCTACAAAGCCTGCATTTAATCGTTTAGGTAACTGACCCAGGAAGACATTATCCAATGATTTTCGCTGTATGCCCGTAAGTATAGTTCTTTTACGTCTGTCCTTTTAACAGGGTATTTTGCGGCAGTTGTTTCTAAAGCTTTAGCATGCGCAATTAGAATTTCTGGATTGATTCGCATACGCCTCATCAGTAAACTAGCGTCCATAATTATCGTCCTGTAATTTGAACCGTGTGCAGACATTAGACTAAAGGTATCCGAGTGCACGTGACCAATCATCTCAATCTGTATTTTGGTCGCTGCAAGTACCTGACGCTTTGAGAAACCGTTTTCTGCGTGCCCCAGCATATTCATCTGTCCGGCTGTATCATTGTGCCATACGGTGCAACCTGGATGTGAGCTCTTGGCCTCCTTTCCATAATTTAGTAACGTTTTGATATATGAGCGGTAGGCGTAGGTGTTGTTTGGTTGTGACACCATCTTAGTATTTAAGTAAACCTCCACTTGCGAGAATAGCGAACGCATCCAATTGTTTACCGGTGCTACAGCATCGGCGTCGATAAGGGCTGTATCATCTTATTTTAGAACTTTAGCTGTGATGAACAACGTGGTATAGCTTAAATCTATGTAATCGTTGCCATTTTCGAGCATTACAAATTCTATTGAAGCGTCGTCACTAAGATCTGATAAGGCTTTGTAAAATATCCATTCACCACTCTCGATACCTGTCTGTGTCGATGGTAAAGCGAACAAATCCAATTCGACTTAGCGCACTCACACGATTGTGCATGTAGAAAAGCCATTGTTATCTTGAAAATATATCACCGTAAGTAGATTACTTCTTCATAGCAACAGCTCTCAAAAGATACTGGCTATTATCGGACAGACTACTCTTTTACAGTTCAAACCCTTCACCATTTTATCGATTTTCTCATCGGCTTAAATAAAACTGCATTTTATAAACCTCTCAGGTTCGAAGCTAACACCCAACTGTTAAATTTGTCACTGTATCCACGCCAGTTGACCAGGAATTGTTTATGTCGTCCACGCCCATTCTCTGGTCGACTTTGAATAGGGTGTATTTATCAACCGTAACAACTTGCAATTCCTCCTCGTGAAAGGTGCCTTCAACAGGATATTTATTAAGATCGATTGTACGGTAAACTGAAGATCTTCTTTTTATCACTGTACTAATTGTAAAAACTTCCTAACTCCAATTCGTTTCAGGTTATTCAACACTTCCAAAATGGTTTCATCGTTTACAGTCGCAGGAGCCATCGTTATACCTGAATTAGGGCTATTGTTGTAAGCAGTCACAAGTTTTGGAGTACATCAATATACCTGTAGGAATTTTTGTAGGCGAAATAACGCCACATCTTTGTTTTCAATGTTCTATTAAATCTACAACTGCAGATGCTTGTACATCACGGTTATTTGTTACATAGAAATTGATACTCTGTTTCTTGAAGAAGTTTTGTACACTGACCACCACAAACTCTTTGCCGGTGTAGTGTTACACTCCTTAAAAATATCGGTGAATGCTTCAATTACAGATAAAACTGTCTTCGTTTTAAGAGCTCTTACCCTCGCCCTCTTGCTAAACACACCAATAACCGTTAGTATGCAATTGTAGTCACTATTGTGTTTACTTAATGTTCGCATATCACAAAGATACGCTTGCCACAGCTCGTAAATATTGTTCACAATATACCTACTGCGCGGAAGCTTTTTTCCTAACTGGTTTATGAATCATACAAGCCTCCTGAGCCTACAGCCAGTTTTTCAGTTCACCATATCTACCTTTTACAACGTTAGCTAGAGGTGTTATATCCGAAAACACTGCCGGATGTGAGTGATCATAGTGTACAGCATCCATGTTGTGTTTGCAACATATCCTAATTTAGTGAGTCTTCTTCGAGTGGATCTTCTCAGTGTTTCCCGCGATTCACTATCAGCATCGTAATTCTCACCTATAGTCGTAAGGGTCCGTTCAAGGTTATGTGATACAGCCGCATCATGTCATCGAGTATTTCCTATAAATTCTCGTGGTATATTTATTTCTTTAATGTACGTCGCAAACTGCCCCCGCCCGTGTGGGTTTCTAGTTTTTCGCCGTCTTAACGTTTCGTGAACCAGATCGATAATGTTGGAATCTGGGATGATCTCGACTCTTATTATGACAGTACCCCCGACCGTGTTCAGTATACGCAAGAAAGCCTCACCTTTCTTCGTATATGAAACCGAAAGCGTTGCCTTTGCGTTTCGGTAAATCATCAGCATCCCCGGTGATTGTTGTACTAGTAGGTTGACTTAATTGATTGGAAAAGTGCAGATATCTCTGAAGAACATGATTGTTCTATTGCCATTTATCGCGGTCAGCCATTTTGGTTTTTAAAACTTTATCCATGTCGTTACCCAGCTGCATTAAAATGTTGTTTTGTGTGACATCTGGAGTCTGTACGCGCTGTATAAGATCCAATGATGGAATAACCATCTTCTTCATATTGTCGTCCATAGTTGTTATTGAAACAGATAACCCAGAATACCACCAAGTAATGGTCCTAACAGGAGTGATAGAAATGCACCGCCCTTATGTACAAGAAACTGTTTCTTCCTTTGAGCCAAGCGTCTTAAAGTGTACTTATGTTGAGAGAGTCGATGCACCTGATCAGCTGACATCGGTAAACGACCTTTTAAAATGTTGTGTGCAGATACATTACACCTGCTTACCATCCAAACATTTCAATAAAGCGTCACGTTGACTTTTACTTAATCTGGCTAATGCGTGGAGGATATCGGTGTTTTTGATTAATGTTGATTGATGTCAGCCGTCAAATATGATTTAATCTTTATGGTTGTGCGGTTTACATCCTTTTTTCGCGATAAATATATATATATATATATATATATATATATATATATATATATATATATATAGGTCTTTGAATAACGGCTGCCAGCCACTGTAGAACAGGATAATTTTTTCAAAAGTTGTATCGCAGACAGTCTCAATGTTTTTTAAGAATTCCACGATAAAATATGATTTCCTGAAACCCGATTGTCCCGCAACTATTGCTGAAAAGGGATGTTTAAACTGACCCTCCATCTTGAAACTCAAAACGCATAATAGCAGATGAAAAATCAGCGTTCGCAGATATATGGTGCTGCAGATGTAAATATAGTATTAATTGTAATAAATTATTAAAAAAAAACTCTTATCTTTTTAGTAACGGTAATAACCAAGGTGATTTGATAGAACACGAAAAATGGTTTTTATTATGACATACAAAATGGCGGTGGACTTTGTTTATGTCTTATAATTAAAAACAAAATGGCCTCCACCAATCAGAAGCCAGGGTGTCTTATAAAACCCTTATTAGCATACTATTTCCCGCCATGGTCGATAAAAAGGCCGCCACACAAAATGGCCGACAAGCCACGCCCCTCGACCAATCAGAAGCTAAGGTGCAAAGTCCATGAACCAATCAGAAACCAAGGGGCGTGGCCTACCCGCAATCCCACCCATCATAACACTGTATGCACGCGCATTTGCCTACCCTCCAGGGGTTGAACAGACAAAAGAGCATTAATTAGGGGCGAAAATGTGACGTGACCAACCCCATGTCAGTCACCGCCCGGCACCCTAAAAACTGGAGCGGTCTGGATAAAAAGGCTCTTAATACTGCCAAAAAGGCCTTAATTAAGGGTGAAAATACCTTCAAGGATCTAAAAATTCCATCATGGGGTTGAAAATTGCCCCCGAAAAGAAGCCGGCCCCACCCTCAAAGACAGCCAAAAGGTGACTAATTAAGGTAAAAATACCATCAAGGGGTTGAAAATTTCCTCCAGGGGTTTAAAAACGCCCCCAACAAGAAGCCGTCAAAATAGGGGCGGTAAATGGCCATGGCCACGTGGGCGTGACAGTCCGCCCCACCACTGATGGCATCAGGGACTATTCTGCTCCCCTTCTACTAACGGCAACCTATTTGAACAGTTATTGTAATTATTTAACTTTAATTAAATAGTTTTAAAGGATTGGAGTTGTTAAACTTGTGAATAAAAAAATATTATCAAATACTAATATTAATCCGAAGGTTTCTTAAAAATTATCTTCAAAACCATAATTTGTAGTACATGGTTAAATTCGTAATAAAAATTAATATCGAATACAGGATGTATCGTTGGTTGCGGCGATATAAAAAAATAAAGTTGATGATTTCTCGGAGACGAAACGTCGAATAAAATATTTGAAAACGCCATCTAATAGAATTCAAAAAGTGACAATGCAGAAGTACTTTTGATCTTTAATAAATCTTTTAAAATAAATGAAGGAATTACGAAAAAAGAAAAACCCAAAGATCGCATTTTGTTTGAAATCTCGGAAACGATAAACAATAATGAACTTTTGCAAACCACATGTGAAGATTCCCTAAATCATACAACTTTTCTCCAACTTAACCGCCTTCGTATGTCTTACCGTTTTCAAGATCCCCATGCGGTTCATCCTTATCTTGGACACGTTGTATACTATATTTATTTAAAAATACAAAAACCAAAAGCATTGATCCTTACAGATGAATTAAACATAAGTACCTTGCTAAACTGAAGAAAAATAAGATGTAAACTTTCATCATTATTACACATATTTAAAATTCTAGTAGTAGTCGGACACCTTTCGCCGCCATGTTGTTTTTTATGACGTCCCAGGCCACCCCTGCTGCCCACCCACGTGGGGGTGTATTTTGAAATTGACGGCCACGTGGGGACGTGGTTTTACCTTGAGGATGACATTGAAATTGACCTAGGGGCCGGGCATTGGAATTGGCCTTGGGCTTACCCTTGGAGTTGGCTGCAATCTTTTATTAAGTAAGACCTTGCATGTAAAATAGAAGCCTAATTTCATGTTTATTAGGGGCACTCTGTCATCATCCTAGCTTAAGTATCTGATGAAAAAATCTGCGATCACCGGTATATTCTGCTTATCTTCCAATATCAAAACCGAGATTTGTTTTCTAGAATGTCTTGATTGTATGATCATATTTATCCCGAAGACTAGGCACACGCGTGACAGATCCGGGTTCGCTCATCGTAGAGGAATAATCATAATCACTTTGAATGCCTTGATTTGCCAATCGCCCTACAGTAGGCAGAGATATTCCCAATGCCGCATAAACGCTAAAACTCCGTGAAAGTACATATTATATTAGATTGAAAATTACTAAAATTTATATGATATACAAGTTCAAACTTACTTCGTGTACAGCAGTAAGAGGTAATACCGGTTTTCCAGCCTCTTTTTCTAACGTAAAGTACGCAAGTAATTTTACTATAAGCGCTTGCTCTTTTTCGTTGTATGTTGGCATATTTTTAGTAATCTAAATGAATAAATTAAAAATTAATTTCCTCTTTTCAAATATGTGTTTAAACAGTTTAAAATATGAAAACAATGCAGGGGCACCAGAATAAGTTCTCAATGTATACACTAAGCATTAAATACTAACAATTAGCGTTTACTTATTATTGCATTAAAAATATTAAATTTCCATGTATTCATCGTGCGTAACTAACATTTTAATAATTATTTGTTCCTAGTAGGAGCCGCCCCTAAAACAATAACCTGTACTTTTCTCGTTGACGTCTAATGTCTCACTGCTTGAAAGTATGTCATCTCGAAAATTAAGAGTCGAATTGACGTTTTTTCATCACTACATCTTAATGCGTTGTAAGGAAATCGACAAACTATAACGCACAACAAAAAGTTTGTGAAAAGATAATTCAGTAGTTTCCGAGATTAGCGTAAATGAACATCGCGACACGAGATTTACATATATATATATATATATATATATATATATATATATATATATATATATATATATATATATATTCTACACATAAATTGAAGACGAAAAGTCAGATAAAATTTTTCTCTAAAATGAATGGCTACAAAGTGACAGGCCCTCAAAGTTGAATTTTGGAAATCGTTTTTCGCAAATAACTCGAAAACCTTTAGGAATTTCAAAATACTATTCCCAATGAAAATGATTTCTTTGTTGATGAGGATTTTCCTGGTTTGATTGTATTGTCTATGAATGAACTGGAAGTATTAGTTTTCACATTGTTCCCGTATACTTTCTATTCCAACATTTTTGTGTATGATTTTTCAGGTATTTTGGTGACTTTTCTGGGTCCGTTATTCAATTTTCTGCAAATTTGGTCCTCTCAGTTGAAGTTGATAAAATGAACGGTTTACGAGTTATTTTCAATTTCATAAATCACGGTCAATTAAATACTACCGCACCAAAATTTTGTAAGTGGGCCGTGGACTAAAAGTCATAGTTGTCAAAGAGTTTATTAAGATAAACAAAGTATTAATGAACAAACAAATCAGTTTGATTAAATGTTCACCGTTGGCTGCTTTGCATTTACGAATTCTTTTCGTGATTGACTGACGTACGTTGAAAAATAATTGCGGATCATCTTTTATTAAATTAGAGCAATCAACTATTCGTTGCTGGAGATGTTGGACGTTTGTAATTGGCACCGAATACACAATGGAATACACTGTGTCTTCCAAACGACCCCATAAAAAATCCATAGGGTTTAGATCCGGTGAACGTGCAGGCCAAGGAACCGGTCCCCCAGTCCAATCCAGTTTGCATTACAAGTTCGATTCAATGACCGCCTAGCAGTGAGTGCAAAATTAGGAGCCGCATCATCATGGGTGACCAGTTAAATTATTGGCAATAATACCAGCCCATATATTCACACTGAATTGCTGTTGATGATTGGTTTTAATGAAAACGCGTGGATTTTGATAATCGTAGTAATGATTGTTATGTAAGTTGAAAGTTCCGTTTCTGGCGAAACCTGCCTCATCAGTGAATAAGATAATTGATGGATAATTTCGGTCATGATTGAATTTTTCTAGAAACCAATTTGAAAAGTTCACTCTTGCTTGAAAATCATTAATGTTCAAAGCTTGTATCTTGCGATAATGGAAAGGTCGCAAGAGTTCCGTTTTTATAATTCTACATATCGTGTACTGATTTGAATTATTTTCTCTTGCCAATTGACGAGAGCTTGTTATGGAATCAGGGTCAATTGCATCCAACACTATTTGTTCTAAAACTGGTGTTCTTGCAGTTCGCCTCCTACCACTGTCAATTTTTGGTGGCTTCAAACAACTTGTGAGAACCCGATATAAAAAGAATTTTTATAAATTTATAATATGTTCCACTTTCACGAAGACACCGGTCAATGTTGGTAAACGTCTCTTTATTCGGTATCCGCCGATTTGGAAATACCTGGGAATATAAACGAACAGCTTCACCACAATTCCCAAAAGCTCTGCCATACATTATGTGCATATCTGCATTATTTATTATGGATAAAGAAATTGTATGAAAACTGATCAAAAATCACAATATGACAACTATAACTTTTAGTCTACTGCCCACTTACTAAATTTTGGTGCGGTAGTATTTAATTGACCGTAATTGATGAAATTGCCGTTCACTTCAACCAAGAGGACCAAATTTGCAGAAAATTGAATTACAGACGCACAAAAGTCACCAAAATACCTGAAAAATCACACACAAAAAAGTTGGAGTAGAAAGTATGCGGGAACAATGTGAAAACTAATACTTCCAATCCATTCACAGGCAATCCAATCAAACCAGAAAAATCTTCGTCAACAAAGAAATAATTTTCATTGCGGATAGTATTTTGAAATTCCTAAAGGTTTTCGAGTTATTTGCGAAAAACAATTTTCAAAATTCAACTTTGAGGGCCTGTCACTTTGTAGCCATACATTTTAGAGAAAAATTTTATCTGACTTTTCGTCGTCAATTTATGTGTAGAATAAACGCTTGAAGCAGGGGTAGGTTTTTTTGGTTCACGTTATATATATATATATATATATATATATATATATATATATATATATATATATATATATGTTAATGTAGTGATCAGAACTATACGTCTTACACCCACCATCGCGTCAGTACTAGTACTATTTTGGACGTAAAGAGCGCGTATCAGAATTATTAACAATTTCAAAGTACATTATTTTGTTTTAAATACATTTGAACTAGAATTCCAAGCAACAGTTCTTTTCGAAACTAGTGCATTATTTACACATTTGTAGGTGCGAGGCCGTTTTTTAACCCGAGGTGTAGCCGGGGGATAACATATAAGGCCGAGTACCAAAAATGTAACGGCGTACGTGTTGCGAACAAATTTTTTTTGCAATCCTTTACCTAACATTAGAAATCATTGAATTTTGAAATATTTGTTGACACATGAGTAGAAGTGGAACACCTTTCGCCGCCATTTTGTTTTTTGTGACGTCAAAAGCCCTACCCACTACCCCTACACGTGGCCGTCAAGTTCAAAGGGCAGACCCCCGTCCCCTGGTTCCTGATTGGCCCATAGACTCCGCCAAGGTTGGAGGCCTAAGGCGCTGCGTTTCTATTGGAGCCTAGACCACGCCCCTTTTACCTGATTGATCGTGCATGCGTCCATCCCCCTGGTTTCTGATTGGTCCTTAGTCCCATATCTGTAATTATTGCATAACATTAAAACCTGTACAGGAAATTAAATAAAGTAAATAAATAAAAGTTAAAGTCAGAAACAATCACCAATGCTGTTTTAAAGAACTTCTCGGGAGATGGCACACGAGTTAATAACTGTTAGTTTTTTGTTACCTATATACTCACAGTACATTTACTTCTGTTTTACTAGTTCTAGTGTGTTGGGATAAAACCCACATAACCACGTAAAAAGAGTCAAACAAGTCGCCCTTTACTTCCAATATTTCCCGGACTCCTCAGTTATGTAACCACAATAACAATCATTCACTATTTAAATACTCATTACTTATCTAATTACGTAAAAAGGTGTGCTGTGCTTAAAATACGAATACAATGTTTGAAGTCATGTAATTAGATTGAGTGTTATAAACAACTTTCTTACTTACATCTCACTTCAATTTTAAATCGCTAAGTATTTGATCTTGCTTCCAGATTGTAAATTCAATTTTTCGATTCAAAATACTGTTTTTGATTCAGGTTAAAGTTTACGAAAATCCCACCTATAGTAAAACAATTTAAGGTTTCTGTTCGATTGACCTTAAAAAAATGTAATTAAAAAAATACTACTTTGATTTTAGTTCAAGATAGCAAAGTCAACTTTCGATAGAATTTACGTACATACAAAATTAGATTTTAAAAGTAAACAAATAATTAAGACCTCATTAGTATTGCCTAAAAGATATATATCAACATTTATATCTGTTACGACATTAAGTTATGGTTTAATCATCTGATCAATTTCTATACCAGAGCAAAACAATTTAAGATTTTTGATTAATTGAATTCAAATATTGATAAGAAACATGCTAAATCGTATAAAATGAGATTGATCAAATTACTATATCTGAAATGTAGGTAGTTGTTGTGCCGAAGTGTTATAAACTTTGAATCGATGAAAGATATGATGATTAGCAATAGTAAAGACTCTCTTTTTCTATATAACGATAGGAAAATAGTTACAAGTGTTGCAAGTAGACCCGAAAACAGTATAGAATAAGTTACTCTAAACGACGAAGGGATAACTTTGACACTTTACTGTTTGGTTGTAAGGCATAAAGAAAGCAGATAAAAAAAATTATTTATTTATAAACCCCCAAGCGAAAGAGGCGAGAAATAGAGACTGCAATAATGTAGCTACAACGTTAATATCTAACACTTGTATAAGAAACAATAAACTTCACCTTCTGCCGTCAGTTTTAATGCTTTTAACAATTCTTTTATCATAAACTATCAATGATCTTCCAATCGTTCTGAAAAGAACAGATCTTAAAAGCAAAATAAACTGCCAGCAGCTGTAAAAAAAGGTTTGGCATCGATGTTGGTGCAGTATACGGTTTGCCAACTTTTTCCACTAAAAAGTAACTAAACACTTGTTTTAAATTGGCATGGCATTTTTTACGTCGATGACGTGCAACGCATTAGAAAATGAACAAAGGCATAAGAAAGTTATGTGTGGTCACATCAGATTTTTTTTATTATTACGTCAAACAATTTAAATAATATTTGTATGCGTGACTCACATAGTAGAATAACAGCTGCATTCCAAATTTATCGATCAATCATATTCAAATTAATTCTTTTAATCAATATTAACGACACATAATCTTTTAGTTTGTAATCGAATATTTATATTAGAATTTGTAAGCTACTTTAATTAATTTTATGCATTGAGCATATAGATCAGATACAACTATAATTACTGTTAGCTGTATAATTTTACAATAAAATATATTAAGATCCATCACATTTTCACACACTTAATGAAGGTTAATTTCAAAAAGCGCAACTTATTTTGAAATTTTAAGTAATACAAGCTCATACATGCAGTATATGAGTGAACACGAATAAAGGATAAAAATATGCTTATGCTTTTATTTTCATGTACTACCAGGTAATTGTAGTGTTTTCAATATATATATATATATATATATATATATATATATATATATATATATCTACAACAAATCTATCGTTCATTCTGCAGAATAATAATTATAATTAACTAAGATTTATGGTTGTTAATAATAACCTTCACTTAATCATAATTATTATATTAATGTAATCATTTTTTGTTTCTGTTTTAAAATGCGTTGAATCGTAACGATGGTTATTTTTATATACTCCGTCATTCTAAGTTCTATTAATTCTATACTGACATATCTTGTCTCCTTTGTCTATTTACTGATAATGTCGATCCATATATTTCCATATTTTGCGTATGTGCCATATTTTAGGTAAAATTGAAAAGCACGTTTGTCACTCCCTCCTAAAGGGAAACGTAGGGGTGCTTAAACTTTTGAACTTTTTCAACCACATTAATGGATTCTCAACATGCATAGGTTTAGTATATAGGCGCAGGGGGATAGAAAATGAGTTCGTTCATGATAGAATTGGAACGAGTACGACAATGCCTTTTAGGAGAAACTGACTTCCATAAAAATTGCAACACCTGGAATTTATTGAACGATTTTATTGAAATTTTCTTCAACGATGTCTTTCATTAGAACAAACAAACGATTAAAATTTGAAAACAAAAGAACAAAATCTAAAAATGTTTTTTTTAATGAGTTGCTCCGCCACGATTTGTAATGCACTCATTTGGACGGCGTGGCATGGTATCAATCAAGTGATCTATAGCTGGTATAATAACGCAAGCTTCTTTAATCCGTAGCCGGAGATCGTGTAAGTTATCTGGAGGGTGTGGTAAATTACCCAGTCGCCTACCGACCTCATCCCATACATGTTCAATGGGCGACAAATCAGGCGACCGAGCAGGCCATGGGAGGACGGCAATGTTAGCTTCTTCCAAAAAATGACTCATCGATGTAACAAAATTACATATTTTATCTCTCTCTCAACTACATGTATTAGAGAAATATGGCTATAAAAACATAAATCTGCTGTACAATACATATTAGCGCACTAAAACGTGTGTCGTGATTAAGAAGCAGCACCTGTCATTTTTTGAAATTATTGTTTATGCGTTTTTACTTTACCTTTTATAAAAAACAGTTTTTTTTCAAAACTATCTACAACTTGTACAGTGAATTATCGGTAATTTGGTAACTTTTTTACATAATTTATGTAAAATTTACAAAATTCAAGATATGCTACGTCATAAGCACTTTAAATCTCAGGCGCAGCTCGTAGTTATGAATGTGCTTAATTATTTTGAACGGGAACGTGATAATCAAGGGGCACTAGCTCAATTTGAATCTGTTATGCACGTATGTAGTACCTACATTATTGTGTAAAATATTATACTTGGAAGGACTTCTTTTAGCGCACGTCTGAGGCATGTGGGGTTAGTGTAAATACAGGTAGTGCTATAAAAAAAAGGGTTACAGAAGCCCAAAAATAAAATAAACCTCCACAGTCATCAGCTAAGCGGAGAAAATGTACGAAATGTAAGTCCACCGAAGTTGATGACTATGTGAAAGATGATGTAAAGAGAAAAATTTATGAAATGCATTCAAAATGTAAATACATACTTGCAAGACATATCTAGGACGATACCTGTTTTTGTAGGTATACATCTTACACTGGTATCATTACAAATAGAATTAAGCAATAGTCAAGTTTTCGATTTCAGTAGATCAAGTTTAAGACGTCTCTTACATTCCATTGGTTTTTCATCTAAAGTAGATGATGGTAGGAGACGTTTAGTGGAACAATCACTTATTGTTGCCAATCGTGTACGATTCTTAAGAGAATATTACAAAAATAAAGAAGAAAAATTATACAATCCTGTATTCTTAGATGAAACTAATAAAAGCGTCAAGAAGCCAATGGGTGAGAAGGAAAAAATTTGTTGTAATTTAGTTACTACATTATAATTCCTAATAAAATAACTGTATTTTTAGATTTATGGTTGTTCATGCAGGTAATGAAGATGAATTTATTTCCGATGCTTCACTTTTGTTTTCTACAATGACTGTTATGGAGGTATGTGTGCGGAGTTGTTTACAAAATGGTTTGAAAATAATTTAATTGCAAACTTAAAAGGACCATCTTTAATTGTAATGGATAATGTTAGTTATCATTCCAAATTTCTAGAAAAAAATCCAAATAATTCATCTAAGAAGGGAGAAATCTGTAATTTTCTATTAACGCACAACCTAGCTTATGAACCTAGTATGTTTAAAAAAGTATTACTGCAATTAGTTGCAGATAATTCCATACCCAAGGTATAAGAAATAGATGAAATAGCACACCAGTGTGGACACAGAGTGTTACGGTTAACACCATATCACTGTCCATTTAATCCAATTGAACTGGTGTGAGCAAACTGCAAAGAACACTACAAAAAAAATAGGAAGACATGATTCAAAATTTATCCTGGAATGCTTGCAACGAATTAATGAAACATATTGGCAGAAATGAATTAGACATGCCGAAGTGTCTATGTTAGAGTGGTGGGAAATTGAAAAACATTTTGGGTTGTGCAACTATTAATTATATCTGTTAACGATTCCACTTCTGAGAGTGACACTGATAGTGAATAATTTTTTTTAATTTAAATGTTTTAATTCCAATATAATATAAATATTCTAATTTTTACATAACATATTCATAAGTCTACAATAGTTGGAAAGAGTAGGTACATGTACTGATTTATGTAAATTGCTTTTCATTTAACTTGGAGCAATATGAAATCTATTTAAATTATGTGCCAAATTAAAATATTAAACAAATATAATTTCGTTGAACTTCGAACAACATTACACTTTTTTCTATATGAGTGAAATAATCACAAATGTATCGATATCTATGTTATAGTGAAGTATCTACAAGAATTATGTCGATTACAAAGCAATAATTATGCTTCTAGAAGGGTTGTTATAAATCTTGAGAATAACAAACTAGTTGCAACCTTTATCAATTTTTCCACCTGAAATGATTTAATTTATAACAAAGAAAAAAACTATTTGTTTACTTACAAATACACAGGTTATGTATTATGATGGTATGTAATAATCAAACAATGTAAATTATAACAATTCACTGTCGCGGCAAAATATTTTGACTCTCTCAATAAAATAAGTGGATATAATGGATAATTTTTCTAGTTTAAAATATAAAAAACATTCAATAATTTTCAACTTTCTTTGACTTTTTATGTAAATTTATGTGGAGACATCTGCCGATAAAAATATAAACTAAAAGATACTTTGTTGATTTTATGGCTTACATCGCCTAAATCTTAGTTCGTGTAATTCTAAGAATGAGTCATACCCAACTTTATTTGAATCAAACTATATATGACCATTGGACATGTTTGTAATACGGCGCAACAAAAATACCCGACACAGTCGCTCCTATGAAACATGTCGTTAGTAACCATTTACCGCAATACATATGATAGTACACCAACATTAAACATAACATAACTGTAATGTTACGCACGATTGTTAATTATTAGTAACAATTTGTAAAATAAATTAAATCATTTTTCAATTTACTTTTTGTTTTCTTTGCATAATTTTGAGTAATTTGGTCACTTCTAAACATTAAACGTCAAATATCAATTTTGAGGTTATATTTAGTATGGGCGCACTATAACATATGTTGCGGCAAATGGTGCCTAACATCATGTTTCATAAGAGCGTCTGTGTCAATGATAATTGATATCATAACATGTAAAGCAAGGTGGTGCTATGGATTAAACCCACACCTCCCTAAATGTTACGTAGAACGATTAAAACAGGAAGGAACAAATTAAAGTTAATATTATGACAAGGTATTCGTAAACAATTGGTTAATTGTTTTACTAAACTAGCCAAGTTTGTGCACTTACACAGATATAGACATTTTATTTGAAAGTGTTTGGTATAATAATTTATTTTCATATTATTAAAACAGTGTCAGATTTTCATACTTCTCATCAATTTAATTATTTGAGATTTGGAAAAAACATGTTTGGATTATAGATTATAATCTTTTGTAGTAAACGTGTTACCTTCTTAATAACCTTGAATTGTATAAACAGCTAAATAGTATACTAAAACTTGAAAATTCAATGTCCAATCGAGATATGCGAATACGATAAACTATAGAAGTTATTTAGAAAATCGCATTTCTTTGATTCGAAGGCGTACTAAGCTGTCCTTTTTACACATATACATATATTCGCTTGTCTGTAATTTGGAAATAACATAAAAATTTGCATCTTAATGGCTGTTGGTTATTCAATACTTTTATTTATGAGTGTATATTTAAATTTATTTTGCATAATTGTCTAACTGAATTTATGTTTATTCCATTTGCCTAAATTAACTGCAGCAATGTGATTTCCATATCTTATAAGAATAATTATTGTACATTTACATGTTATTAATTTGACTCTAAAACATAATTATCTTATTTTATCTGTTTTAAATAAATGCATTGCCATAAGTTGTAATAAATTTTTATTGGACATTAAAAACTGTGAAATCGTCATTAAAATGCATCGAAATTGACAGTGAAGTAATTCATTTCTTAAGAATTTATTTAGGTAGACTGGGAATGACAATAGTAATTTATGTAGCTAGGTAATATTTTTCCAAAATCGGAATCATTTATTAAAAAGGTGATAACGTTTGTCAAAATGTTTTTAATGAATATTGATGTGAGAGTTACATTACATTGGCATTATGTAACTTTTACGCGTCATTATGGCTACGGCATTTTTTTAGAGATTATGATTGGTAAAAAATGGATACGCCTAAGAGAAAAAACTGGCCTTTTGCAACTAATTTAACTATATTACAGGCACCTTTTTTGCATTTCAGTGCTGGTTTTGGAAAATGATGAAATCATTTGAGTGGTATTACGTTAAAACATAATTCAAACAGAATTAGCTTCAATACTTTCTCCAATCATTCTTCTAGATAAAAAAAAACGTCTGAAGTAATGAAATGAAAGATGTAATATATTACAGAGCACCAAGAAATGTGACAGCGCACAAGTAATTTTGGTAATCGTTTACTTAGAAAAACTTGAAAAATATAATAAAACTGAAAATTTTTACAAATTTAATGACAATAGTCGAGAACAGTACGTAAATGGAGTTTATATATTCAATTACATATATAATTTATAACCTTCGAGTTAAAAAAAAATGTAAAGTCTCAGAAGTGAAGTGCCTTTTTTAAAACTCATGTGGTTTTTTGGCCTCAATCCGCCGGGCCTCGGCGATTACGTTCCACATTCTTCTTAAACAGTTCAACTTTACTGCAAAGGATCATAAATAACTATTATTGTATATAGTTCATCTAATAACTATTAAGTAAATACTATTACACACACACGCACGCACGCACGCACGCCACGCACGCACGCACGCACACACACACACACACACACACAGCACAAGCACACACACACACGCGCGCACGCACGCACGCACGCACGCATGCACGCACGCACGCACGCACACACACGCACAGATATATATATATATATATATATATATATATATATATATATATATATATAGTGAGTCCCAGAAGTTATGTCTAAATTCATTTAAAGTTCAAGGGTTCAAGCTCGGACACGTCGACTAAAATTTTGTATATAGGGTGGCCCGAAAATAAGTTACGACCACCAACTTGATTTTGTCAATGGAAACACTTGTTTTTTTTCACTTTCTGAATCTGCTTTGAATTCTGACTAAATTTCAAGTACCATGTCCTATACCTAAGGTCAACAGATCTCGAGGAATTTACAATTGAACGTATCAACAATTAAGACCGTATCAAGGAAGCTGGCCTTTGTTTTTTGTCAAAAGGAACTATTATTCAAAAAACACAACACCAAATCAAATAAAATGTTCAAAATGTGCACCATTTGCGGCTTGACAATAGCCAAGGCGATGAATAAACTCTCTTTGCACGTTTTCAACCATTTCTGGAGTCTTCTGATTTTCACTTTCAATATCTGCAGATTGTTTGGCCTGTCAACATATACTTTTGATTTAAGAGAGAAATCCAACGGGTTTAAGTCAGATGACCTAGCAGGCCATTCCATAGGTCCTCTCCTTCCTATGCACCTATTAGGAAATGTTTCGTCCAAAAATACACCATATCGGAAAGGACATATGCATTCGACGTCAGAAATAAATTGACATACACAACGAAATGAAAACATGTACCTATTGTTTATGGATCACCTTAGATACGATTGCTTTGCAAGTGTTCTTGATAGTTTTAAAAAGACAATATTTCTTTTTTTTTCTTAAATATCTCGAGATCTGTTGACTATAGATATAGGACATGGTACCTGAGATTTACTCAGAATTCAAAGCAGATTCAGAACATGAAATAAAAAAATAGGTGTTTCCATTTGACAAAATTAAGTTAGTGGTCGTAACTAATTTTATATATAATATATATATATAATATAAAAACCGCAGTAATAATATATATATATATATATATATATATATATATAATATATATATATATATATAATATATATATATATATATATATATATATATATATATATATATATATATATATATATATATATATATATATATATAAGAGACATTTTTAACTCTGAACATAGACCATGTTCAGCTTTAAAACGACAGTGACAACGCAATACTAAAATTCGACCGCCATGGCAATTTGATCCTTTCAATATATAACAAATGCATTGAAGCGTTTTTTAGAAAATGTCAAAAACTGTTGATATGAAATGTATTCAACTCAAGAAAGTATTCAAATAGTGCAGTGGTATCATGCTAGCAATACAGTATGGATTGTGCGAGATTTATTTTAGTACATTATCCCGATAGATCAATTCCATCAATCGGAACAATTTTTAATCTAATCATCACAAAAGAACTAAGAAATACCATATTTTAGCTGAAGAAATGAAGTTAAACATAGAGTACCTACTTTGAGATTTCCTGGTTTTCAATCCCGAAAGCTTTAAAGGAGTTTAGATTCAAATCATACGAATTTAGAAATCACCAATACCTCACGAAAGGGGATAAAATTAGAAGAACAAATTTTTGTGAATTAATGTTTAACACACTTAATAATAATGAAAAACTTTTAGAACAAATTGTGTTTACGGACGAACCCTCTTTTAGTAAAGATGGAGAAGTTAATTTACAAAAGTATTGGTTGGAATTTTTACAATACCGTTACTCATTTCACTAACACGAAATATTCTTTACAGATATTGGACCCGTGAAAATCCTCATGTTCAAAATTTAATTCGTTATCAACATCAAGAAAGACTTAATGTGCGGGCTGGACTGATCAACAATAGGCTTATTGGGTTATTTTTTATTGATGGCAATCTAGATGGAAACAAATTTCTTAATCTTTTAAGAAACCAAATCATTTTTGAATTGGCAACATTAAATATTGATGATATTTGACCACAAATGGATGGTGCTCCAGCACATTCAGCTAGAACAGTTACCAATTATTTAAATGATGTTTTGTGAACGTTGGATCGAGAGATTTAGTCGTATACATTGACCTGCGCGATCACCATACCTTTCCGTGAATGATTTCTTTCTCTGGGGACATCTACATAATACAATTTATAATGATGTAGAAATACAAACAATTAAGGAATTAAGACAACGAATAGTCGGTGCTTGCCAAGCGTTGAATCCAAACTGTATACGAAATGCAGTGCAAGGCTTTCATTACAGACTTGCTTATTGTTTAGAAGAGCGTGGCGGCCATTTCAAATATTTGTTATAATTAATTATAATTATTCATGTTGTCATTATTGTTCAACATTCGGTTAACGAAAATTCATTCATTTTGAAATAAAATTTTACTCTAATCGTGTAACTTAATTAAGCAAGAAAAAATTCTTAATTAATTTTTTTTTTACTAAAAGTCTTTATTGTTGTACCAAATATTATAAAAAACTTACCTTTTTTGGGTTTTTTAACGGTGTATTTTAAATTATACAATCTAAATGTTTCAAAAACACTAACAGTTATCTTCATCAGTAGTAATATCTATTAAAATTTTTAAGATCTTGAAAACAATTTTGTCAAAGTTGAAAAATTAAAACAGACACATCAGCCTGCTATCATAACACTTTGAGAAACGTATAAACCCAACTACAGAATTAAATTTTAGTAAAGAATAACTAGGTCATTAAAAATTAAATATTGTTAAACTGTCTTAAAGATGTCAAAACCAAAACCTATTTAAACGAAGATTTTGACATCTTATAATTAAAAAATGACGTAGTGATACGTCTTGATTTTCATTTTAATTTTGACTTTCGGTATGTCTATGTTTTTTGTTGTGTTTTTCCTAGACCTTGAAGCAAATGCTTTACCAATTATATGTTAAATTACCACTGCACTATAATTTAACATAAGTAATTGAAATTAAGATTAAAATTAAAAAATTACGAAAAACGTTCTGCATTATGCTTTTCATTGTTAATAACACTTGTAATTATTGACAAAGATATCGTTAGATTTAACTGGATTATTTTATTTGATGTCATGTTTATATTTGTGAAGGATTCTATCATTTTCAAATTGAAATTTTTCACAACTTTACACTTACATCATAATTTTTGTTAAATGTGTTTTTTTGGCTGGCATTTTTCATTATTAGCCTTCACCGTTAGAGAGTGTTCTGATTTGTCATCTTTAAGACGGGTTAACAATATTTATTTTTTAATGACCTAGTTATTCTTTACTAAAATTTAATTCTACAGTTGACTTTATACATTTCTCAAACTGTTAATTCTTCAACTTAGACAAAATTGTTTTCATCATCTTATTTTAATAGATATTACTACTAACGAAGTTAACAGTAAGTATTATCGAAACGTTTAGATCGTATAATTTAAAACACACCATTAAAAAACTCAAAAAAGATGTCTTTTATTATGTGTGGTAATGGTGAAAGTTTACATTTTCGTATTAAATATTAGTTTACAAAAAAAATGTTCTATTGTGATCTTCTTCCACGAGGTTTCTAAATTTATACTGTTTGAATCTAAACTCATTTTAAACTTTTGAGACTGAAAATCAGGAAAAATTTGTGAAATAGAAAATATTTATTCTTCTTCACCATAACATAATACATTGCTCCATTTGATTATTAATAACGTGGCACCTCCTCGTTCTTTTGTGACGCAGCATTTAATATTAAATTTGGTAATTATTGAAAAAATCAAATTGCCATAACGGTAGAAATTTTAGCATTACGTTGACACTGTTGTTTTCAAACTGAACACGGCCCATGTTCAGAATTAAAAAAATGTGTCTGTAAGGAGTTAGGAATTATAGTACAATCAAACCAGGCTTTTTATTAAGGCCCTTGGGCGTAAACGTAATAAGAAAACGGGTGTTTAAAGTATTTTTTATTAGATACCTACATACTCGTGAAGGTTACGTTAAAAAGGAAGCTAAAGAAGGTCATTTGAATACAATTTTATAATCGTGGACGTTTACTCCCTCAGCAGACATAATCGTTAAGTTGTATTTAAATGCTTCCATAGGATTCATTGCTGAAAAGAAGCGGTTTTATTAACTTTAAGTAATGCAGAGAATAGGTACTCAAAAATCCTTTCGATTGATTGAATAGATTATTCAGAATAGTCCCACAAATTTCTAGGTAATAGTACAATCTATTCTGAAATTCTTGATTTAAATACATCTGATGCATAGTAAACGAGATTCATGAAAAAAAAACACTTATTCTACCAATTTATCCTACAGGGAAGTGTAGGGTAAGTGTTCATGTGTGGCGATTGAGTGTCACTGCAAATGCTTGCGCGAAAGAATGCATGTAGGTGTGCGCGCGTGGGAATGAACGTAAGTGCGTATACATGCACGTAAATCCGTGCGCGTTTGTACGTACTAGCTAAATTGTGTTTCTTCTTCGCGCAAATTTGGGTTTTACGGTTGGCAACTTTGTTCTCTATAGCAATGAGTTGCTCGTATTTCTACGATTAGTGTTCGTTTTTAATAGTACAGCACAAAATCTTCCGGATTATTGAAATTAGACAAAATCCTGAGAACAACAAACAAGCAGACTTTCATTTCCAATTTTGATAGTACACCTGTGACTAACAGCGATTCCATCTCGTAAAGTACGAAACAGGGGTTAAAATCAAAAACGATACTTACCAGTTTTATAATCGTATTGAAAGTACTCCTTGATGGACTCACAAAGCTAGCTTTTGTTGCGTTACAGTCATGCACATTCACTTTCAGCATTTTGTTTATAAATGAACAATGTAAAGTAATTAATAGTTTACCAGCCATCATTAATATAAAGATATTATTTTCTGAATTTCCCTGTTATGTAACTACAATAAAAACCTTTCACCATTCAAATACCTCTAGAGGGTTTGGAAAAACCAGCTAATTACATAAAAGGCAGACAGAAAAGTCGAATTTCAATTACAATTTTGATAATACACTTCATACCAAATTGATTTAACTTACAACTTGCAAAAATCAACTTAAAATCAATTTAAAAGCACTGTTTGACTTAAGTTACAGTTCGCCAAAATCAACTATCAAATCAAAATACTTAAACAAATACATCACACACATACGCACGACACACGTCATACACACACACACACACACACACACACACAACACACACACAAAACCACACAGCACACGCACGCAACGCACACAGCACACGCACACACACGACACGCACACCACACGCACAGCACACACACACACACACAAACATACACACAACACCACCACGCACCACGCACAGCACACACGCACACGCACACACGCAGCACGCACAGCACACACCACGCACACGCACAGCAGCACACCACACATCACGACAGCACACACACACACACACACACACACACACACACACGAACACACACACACACAACACACACACACACGCACACGCACACAGCACAGCACACCACAGCACGCACACACCACACGCACAGCACAGCACACGACACAGCACACTGCACATGCAGCACGACACACGCACGCAGCTAGGCACGCAGCGACTACGTGCACGCACATGCAGTGTCGTGTGCCGTGACGTACATATGTGTCTATTGCGACCGTGTTGATGCGGTGCTGTGCGTGCTTGCGCGTGCGTGTGCAGTGCTGTGCTGCACTGCGAGTGCAGTACTTGTGTGGCGTGCGTGCGCTGTACAGTGCACGCGCGCATCGCGAGTGCGAGTGCGTGTGCGTGTCGTCGTGTCGTGCGTATGCAGTTTAGTCGAGTGTGTGCAGTGACGTGTGTGCGTGGCGTGCAGTGTGAGTGTAGTGCGAGTGCGTGCGTGTGTGCGTGTGCGTGCGTGCGGGTGCGGTATGTGCGTGCGTCGTGCGTATGCTGTGTGTGTGTGAGTGCGTTGCTTGCGTGCGTGTGGTATGCGGTGCGATGTCGTTGTGTGTGGTGCGTGTGCGTGTGCGTGCGTGTGTGTGCGCGCGAGTGCGAGCGTGCGCGTGTGCGTGCGTGCGTGCGTACGTGCGTGGTGTGCGGTGCGTGCGTTTGAGTGGTGTCGGTGTGTAGTGCGGGTGCGGTGCGTGTGCGAGTGGGTACGAGTGGTGCGTGTAGTGCGTGTGGTGTAGGTGGTGCGTGTGGTGCGTAGTGCGTGCGTGTCGTGCGTGTGTGCGCTTGCGTGTGCGTGTGTGTGTGCGTGTGCGTGTGCGTCGTGCGTGTGCGTGCGTGTGCGTAGCGCGGTGCGTGTGCATGTGTGTGTGTGGTGTGTGGCGTGTGCGTGCGTGGTGTGTTGCTGCGTCGTGCGGTGTGCGTGTGCGTCGTGCGTGTGCGTGCGTGGTGCGTGTGCTGTGGTGCGTGTGTGGGTGCGTCGTGCGTGCGTTGCGTGTGCGTGTGGTGTGGTGTGTCGTGCGTGTGTGGTGTGCGTGTGGTGGTGTGTGCGTGGTGCTTGCGGTGCGTGCTGCGTGCGTGTCGTGTGTGCGTGCGTACTGTGCGTAGTTCGATGCGTGCGTGCGTACGTGCGTGTGCGTGCGTGTGCGTGCGTAGTGCTGAGTTCGTGTGCGTGCTGCGTGTAGTCGTGCGTTGTCGTGTGTGTGCGTGTGCGTGTGCGTGTGCGTGGTGTGCGTGCTGTGTGTGCGTGCGTGGTGCGTGTGTGGTGTGTGTGTGCGGTGCGTGTGCGTGTGCGTGCGTGTGACGTGTGTACGTGTGCGTATGCGTGTGCGTGTGCGTGCTTGCGTGCAGTGTGCGTGCGTGCGTGCGAGTGCGTGTCCGTGTGTGTTTGCGTGTGCGTGCGCCCGTGTGCTTGCGTGTGCGTCCGTGCGTGTGAGTGCGAGTGCGTCTGCGTGATGCTGTGGTGTGCGTTGTGCGTTGCGTGTGCGTGTGGGTGCGGTGCGATGTGCGTGTAGCGTGTGCGTGCGTGTGGTGCGTGCGTGCGTGTGCGTGTGTGCTGTAGTGCGTGCGTGCGTGCGTGCGTGTGCATGGGTGCGTGGCGGTGGTGCGTGTGCGTGTGTGCGTGGCGTGCGTGCGGTGTGCGTTGTACGTGCGTGCGGCGTCTGCGTGCGTGCTGTGTGCGTGCGTTCGTACGTGCGTGCGCGTGTACGTGTGCGTGTTTGTGTGCGTGTGTGCGTGTGTGTGTGGTGGTGTGTGCGTGTGTGTGCGTTGTGTGTGTGTGTGCGTGTGCGTGTGCGTGTGCGTGCGTCGTGTGTACGTGTGCGTATGCGTGTGCGTGCGTGTGTTGCGTGTGTGTGCGTGGTGTGCGGTGCTGTGTCCGTGGTGTTTGCGTGCGTGCGCCCATTGTGTGTGCGTCCGTCGTGTGAGTGCATGCGTCTGGCTGTGGTGTGCTGGGTGGGTGCGGTGCGATGCGTGAGCGTGTGTGCGTGTGCGTGTGCGTTGCGTACTGTGTGCGTGTGCGTGTATGTGTGGGTGGTGCGTGTGAGTGCGTGCGTGCGTGTGCGTGTGCGTGTGTGTGCGGTGCGTGCAAGCGTGCGTGCGTGCGTGTGAGTGCGTGCTTGCGTGCGAGCTTGTGTATGCCAGTGCGAGTACGTATGTGTGCGTGTGTCGTGCGACTTGCGTACGTGCGTGCGTGCGTACGTGCATGCTTGCATGTGTGTGTGAGAGCAGTGGGTACGAGTGCATGTGCGTGTGCGTGCGTGTCCGTGTGCGTGTGCGTGTACGCGTGCGTGTGCGTACGCGTGCTTGCCTCGTGCGTGTGCGTTTACGTGTGCGTATGCGTGCGTGTGTGTGTGTGTGGTGCTGCGTGTCGTGTGCGTGTGGTGTGCTGGTGCGTGTGCGTTGTGCGTGCTGTGGCGTGCGTACTTGCGTATGTGCGTGCTTGCGTACGTGCGTGCGTGCGGTGTGAGTCGAGTTCGGTCAGTGCGCGTGCGTGTGCGTGTGGTTGTGCGTGTGGCGTGTGCGTGTGCGTTTGCGTGTGCGTGTGCGTTTGCGTGTACGTGTGTGTGCGTGTGCGTGTAGCGTGTGCGTGTGCGTTTGCGTGCGTGTGCGTGTGCGTGTGTGCGTGCGTGCGTTTGTACGTGTGCGTGCGTACTTGTTACGTGCGTGCGTGCTTGCGTGCGTGCGTGCGTATGTGCGTGCGTGCGGTGTGCGAGTGCTAGTGCGGTACGAGTGCGTGTGCGTGCGTTTGCGTACTGTGCGTGAGTGTGTGTGCCAGCGCGCGTTCGTGCGTGCGTACGTGTGGCGCTGCATGCTGTGCGCGTACGCGCGCGTTTGCGTGCGTGCGTGTACGGTGCGTGCGTGCGTGCGTGTGCGTGCGTGCGTGCGTTTGTGCGTGTGTGCGTGCGTACTTGCTTACGTGCGTGCGTGCGTAGCGTGCGTGCATGTGTGCGGTGTGCGATGTGCGTGTGCGTGCGTGTGCGTGTGCGTTTACGTGTGTCGCGCGTGCGTGCGTGTGTCGTGCGTACTTGCGTACGTGCGTGCGTGCACGTGCGTGCGTGCGTGGAGTGCGAGTTCGGCATGCGTGCGCGTACGTGTGCGTGTGGTGTGTGCGTGTGTGCGTGTGTGTGTCGTGCGTGTGTGCGTGTGCGTGCGTGTGTGTGTGTGTGCGTGCGTGTGTGTGCGTGCGTGTGTACGTGTGTGCGTATGCGTGTGCGTGTCGTGCATATGCGTGTAGTGCGTGTGCGTGTGCGTAGTGCGTGTCCGTGGGTGTTTGCGTGCGTGCGCCCATGTGCCTGTGTGCGTCCGTGCGTGAGTCGAGTGCGTCTGCGTGAGCGTGTGTGTGTGCGTGTGTGGGTGCGAGTGCGAGTGCGTGAGCGTGTGTGTGCGTGTGCGTGTGCTGTACATGTGAGTGCGTGTGCGTGTGGGTGTGCGTGTGCGTGTGAGTGCGAGTGCGAGTGCGTGTGCGTGTGCGGGTGCGTGCGTGCAAGCGTGCGTGCGTGCGTGTGTAGTGCGTGCTTGCGTGCGAGCTGTGTATGCCAGTGCGAGTACGTGTGTGTGCGTGGTCGTTGCGTACGTGCGTGCGTGCGTACGTGCATGCTTGCATGTGTGTGTGTGAGCGAGTGCGGTACGAGTGCATGCGTGCGTGCGTGCGTGTGCGTGTGCGGTGCGTGTACGCGTGCTGTGCGTGCTTGCCTGTGCGTGTGCGTTTACGTGCGTTGCGTGTGTGTGTGTGTCCGTGTGTGCGTGTGCGTGCGTGCGTGCGTGTGCGTGTGCGTGTGTGCGTGTGCGTGTGCGTGTGTGCGTGTGCGCGCGCGTGCGTGTGCGTGCGATGCGTATGTGCGTGCTTGCGTACGTGCGTGCGTGCGTGTGTGGAGTGCGAGTTCCGGTACTGCGTGCGCGTGTGCGTGTGCGTGTGGTGTGCGTGTTGTGCGTGCTGTGCGTTTGCGTGTGCGTGTGCGTTTGCGTGTCTGTGTGCGTGCGGTGTGCGTGTGCGTGTCGCGTTTGCGTGTGCGTGTGCGTGTGCGTGTGTGGTGCGTCGTTGTGTGTGCGTGCTACGTGCGTGCGTGTGTGCGTGCGTGTGTGTGCGTGGTGTGTGTGTGCTGTGCGTGTGCGTGTGCGTGTGCGTGTACGTGTGCGTTTCGCGTAGTGCGTGTGTGCGTGAATGCGTGTAGCGGTTGCGTGCGTGCGTGTGCGTGTGTGTCCGTGGCGTGTGCTTGCGTGCGTGGCTGTGCGTGCTGTGTGCGTCGTGCGTAGTGAGTGCAGTGCATGCTAGCGTGTGTGCGTGTGCGTGTGTGCGGTTCGGTGCGTGGCGTGTGCGTGTGCGTGTGCGTGCGTGCGTTTGTACGTGTGGCGTGCGTTATGTGCTGCGTGCGTGGTGGCGTGCGTGGTGCGTGTGCGTGTGTGGTGTGCGTCGTGCGTGGTGCGTGTGCGTGCGTGCGTGTGCGTGCGTGAGTGTGTGCGTGTGCGCGACGCGTGTGCGTGTAGCGTGGTGTGCGGTTGCGTGTGCGTGCGTTTGCGTGCGTGCGTGTGTGTTGTGGTGCGTTGTGTGCGTGCGCTGCGTGGCGTGCGTGTGCGGTGTGTGCGTGCGTGTGCGTGTGCGTGCGTGTGGTGCGTGTGCGTGCGGGTGTGCGTGGTGTGGTGCGTGTGTGGTTTGGTGCGTGTGCGTGCGAGTGTGTGCGTGCGTGTGCGTGCGGTGTGTGGTGGTGTGTGTGTGCGTGTGTGTGCGTCGTGCGTGTGCGTGCGTGCGTGTGCGGCGTGGTTTGAGTGGGTGCGTGTGCTTGTGCGTGGTTGTGTGCGTGTGCGTGCGTGTGTGTGCGTGGTTTTGCGTGCTGTGCGCGTGCGTGCGTGCGTGCGTGTGGCGGTGTGTGTGGTGGTGGTGCGTGCGTGCTGCGGCGGTGCGTGTGCGTTGGTGGTGGTGCGTGCGGTGCGGTGCGTGTGCGCGTGCGTGCGCGTGCGTGTGCGTGGGCGTGCGTGTGCGTGTGCGTGCGTGGCGTCGTGTGCGTGCGTGGTGCGTGTGCGTGTGCGTGTGGTTGCGTGCTTGCGTGCGTGCGTGTGTGTGTCTGGTGTTGTGTGTATGTGTGTAAGCCAAACCGGTATTTTTGAATTGAGGGTTGGTTTTTGTAAGCTGTAAGATAAACAAAATCGGTATTTTTGAAGTGAATGTTGGTGTTAGTTATAAGCTAAATCAAGCCAGAATTTTTAGTTGAAAGTGGATTTTTGCAAGCTATATTTTAAATCAAATCGGCATTTTTGAAATGTGAATTGGTTTTTGCAAGATTAAACCAAACCAGTATTTTTGAATTGAAAGCTGGTTTCTGCATGCTGTAGGTTATGATTTGATTGCGGTTTATTCGATTAATGAATTTGATTAATTGCTTTGATTGGTTGATTTGCTGATGATTGACTGATTTCCCACGCCGGATTCCTTACGTTTAGGGAGAGTATCAACTCTGATTGTCGGTTATCCTTATCTACAAAGTAAGCAGTCGCTCATGGGAGTTAGGTATATGCAGTGGGGGAATCTTTATGAGGAATTGTTATCTCAGTTTCTTGATTGATTTGATTTGATCGAGGTTGATTTGCTTGAGATTGATCTGACTGATTGATTTGACCGAATGATTGATTTGATCGAATTATTGATTTGATCTCATGATTGATTTGATTAAATGATTTAGTTAATTGATTTGATAGTTGGTTTGATTAATTGATTTCATTGGGATTGTTTTACGGGTGATCGACTATCTTCCCACGCCGGTGCCCTCACATTTAGGGAGAGTACCAACTGTGAGCGTCTGTAGGCCTTATGTACAAAGGAAGCGGTCGCTCATAGGAGTTAGGTCGGAGAATCGTTACCTGAAGGTTATGAAGAATTGTCAGCTCAGATTCTTGATTGATTTGATCGATGTGATTAATTGATTTGGCAATTGGTTTGATTAATTGATGTGATTGGGATTGATTGGCGGATGATCGACTGTTTTCCCACGCCGGTTCCCTCACGTTTAGGGAGAGTACCAACTCTGAGCACCTGTTAGCCTTATCTACAAAGTAAGCCGTCGGTCATAGGAGTTGGCATGTACAGTGGGAGAATCGATACCTAAAGGTTATGAAGAACTGTTAGGTCAGCTTCTTGATTGGGATTGATTTGATTCACTACCTTTAATTATGATCCATAGTTAATAAGGCGACCCGAACAGAAGGTGAAGACCCGCGATCAAGTACCGGAGACCTATAGCTGAGAAGTGGGCGAAGATCCGAGAACAAGTTCCGGCGTCCAATACCTGTCTTATGAGGTAGCACGAGTGCTCCCTTATTAGAATTCTATTTCAAATTTCCTGTCATAACAATTATAACAATGGCCGACAAAATGGCCGCCAAAACAAAAATGGCCGACAAAACAAAATATTACGTAATTAAAAACAAAAAGGCGATACAATTTAATTATGAGTTATAATAAAAACAAAATGGCGGCGGGATACAATTATAATTCATAATTAACAAAATGGTCGCACAATTTAATTATGAATTATGAATTAAAATAATTGGGCTTTGAGCTACCCCACTCCTTCCCCCTCCGGGTCATGTGACAACCCTCACTACGGACCCAGGATCACGTGACTTGCTGTATACGCGCGTATTTGCCTACCCTCCATGGGATTGACTGCCAAGAAGGCTCTTAATACTGACAAAAGGGCCCTAATTCTCCAATGACCTCCTACTACTTATATATGGTAATGAAATTTATAAATTACATATTATGTTGGTTGTAGAGTTTTCGTTTACCCCTTCCTACAAATAGATACATATACACTGTCACTAAGAATTACAGACATATGTTAGTTAATAAAATAAAATGGTTTCCACTCTTTTACATTCTAAATTATTTTATTTTTCATTATACACTTTTCATTCTCAGATTTAAGGAGAATGCTTCTTTGGATAGTGCGCATACGTTAGGGGTAAATGAGCAACACCGAGGTGGTTCTGAATAACTTGTATTTAATCGGTATCATAAGCATGATACATGGCGATTTATCAGTTTAGCTCGATTCTTTACTTCCTTACAGCCTACGAACTGTATCATCCTTACATTTTTTTCATTTCACTACATACCGTAAACGCCGTCTCAAACTTTATCAATTACGTCATTGAAGGGTTTGAATCAAGTAATAGTACAATTGCGTTATGCTATGATTTAACAAAAACATTTGATTGCGTGGTGCATACATTACTTATACAACAATTAAGTTTATTAATATGGAATCCGTGGTAAACCACTGCAATTATTTTAATCATACCTAATTGATCGTAAGCAATAGTCTCTTTAAAAAACGTTTGTTTCACACTTTTACCCAATAATTATGGCGTCCCTCAAGGATCCGTGTTGGGTCCCTTATTATTTATTGTTTACATGAACGCTTACCCGCTATTGTTCGGCCTCATAGGTGTATTCAATACGCCGATGATACTACCGTACTGTGCAGAGGTGACAGTATTGAACAAATAAAATCAGTGCGAAAACAGTTGAACAGCATGCAATAAATTGGTTTAATATTAACAAACTGTCCAACAACGGTAATAAAATACAAAAAAACATATTTACAACTAAGAAAAATATGGTGACTAATACTCAGGTAAAACTGCTAGGCTTTACTATTGACAACAAACTTAGCTGGGAAACTCACATTGATCAACTATGCAGAAAACTAACAAGTAATATTTACCTTATTAAGCAACTGCGAACAAAAATTAAGGATGATATTTTAATAACGTGCTATTTTGCTATTATACATTCCTTAATGAGCTATGGAATTAATCTATGGGGTAATTCAGTATACGCGATAAGAGTATTTAGACTACAAAAATCTGTAATTCGAATAATAGTAAATGTTGACTATAAAACTCATTGTCAGGAATATTTTAAACAATTTAGAATTATGTCAGTTCCTACTGTATGTGTTTATTATATGTATATTACTAGAAATGTATGAAAACGTTTCAAATCTTAAAACAGGTGCTGACAGACATACACAAGACACAAGAAATGCTAATTTACTTACAGTACCAAACTTTAGACTAAATATAGCTAAGCAAAATTCTATTAATTTAAAACTCTTTAATAAATTAGATAATAGTATAAAATATTTAACATTTACAAAATTCAAAGCAATTGTAAAGAAATTTTTACTAAAGCCTGTTTCTACAGTGTGAATGATTGTATGTCTGCTTCCCCATGTAACATATGATTACTGTATATGTTAAATTTGTATCTTGTGGTTTGACGACTTTTTTTTGTACTATATATAGTACATCTGGTATTAGTTTAATTCTAGTCCTAATAATTTGTATTAATTAGTGGTTAATAAATTTTAAATTTTATTATTATTGTTCGTCATGTAAGCTACTAAATATAGTATAAGTAAAAAGTAACATCCAGGCCTTGGCTTAAAACAAATTACCGAATGTGATATACTACAAAACAACACCTTCTATATCAAAATTTCGAAAACTTGCTTGCATATTTGAAAAGAGCAGAAAACATTTTTTTGGTACTTAAACCTAAAGATTTCTGTAATTGGGGGGGGGGGGGGTTTAAAACCTAAGGAAAACTTTTTTTCCTAGATTTTCGAGTTGCAAAACTATTAATTTTTTACTATTAGTAGAACACCGACACTTGCGCCGCCATCTTGGATTTTGGCGTCACAAGACCGCCCACGTGGGAGACCATATTTTTCACCCTTATTTTTTATGGTTTCTTTTCGGAGGCCATTTTCAACCCTAATTTTCACACACTCACGTGTGAGACCGTATTTTCAACCCCTGCTGGAATTTTCATCCCTAATTATTTTTTAAATACACCCACATGTGAGA
The DNA here is from genome assembly GCA_036346205.1 of Vesta saturnalis. Lineage (NCBI taxonomy): Eukaryota > Metazoa > Arthropoda > Insecta > Coleoptera > Lampyridae > Vesta > Vesta saturnalis. The sequence goes on from JARFJB010002356.1 coordinate 422,853, forward strand.
CCGTATTTTCAACCCTTTCTTTTCGAAGGACCTTTTCAACCCTAATTATTTTTACTCGCTTACGTATAGGATGGGTATTTTCACCCCTATTTTATGACAGCTCACGTATAGGACGTGTTTTTTCACCCTATTTTATGACAGCTCACGTATAGGACACGTATTTTCCACTCTTTCTTTACGAGGGTCAACTCTAATTAGAGCGTTTTTTGCACAGGATCACGTGAGGGGCAGATGTAGGCATTGGGATAGGTCTTGGGGCTGTCGAGCTGGACTTGGACTTGAGTTGGTCTTAGGGTTATTTTTGATGGTATTAAGGTCCTTCTGGCTATATTAAGAGCAGTACCCTGGAGGTTAGGCAAACGCACACGCATATAATGTTGGAAATTGCATAATTAATAAGATATTATTATCGATCCTATTGCTTTAAAATGGTCACATGCTATTGGATGATCTTTTACCTATACGAGAAAACGTTGTATTTCTAATAAGGAGGTTCTTGTAAGACACGTGTAGGGCTTCGCAACTTGTTCTCAGGCCTTCGCCCCTTGCTGGAGAAGGTGGGAGCCTAACCTTATAAGACAAGTGTAGAGCTTAGCCCCTATCGTGGCCCCCTTGATGCAATTGTATGAGGGTTCTAACTTAATCTTACAGCTGTAGGCCTTCGCCCCATCATACAAAATTGTATTCTAATAAGGAGGTTCTTGTAAGACAAGACTTGTATCAGGGTCTGCGCCATTTAGTGGCGCATAGACTAATGAACATTTTCTATAATAGAAGCTGATAATGCACACCTCTCTCTTCTCTATCTTGTTTCTTCCTCCCTCTCTCTTCTCCACACACACACAAACAAATCAATTAGTTAATCAATCTCAAACAAATCTCGCTCGATCACCAGATCAATCTCAATCAATCAACCGAAATTATGTCTTACAGTTTGCGGAAACCAGATTACAGTTCAAACTGAATACATTAAAGTCTAATTAAATATGACGTGAAATAATAAATAATTTCTACCCTAATGCAATGATGCTTTATGTATAGGCAGATCCTCTAAACAGTCACCACCTATACATTCGGAACATCATATCTGATTTATTTGCATGTTCAATTACATACACACACACAAAACTGATTCATTGTAATGTGTTCATTAACAGTTGTAAGAACCCATTAAAAAAAGACTGGAAAGTAATAATTACTTATATAAATAGAGTTAAATTAAATTAACACGTTTTTAAGAATATCAAACTGATATAACGGAAATAAAAGGCAAAAGGTTTTAATGGTTTATTATTATACGTGAATTAACAATAACTAAGTTTAAAATCACGAATACGTGCGTACCTACTATTTTGTAGAGTTGATCTTATGACGTCATCCTGGTAATAATACATTTTAAAAATCTTTATCGACATTTTTGTTAGCAATATCAGGTAAAAAACATATATTAAAAATAATACGCTTACCTTTAGAAGTTTTTCCTTCAACTGTACCATACGTTGAACTGATTTTTTTATACAACGTGTCTCACTAAATACCATTTGTGAATGACTGGATATAAACAGCCGATTACATACCGAACATTAACTATTTAGAAAGTAATACAAAAACCTGAATTGTATTTAACAATATTCATGTTGTACTTACAAAAAATTTACATTCAAACACACAAATATTTTAAAATTTTGCTAACGCGGAAATTACTTTAAATAATTGAATCTTCAGGTTACATAAAACTATTGTATACTCAATTACGTTCACACCCACGCACGCAACGCACACACACACACACACACACACACACACACACACACACACACACACACACACACACACACACGTGATTCACGTTATATGGATTTTATCATTTAGGATTAATAGCAATGTCAACTAAACGTTTTAAAAATTTAATCTGAAATAAGAGTGACGTAATCTAATTTTATTTGAAATTTCATGAGAGTATCATCATCATCGAGATTTTGAGATACAATCACCTCATCACCTTCACCTTGAACGATTATATTGTAACAACCTATAAAAGTAGCTAATAACCCTGCAGTTTTATCAGACACTATTATTACATGGACATGAGGTTAGCCCTAAATTAACTGGTTTCAACACGGCTCTGGAAATGCTGCACACGATTCAAATCTTTCAGCTCGTTCGCAGAAGTTGTACCGCATTCATTTCCTTCAATTTTTATCTGCATTCTGTTTCGAGACTGTAGTACGTTTTCTAATACATAAACAGAATCTTCAATACTGTGATACGTGTAGCAGCAAAACACATTAGCTAGTTAGTTTCATCTAATTATTTTACATGCAATGACTTATCATAAAAATACATCTGTCAAAAGCTAATTAAACATAACTCCACGGACTGGGCATAGCAAGCAGCGTTTCCAATTATAGCTTTTATTTAACACAATAGTGCCTAAATTACATACAATCGACAAGCACGGCTTTAGCACGAGGATCAAACAAAACACGCACGCACAGCACGCATGCATGCAGTACGCATACGCACCTCGCAACACGCAGTACGCACGCAACGTACGCACGCCGCACGTAACGCACGCACGCAAGCTCGCACACGCACGACGCACGACAGTCGCACGCATCACACCACACAACACACGCACGAAAAAACGCAATACAACAAATAAACACAAAACAAAACACACATAACACAACAAAAACAAAAAATAAAAAATAAATCAACAATAAAAAAAAACATAAAAATTTATAAAAAAAAAAAAAAAAAAATATAAAAAATAAAAATAAAAAAAAAAAAAAATATAAAAATATATATATAAAAAAATATATTATATATATATATATATAATAAAAAATATATAAATATTATATATATATATATAATATTTATAAATAATATTATATATATAATAATATATATATTATATATAATAATATATATATATTAATATAATATATATATATAATATAATATATAAAATAAAAATAAAAAATAAATACACAAACAATAAAAAAAAATAATAATATAAAAATATATAAATATATATATATATATATATATATAAATATATATATATAATAAACATATATAAAATATATAATATATATATAAAAAAATATAAAAATATAATATATATATAAAATATTATAAAATATATATAATATTATATTTAAAAAAAATATAATATATACAAAAAATAAATAAACAACAAAACACACACACAAACACACAAAAACACACACAACACACAAAACAAAATAAAACAAAATAAAAACAATTACATATAATATAAAATAAAAATATATATATTAATATATTTTTTTATAAAAAAATATATATATATATATATATATAAATATATATATATATTTTTTTATAAATATATAATATATATTATTATATATTAATATATATATTTTAAAAAAACACAAACAAAAATAAAAACAACATAAATAAAAAAACAAAAACACACACACAACACACACAACACACACACAACAAATAAAATAAAAAACAAATAATAAATATATTATTTTAACAAATATAAAATAATATATAAATATATATTATTAAAATAATAATATTTTATATAATATATATATATTATATATTTATATATATTATATATATATATTATATATATATAATATATATATATATATAAAATATATAATATTTATATATATACAAAAATAATATAAAAAATAAAAAAACATAAAATAAAAAAAATATATATATATAAAAAAACAATAATAAAATAACATACACAATACACAAACACATGAGGTGAAAACACGCAAACGCAAAACACATAACACAAAACACGCAAACACGAAAACACGCTAACACAAAAACACACAAACGAAAAACTTATCACGAAAATACGCTAACACAAAAATACGCAAACGCGAAGACATACAAATGCGAAAACGCCTAAAACTAAAGCGAAAACTCGTAAACCTGCAAACATGAATCAAGACGGTGGAGCACCGTTAGAGAAAACAAGTTTATTAACAAAATTGAAGGGCTTAACGTTTGAAAATATATTATTATTATTATTATAAACAACAATACATCATTATTATTTAATAACATGCTTTTATCGGTTTTCTTCTTGAACCGTGATTCGTCGTCATCATTCGTGATTTTGAGATTCGTTTTCATCGCTCTTCTTTTTGTGAACCATAATCATGATGTGAGATAATTCAGCTCAACCACGTAATCGTTTCATATTTATCTTGAACGGCTATGTTGTGATAGTTATTAACAACTCATGAACAGGAGAATACATTGTAATAATGCTCACTGATGACAGTTACACTTTTAAGAACAAACAACGAGAAACAATGAGCTATATTTAAGTTCGTCAATTTAGAATCGGTTAAATCTAAGTATTGATAAACGTTAACATCGTAGACATGTTTATAAATCTATTTTTTCGAGGTATTTTAAAGATGTCTAAGAAAATAAACCATTAAAACCTTTTGCCTTTTATTTCCGTTATATCAGTTGATATTCTTAAAACATGTTAATTTAATTTAACTCTATGTTATATAAGTAATTATTACTTTGCAGTCTTTTTTTAAATGGGTTTTTACAACTGTTATTGAACACGTTACAATGAAACAATTTTGTGTGTATGTAATTGAACATGCAAATAAATCAAATAAGATGTTCCGAATGTATAGGTAGTGACTGTTTAGAGGATCTGCCTACATAAAGCATCATTACATTGGGGTAGAAATTATTTATTATTTCACGTCACATTTAATTAGACTTTAATGTATTCAGTTTAAACTGTAATCTGGTTTCCGCAAACTGTAAGACATAATTTCAGTTGATTGATTGTGATTGATCTGGTGATCGAGCGTGATTTGTTTGAGATTGATTAATTAATTGATTTGTGTGTGTGTGTGTGTGTGTGTGAGAAAGAGAGAGAGAGGGGGGGAGGAAGAAACAAGATAGAGCAAGAGAGAGGTGTGCATTATCAAGCTTCTATTATAGAAAATGTTCATTAGTCTATACGTCACTAGATGGCTCTAAAATCAATTTTTACTCAAAGGGGCCCGAGTGCAGACCCTGATACGAGTCTTGTCTTACAAGAACCTCCTTATTAGAATACAATTTTGCAGGATGGGGCGAAGGCCTACAGCTGTAAGATTAAGTTAGAACCATACAATTGCATCAAGGGGGCCACGATAGGGCTAATTTCTACACTTGTCTTATAAGGTTAGGTTCCCACACCATCTCCGGTCAGGGGACGAAGGCCTGAGAACAAGTTGCGAAGCCCTACACGTGTCCTACAAGAACCTCCTTATTAGAAATACAACGTTTTCTCGTATAGGTAAAAGATCATCCAATAGCATATGACCATTTTAAAGCAATAGGATCGATAATAATATCTTATTAATTATGCAATTTCCAACATTTATGCGTGCGTTTGCCTAACCTCCAGGGTACTGCTCTTAATATAGCCAGAAGGACCTTAATACCATCAAAATAACCCTAAGACCATCCAAGTCCAAGTCTAGCTCCACCCCAGCCCCAAGACCAATGCCTACATCTGCCCCTCACGTGAGCATGTGCAAAAAGCTCTAATTAGGTTGACCTCGAAGAGAAAGAATGGAAAAATACGTGTCCCATACGTGAGCTGTCATAAAATGGGGTGAAAACACGTCCTACACGTGAGTGTCATAAAATAGGGTGAAAATACACGTCCTATACGTAAGCGAGTAAAAATAATTAGGGTTGAAAAGGGCCTTCGAAAAGAAAGGGTTGAAAATACGGTCTCACATGTGGGTGTATGTAAAAATAATTAGCAGGGTTGAAAATACGGTCTCACACGTTGTGAAAATTAGGGTTGAAAAGGCCACGAAAAGAAACCATAAAAATAAGGGTGAAAATATGGTCTCCCACGTGGTGGTCTTGTGACGTCAAAATCCAAGATGGCGGCGCAAGTGTCGGTGTTCTACTACTATTGTCTGAATTTGTGTCACAGTCTAAGGCAAAATATTTCACACAACACTCTTATATCGGAATTTTGACAATTTGTCTCCATATTTAATATTACATAATTTTAATAATAACAAAAGGTTAATTACTTTGTTGATTACAAGTCGAAGATTAATTAATTAGGAAAAATTTACTTTAATTTTTATACCACCTATTATTGAAATATTTAGTACCTAGTAGGTAACAATATTTTATGCGGAAATACCAAAGTCATTTATGGTGAATTAATTTTCTGCTGTTTCAAATATAAAAATAATTTTTTAATTCTGATGTACAGATTTAGTTTTGAAGTGAGTAACATTTGTTAATGTTCTTTTCTCAGAACCTGTATTACAATTTCTATTTATACACTATTCGTATGTATGACAAAGAATACATGCAGTCAATATGAAATTAAATGCTGTGTGATTCGTAACTTATGAAACATTAAACAAAAATTAGGTATAGGTATTTAGAACTAACTGTAGTATCTACTTCTAACGTATGTGCATTTCTCAATTAAAGACCCTGTATAAAATCGTATCAGCTTTAGTAATGTAATAATTATCAATTTCAACGTACATATTTTCTAACATAAAATTTTACTATTGTGCGTTATCGTATTTAGGTTATTAAACAATTTAAAATTGCACTCTTCGCACACAAGAAAAGGATGTAATTGATCAACGCTAGAATTTTTTATCCATGGGCACATGTCATATGACACGGTAAGTTTAAACTATTTTGACAGACAATAAAAGACACTCAGTGGTTAAAATGTTGATTACTATCTTTGCCACCAAAGAATTGACTATGTCATAATCTAGCAACGAATGGTTTAATACCTACACAAAAAATAGACATTTTCTTGAATAGGCTATTCTGGATATTTGTTTTAGTTTCTTCTTTTGTAGGTGACGCTGTGCGCGCTGCTCGATTGTATCCGACTGTTTTCCGTCACATTTAGTTTTGTGGTTAGGTTAGTGTTTTTAGCATTCATCTTTAACGTTGACTTCTTGTTACAAAAAGTGCATCGTTATGTTTTTCTAAACCCAGCAAAGGCCATAATTAATTTTTGTTATAATTCAAAGAACATTTTTTTAGTCTCATGATGATTTAATAAACTGATATTAGAGCATGAAATAAACATTTTTATTTTGACCCTATAAAAAATAATTGTTATTCAATCTGATTTGAATAATCCACTTTGTTACGCGACCAATCACAATAGATAGTGAAAGACCAATCACAAACGTCTTGATACCTTCGTGCAGAACCATTTTGACCACATTTTCCTCGTGAAGATAGTCATCTATTGGTTTTGATCTAGGATTTAATATGAAAATATGAGTCAACTTATATCCATAATAATAAATGACTAAAATCAAACTTAATAAATCTTCTTTAGATGGCGGTAATGTAGTAATGTTTTCAAATCTCAATGGCAAACAACACTTCGCAGAAAATTGAATATTTAGAAGTTATTGAATTGTAATTTGTTAAAACCAATTAGAACGCAACGTAAAGTTAAGGCCATGGTAAGTGTTAGACATTGTACATACAAAGGTTTTTAATCTTAATTACAATTGCAGATGATAATATGAAATATGGTCTCAAAAATATCACCTTGGTCTGCATGGATGAAAATTGAAAATCAGATTAATGTAAAATGTTGATTTTCACATGTATATGTCAAACCTTTACATGTGATTAGTAATTATTATAACATTTGTAGGTTATAATTACGATCTTCAAATATGTACAACGGTAATTGTAATTGTAATAGCTAGCAATTCTGTGGCCTTCCAGATGATTAAATAAATTTTAATCCAATTATTAGTAAATATTTGTGAAACAGATAATTATGTTGTAGTAACGCATTGATTAGAGGCAAGATAATATACGATTAATCTGTATCCGAACATCACAATACTTACGTTAATAATCATTTTGTATACTGTAAAATCTAGCATTCCTCAAATACCACTGTTTTATAATCTCTGTATGGTGTACACAATTAGCCCAAATATGTAGATTCTATTGTTGTAAAGCTTCGTCCACATACTAATTATATTTTCGTCGTTGAAGCCATCTCTTCTTATGTGCTTGTCATAGTATCCTTTACCCTGTATATTAGTTCAATTGCATTGAATTCACAATAATAATGTAACTTAATACGTCATGTCCGTAACTCCTTATTATTTCATCTACCTCATTGTTACTATTCGTGCTTGTCATACTATCCTTTAGCATGTGCCCACATTAGTTCAATTGCATTGAATCCACAATGATAAGGTGGCACTTAATATGTCATGTCCGTAACTCATTATTTCATCTACTTATATCGTTACTATTCGTTGTCATTTTAATAACGAATAGAGCTCGGTTTTGAATTAGGTGGGATCATAACTAATGTTATTTTCATTAACCAGGAAATTATGTTACCTTTCGTCCAAGACGATGTAGGTAATTTTTCCACTGACATGGAATGGTAAGGCGCATTATCAATTATAATTTATGAAGGTGCTTCTAAATTGTTTAAGAATTTCATTGAGCCATTTTTAAACATATCCCCATTCATTTCTAATCTTCTTCAATGACTTCGATAGCAAAGAAGCATTCTGTGCAAATTCTGAAGTTCCAGCGTTAATAACTATAAACCTTTTACCATTATATCCATGTGGTTTTCATAATTTTACATCGTCATTTGCCATGACTTTCCGATTTCCTTCGATTACATTTTTCTGAACTCAAACATTGCATGTAAGGCGCTATTTAAACTTCTATCGCATAACAGAATATAATTATGAATTGCTGCATTCAAAGTTGCAACTGTGATATGTTTTTCTGTAAATAATACAATTTAGACTAATGTAAAAGCTGTATATAATTATAATCACTCACTTTGTTCGTTCATATTATAAAGGTATTTGATCGACATTTCAAGGTATCTGCAAGATCTTCGGATTTACCTTTCTTACGTAGCCGCTTTTTACCACTAGACAGAATTGGGTTCATTTTTAAGACTTGATATTTTTCACTATTGTGACAGATATACCCAAGGTATTTGTACAGCTGTAAATTTAGATCACCATTAATTGAGCTTAAGGCATTCTAAAACATATCTTAGACACTTGAAAGTGGTATTAAACCGTTGTTTCTTTTCCTTTTCAAAATATTCTAATAAATTCAGCACAAACTGTGGTGCTTGCGTATTCAAGTTTTATCTTGTACAGACATTACGAGGTTTCGGAAAAGTAACAAAGATGTGGAATAAAAGTAAATGATTGAACAAAGGGAAGAATTCTGAAAAGGACTGTTTTGAAAATGTATAATGAAAAATAAAATATGGAACGTAGGAAATATAAAGAAAGTAACAAGTGGTAACAAGCAAAGGAGGTTATGTCATAAGAATAACAAACTAGGTTAGTTAAAGGAGCAATTAATTTTTGGCAATAGGGTTGTTTCAATGTTGAAATGTTTCTGTTTGTTTGAAACATAAAATTTAGGGCTACCTAAATTTAATGTCTTGTTTTTGTTATTCATAAGAAAACCTTGTGCCGGAAGTTTTGAATCAATTTAATGAATTATTTTTTTATCCATAGGTAATTTCGAAATATTCATACAAGGTACCTACTTATTTTGTAATCAACATAAAGTCTTTTTATTTAAAAAAAAACTTTAACGTTAACTTATAACAAATTCATTTTTGTTCTAAAACTCATTGTTTTTGAAAAATTCACAAAAATTAATTTAATGCCTCCTATAAATGAGGGGTGTAGTTTTATGTATTAACCTATGAAAAATTTTTGTGACAACCGGTATAAAATCGAATTAACTACCTTTACAAAATAACTTCACGAGTTTTGAAATATTCACAAAATCTACTTTATCGCTTTCGATGAAGTTATTATTTATGAATCGACTTGAAACGAAATATTTCAGTAGTAACTCGACATATAAGGTTTCAGACAGATAGAGACTTAGATACACACTACTAAACATGTTGTAAGTGGCGTAGATGGTTTTAAATGCTCAAAATGTGTATAATCAATTTTGTATCACCAAATAAAACTACGCAAGACAGTAAAAATTGAGCGATGCACACATGCCTAAAAAATTCATTTAATATTCACCTCAAAAGTAAAAGTTAAGCATGACACATGATATTTCATAATTTTTTATGTGAAGGGTTGTAGTGAGGAAGCTCTAAACCGTTTTTATTTATTATACAATGCGTGTTTCTTTAAGTGAATCTCTTTGAGTAAAACAAAATAATATTTTATAAATAAAAAAAATATAGGAACTATAATCGTAATAATAGCAATAAAACGTAGAAAATTATCAAATAAAGAATAAAGCTTTCAATGAGGTTATTTTGTTTGGTTTAGCGGACATCGTCTTGTCAGCATAACCCAAGTCGATTTGAAAACGGCCCGGTAATTGAAGAGACAATAACCATCCGGATGTAATGATTGCCTGTCATTTCGTGAACTCTTCTTACTCACCGCATTCCAGACAGATGAAGATTTAAGCTGTCACACGGTAGCAGATAAAATAGTGATCAGACGCCAGGCCGATTATACTAATATGCTGTACCGGTTCTTATATTAAATCTTCATCTAAAAGAATTGAGAAGAGTAAAGATTGAATGTTAAAACAACCGTTGCTTTGATTAAATGGATTGAAGCTTTGTTATTGGGCAAATTTGATCTTTAGTTCTGTTTACACTTTTGATTGAAATGAACAGACTTACGGTAAACAGGGTCTGCTAAGTGTTTATTCAAAGCACTGTTTTGTAATCTGGTGACAAGTGGACAAAATCCTTTTAGTTGTACCAATAAAAGGCTTCTGCTTCTGGTCTTACAGTAATTAGCGTGTTTGGAATACAAGAAGGAATTCTTGAACCTTTCTTTCATGTTTAAATAATTTAGAAACAAATAATAATCTATACGGTAATTGATTGAATATTTTTCGATACATATATGGAACAAAGTTATAATGATAAATGCGAACTAGGGGCTATTAAAGTACAAATGTATTACAATAATAAAGCAGTAAACTGCGTTATTTAGTAAAATGTACTATAATCAATCAGTATGTCAGCAGGAGTGACGCTTGTCGTAAAACAGCGTCGACGCGCCTGTTAAATGAATAAGTGATAACCATACATCACTGTCATGCTAATATAGATATAAAATAACGATGAATGAACAGCTCTGTTGAATGCAGATAAACTTTTATTACACACATGTTGATAATTTATCATGTAACTTGAAGTGGCTTTCGATAAATACCATTTTAATTTGCTATATGATTCTACGTTTCGATTATTAAATTTTGGTACTACCAAAATGTGTATTCAATTATTATATTCATTGGTGCTCGTATAATTAAATCAAAATGTATTCGTTATGCATAATTTAATAACTATAAATTTATGTTAATCAGATTGCAGCAGATAACTAATAACAAAAATTCATAAAGTTAATTGGTTTTTTCAAAATAGTTATAAATAAATAAGATTAAAACCAGTATTTGATGTTAATCATGTACAGTGTATTTTAATTATCGCTAAACTGAACGTATTACGGAGGATACCTACTTATTATGCAAAATTAAATAAAATAAATTAGTTTTCATTCATAAAATTATTTACCAATAAACTAATGTATAAAACTACACCATTATTCTTGAAAAGAGACTTTAAATGGATGGCGTTCATAGAATTATAATTTTTTCAATTACATAGAGTTATTAAATTACTACAGGAGAAATCAGATAAAACGCTCAAAAGAACAGAATTCATTGGATCCATAAAATATGAGGAAATACAGGAAAGAGTTTATTTCGTACTTTTGGAGTTAGAGATGACGAAAAGAAGTTTTCAATTATTTTAGGATGACAAGATCCACTTTTGACGAATTCACCAACGACTAAAGGACTTACAGCGCCAAGACACATTTATGTAGAATCCATCCAACTTATGCAAATGTTGGCTGTTAAATTGGCTTATTGAAAAAATGTATCAATTTTTGTTATGTATTTTAAGACTTTATCATAAATTATATTAATAGTCGATGCAAAAACTTAAAAAATTTCTTTAATTTATTATAAACAATTTAAAATTGATAAAATTTTAAAAGAATCACGCGACTACAAACACGCCACGATTGGTTGCCATGTTGGTGACGTCATAATGTTAAATTAATTTCGATAGTGCAGTGTCGACGGCTTCTACATGTAAATTAACTAAAAATATCCGAAATTTAGTGCAAGAAAATATATATAATTACTACTTTTATTTAGTCGTGTGATAAAGTTTACGGTTAGGTTGACAACTAAACTTGTGGGTACTACGTCAACTTTGTTTTTGCTCTACTTCCCATTGTAGTATAGTAAATATAATTCTCCATGTCTTCTTTCAGCTAAAAAATTTAATCATGAGAATTATTTAAATGACATTATAACAACAGAAGAACCACCATTATATACACTTTTACAATTTTTTAACGTATAGTACATAACCTAGTGCTTAATTAAAATATAAGAATACCAAATTAAACCGAAACGATTCAATAACCGTATACAAATTTATTATTTAATCGTTTTAAATTATTCATAGAATTTTTTTGATGCTATGATTTTTAAAAGTTATGATTTGGAGTTTAGTTAAAAAAATTTATTATCGAATTGTATTTATTCAATTTGTACGTTCACATAAATAATTATTAATCACCACATTATTATAAAATACTTACATCAAAAACACAAAAAAAAATTGATGTTGTTTTGGGATTAGGTCGTCGCACTGCTTGAAACCATTTATTTCGACGTTTAACATCTTGTGGAACATTCTAAAACATTTTTTGGAGACTTTTTTGTAGTATTCGTACATAATGGTTTGACATTTTGATATATTTATCAATATATTGACGATAATAACAATATTTAACCGATTAAAAGTCAAAACACTGTATCAGCTGTCTACTATGAGTAAAATAACATTGAGTTTCCGGTACTCAGTTCAAAAATTTATTTTAATTTAATATAACTTTAACTTGAGCGAAAAAAATTAAAAATAGTTATGAAACGTATATATGATTTTTCCATTTATTACAAAAATTTTTTTTCAAATACCTAATTAGATAAGTACAACTAGACTATTATTTACTTAATTATTTATTTTGAATAAGTGGTATAGAAAAAGAGTAGGTATGTCAAAAAATATTTATAAACACATTTTATGTAGAGAAGTCGATTGGCTCGCTACTGCAACTGCTATATTTCTCTGCTGGTTCGTACCCAAGCGTTTGCATTGTGTGATATAAACCAGTCTGCTGACCGTTCCAACCATGTGAAGTACTTCATCTGGTTGCACATGGGGCTGTACGTTGTCTGAGTAGAGAGAAATGTTGGATCGTTGTTCCGATAGAGATGGATTGCGGTTGATGTTGTCGCCTGTTGACTGGTATTTATGCGTAGATGTTGCGCCTGAACAAGGGGTTGATTAAAGGAAACCACTGTTTTCCGTTGCTTGATGGATCTTATTGTTTGTAACACCGACATTTGGAATTTAGTATCTCATCATCATCAAAAGTATTCAATGAAGAAATTATTCCTGTAAAAAGACAAATGACGATCTGGCGTTTCCTTAAGAGCTTGAATAATTTCTATTTTAACATCTTGCAATTTGAGTTTTCGTAATCCTGGTTTTTTGAAAACGTTGGCGATTCCTTGAATAGCTTCAGTTTCAGGAGTGTTTTGAGATATTCCTTATCTGCTGTTTCGGGTTGTTCGATAGCGCCTATTTTCTGTTTGGCGTTCCTGGAAGACTTTATTTAGGAATTGCAATTGCAGCCTCTCTTTGTTTTTAATAGATTTTTGAAAAGCATCTCTAACAGTCACTCATTTCTTCATTACTTCTTTGCCTGCAAAGAAACAGAAATATCTACATTAATGTTTTTTTAGATATCTGGCGAGCGGTTGTACTTTCACATAATACACTGCAGTTACCTACTTGGCATTTATACAGTGAGCAAAATTGTAAGAGATTTATGCTGCTGTATTTGGTTGGTTATGCGTTTGGAATGTATTCCCGTGCCCACTAAACAGTATTGGGAGACGTTCGCTTCAAGTTTATAGAATAATCAATCCACTTAGCTCGATGTACTTCAACTGTAAAGGTTATTCTTCTGTGGTCTCGAGGCGGTAACAGGCTGGGTTATCGTTTTGTGTATGCTGATATTGGAAGCTACGGAAAAGATGCGATTCTAACATATTTAGGGTCTCCTCGCTGTGGACATCAATAAACAATAAAGAACTGGAAGTTCCTGAAGAGGCATGTCTCCTCCAGACTGAAAAGGTCCTAAAGCACCTTATTTTTGGTGAGAGATGAAGTATTTGGGCTACACAAACACCTGCTTCGATCGTATGGTGGACATAACTTGACAGTAAAAAATATTTTCAATTGTCGTCTCTCTCGAGCTCGAAGGTACGTAGAATGCTCGTTTGGAATATTAAGTAATGAATGGAAGATCTTTCATCGCCCTATAAACTTGGAGCCTGATTTTGCTGTACACATTGTTAAGGCTTGTGTTGTTTTATACAACCTTGTTCCGGAAAGAGGCGGCTATGAAGTAGAAGATACTACGACAATAACAGAGCTTGATAATATACCTTGAGAGGAAGCAGTATTCTGGGGAATATTAGCAAGCAATGTGAGAAATATTTAACTGACTACTTTTAACAACGGTAGGATCTGTGAAATGGCAGCTTTCAAAAATTTAATGTTATGAACGTTAATATTATCTGTATAAATCTTCTACATTTCATCTTAGAATAAATAATGGAACTTACCGAAGGTGTTCTTTCTGTTCTTCCAACTCTTAAAGTCACTTTTTAGCTTCGTTTCGTTCCTGTCTTTGTAGACAGGACTTGTTTTGTCCCAAATTACGGGCTTTTCTTCCACTAAAGATATGAAAATATCCGCGTCTGTGCCTGAATTTTTCATATTGAACGATACCTTTAAATCAAAATACACTCATCAATCGGAAATATGTAAATAAGCGCAACCGGTCAATAGACACTTGTGAAGGCATCCACTGAATAGTTTACTCTACTATCAGACGTAGCGGCAAGGTGCAGGCTCGAAAGTGAATTGGCGCAAACATTGAAAAGTGCCAGCGAATTCGAGGGTTGCAGATGGTTAGTGATTAATTGGAAATACCTTTTAGAGTCACCCGTAAACGGTTAGCTGGCATGAATTGAGTCGGAAAACTACATATAAAATACTTATAGTAACTTACCTTAAAATTAATCGCGCTTTTCTAGAACACAGTAACTGCTTAAGTAAAGAAAATAAGTCTTCGTTTTTGCTTTTATAATAGGGACATGAGAAACATGTCGATGCAAGTAAAATCCTGCCCGTGCGGTAACCTTTTCGCCAGGTTTTCAAGAATCGACAGAAATGTAAAAATTATAAGTTCTTACCTGTTGTATTTTTAAAGGATAGAGAACAGATTTTTACAATAAGGAAATAAAATATATTTCTTGAATAGTTCATAATACATCAGCTACCACATTAAATAGAAAGGTAATTGAAGATGCATCATCAATTACTGAATGAAATGAAATTCAAATTTGGACCTATAATATAATCTTTGTAAATACATTTTACTTGGTTTTTGTTTCATTACTTTGGACAAAAACGTTCGATGTATTAATCATTCTATAAAAATCAGATATTTTCCAACTGTCATGTATCCAGACCATATCTTTGTATATTTTTTAAATTTAAAAAAATTCGGAGGCAAGCACTTTTTCTTACATATATTCCCAAATAAAATATGTCTCAAAAACTATGCATTCTGATAGTCAAAATACTACCCGTAAATTTGCCGCCCGGTGTAAGGTTAAACCGGACTATCACCGGCCCTGATTCTGTATGTAGGGTACTGCTAATGTTTTCAGAGTTTCTAGTTCTGTAAGTTTTACTACAATACTGAAAACAATAATGTTGACTGTCGATATTCTACACCACCTAGCTCTTATCAAAGTTTACGATTTGGGATCTTTATGTGACGCTATGTCATGATTTGTGATACGGTTTAACAGCAAAACGAAATATGCATTCGTTATTTACGATCAAGGACGATCAAAACCACAATGTCAAATAATTCGTTCCAATCAAGCATTCGTTGGCATGTGAAATAGAGGCATCTTTATATTTTCTATACATACGTTAAATATGAACCGGAATATGGCTTCACGATTTCTCCGTGCAATCACTCTCTAATGTAACTTTTAGTGTATATTTTTGGACGCAAAGTCACTTACATATAAGTTTGGCAACTTCTCCATGTGCGGTAAATTTTCGCGTATTATAAACGCTAAGTAATCTTCTGTTTCAGGTATTCCCACCTAGTTGGAATCAGAAGCCGTTGTTTCTACCAGCCGATACATTTCGGGGTAAGTTATAGGTTTTCCGATCATATTCACCAGATCATTTTTCCGTTATAGTTCGTTTGCCCTGGGTAAATTATTAATCGATCCCATCTGAAAAACATCATCACACCTGTACAATAAACACTTACTCGGGCGTATTCTCAGCGTAAGCAAACATATCCTATTATAATCCTTGAAATGCCCCAAGGCGCACTCCTGTGTCGGTATTTTCCCATCTCTGCTTATCTGAAAGACGTACGCCTGTTTGATTAATTAATCCTATCCTACCGCAATTACCTAACATACACGACCGAGCTGGGAGACCAGTAGTCTGCAGACAGATAATCGCCTAATAATCTCCAGAATTATTCGTCAAATTATCTTGTTAAAACCACTGTACCTGTGAACGTGGATACATCCTGTATTCCAGTAGTTAAGTTAATACAAAACACCTGCGTTCCGTATCCAGAATACTTGATATAGTATTACAACCCGCTTCCTGAAGGCATATTTACATTCCTTCATTTATACCAATTTCTATAAAGTAGAAATTCCGATTTAATTCTCAAAAGAGAATCTCGTTCCTGTATATTTTCTATGAGGCGACATGAATAAAATCGCAAATTGAAACTAAATTTAAAACTTTTATTATACGTTTTCAAAGAGATACGAAATTACACCTTTCACGTCTTTATAGTTACGATCCCGTTATTTCATATTCCATCTTTTTGCATAATTAAAATAACTATTGCAAAGACCAGAAGTCAAGTTAATGCTACGTAAATAAGAGTGATACTTTTATTTCATTTTAAAACAAAAATCGATAAAGCACCGGTTGACCTAGTTCTAAAAAGAGCCATTGCCATTGCTCTTGTAATCAGTTCGATTGTATTCCTCTCGGAATACATTTATATAAAATCCGTTTAGTATATTAGTCTATTATAAGTTTTGTTATGAACGAATAAGTTCAAAGGTAAATATTAAATTATTATTAATTTTATTAAATACATAAATAAAAGTTTACCTCGAGTAGATTTGAACCTACGACCGATTTGAGTAGTACCAACGACCAAGGTTCAAGCCCCAATCGATGAAATTTTGTCTTTATGTATGTAGAACTGATGTAAATTCTAAATATAATGAGATTACAATCAAATTACTTATATTAATGGAATGTGAGCCTGCAATATCGCAAGGAATTTACATCAGTTCTACATACATAAAGACAAAATTTACATCGATTGTTGAACCTTGCATTATAATACAATCGTTTCAAATCCTACTAAAACTTTATGTATTTAATAAAATTAATAATATTTTAATTAGTATATTAGTCGTTTAATGTAAATTCGTAGAATTTATAGTAAAAAAATATTGATTCCTTTTCAATTTAAATTAATACCAAATTTGGGTAATACTTTAATTAGCCAAATATAAAAAAGAGGTTTATGTGAAAATTATTAAGTATCAAGTTACATATTTTGAGTGATAGAATAAAATTATAGTATTTTCTCATCCTGC
Organism: Vesta saturnalis; assembly: GCA_036346205.1. Classification (NCBI taxonomy): domain Eukaryota; kingdom Metazoa; phylum Arthropoda; class Insecta; order Coleoptera; family Lampyridae; genus Vesta; species Vesta saturnalis. The sequence goes on from JARFJB010002356.1 coordinate 440,808, forward strand.
TGTACCACTAATACAATTTACAGAGAGTAAAACCAAGTTCGTAGGACCCAGCGCCAGTCGCGGAAACCGTCTATCCCGCCGAACCGACTCAGATAGTTGATACCTGGGGAACCCGTCCGTGTTTCTCATATTGTTTAATTTGTTTTATTTTAGTTTTTGTTTTTGAGTTTAGATTTACTTGAAATATGAAATAGTTCAAACATTTTATTTAGAATTGTAATTATAGGTAATAAATAGTGTTCCATTAAGATTTGGTATTGCCATAAGTTATTTGACGATTCACACAACCTTTTCTGATTAAGCTATCGTCAAGCAATGCAAAACAACTAATTAAGATTAAAAGAATAAAACCGCTTAATAAAAGAAGCTGTTTACAATTGGTGATAATTTGGTATTTCTTTAAAACGTATAATAGAAGTTCTAATTTTATTTTCCATTTGCGATTAATTTGTTTCGCTTCATAGAAAATATACAGAAACGGATTCTCTTTTGAGAATTAAATCAGAATTTCTACTTTATAGAAATTGGTATTAATTAAGAAACTTAATTATCCCTTCAGGAAGTGGGTTGTAATACCCAATTCTGGATACGGAACCAGGGTGTTTCGTATTAATTTAACTACTGTAATATAGGATGTATTTACGGTCACAGGTATTGTGTTTTTAACATTTGACGGAAAACGGTATGCTCTGGAGATTATCAGGCCATTATCTGCTTGCAGATTTTACTGTTCTCCCAGCTCGGTCGTGTATATGTTTGGTAATTGCTGCAGGATAGGATTAACGGACATGCGCGCCTTTAGAAAGACGCTAGACTAAATGGGCATACGCTTTTCAGACAAGTAAAGGTAGAAAAATACCCACACAGGCGTACGCCTTGGGGGTGTTTCCAGAGAATTGTATTAAAATACGTTTGTTTACGCTGGGAATACGCCCGAGTAAGTGTTTAGTGTATAGGTCTGGTGATGTTTTGCAGACGGAACCGATTAATAATCTGTCAGAAAAGCAATCTTTATTACCGAAAACTGGTCTGGTAAGTATGATCAGAAAGGCAGGTGGACTTCGATGGAGAAGTAAATAAGATAGTCATTTCAGGACAGAAATAAATGGATATTTCGGTATCAAGAAGTCGGCGAGGACTGCAAGAGAGAAGTAAAAGAAAAAAGGAAAAGGCCACGTATTTCGTTCCCTCCCAAGGGGAGGGCGGGTGAGCTTTCCAAGCTCCTTCAGCCACAATCATCGATTCCCAGAGTTCGTACATACATTATGTATATATGCATGATGGGATTAAGGATGGGTGTCAAGATAGGAGCGGAAGGAATGGAGTTAGGGTTCTGAGGGGAAAAATGCTATCCAGCATTCGCACAGAGTATGCGTATACGCAGTGACCATGCCGATATTTGTGTCTGAGGAAAACCCCTGAAAAATCTTATACAAGTTAGACGGTAACCGGAATCGAAACCATTACCTCCCGAATGCTGGACAGGTCGGGTCACCACTACTCTACTAGCTCGATAATTAATGTGGCGTCGCGCTGACTTCTACATAGTCCGCGATCTAACGTGATCGGGCGAGGATAGGCGGTGGTACGTTGGTGGGGTTTTGCCCCGAAATATAAAACGATTTCTTAACTACGGAAGAAGGGAAGTAATTAATTATTGAAAGGCACCGGAGCATTTGTACGAAATATAAACGAATAATTAAGTAATGAATTTACGTATTTTTGGTAAGGATTTGGGATCTTTACAAGGGTTACGCCTTTAGATGCTAAACACATATTAAGTTTGGTAAAAATCACATTTGGTCCTCTTACTCCTTACACCACACGCGCCCTAACCAAAAATCACTACAAACTAGACATTTCGATTAGTTGATAAAGTGTTTAGGTAGATTATGTAAAATACTTATCTTTTTGGGTTTTTGTGGTGTATTTTATATCTGTTATACAATCTAAACGTATCGATAATACTTACAGTTATAAATATAAAATTTTGAAAGATAGTAGTACAACTGACGCAGTTAACTGTAAGTGTTATCGAAACATTTAGATTGTATAGCTTAAATATATCGTAAAAATATACCACAAAAAAAACCAAAAAAGATAAGTATTTTAATTGTGTAACAATAGATTATATAAAAGTATGCGCGGCCTTTCACGTATTAACAACCAATGGCACTCCTACTAATTACATTTTACGTTTTTCCATTAATTGCTAGACCTAGAAAAAATCGATGGATTTTCTCCTTAATTACATAAATGTATAAAAGTAAACATCAAAATACCTCATAAACATGCAAACAAGGAAACTAGTAATCAAGTATGAGTTCAAGCACAAAACACGTAATTCCGTAAATATACCAGCACACAAACAAGTAAATAGGCAAACATGCAACCCTCAACATGAAGAAACTAGCCAAAAAACACTTAAGCACGCCAAACAAGCAGAAAGCTAGGTATCATTATATCTTTGAAGTAGGCAGCTGTTTTATAAATATTTGATAAAAACCAAAAACTGTCCCTAATAGACCACATCTCTGCCGCTGGATTTCTCCCAAAATGTAATCAGCTCCAAGCGAAATGAAAACAAGCTTAAATACAAAATTTTAAATTATCGTAGATACTATCACACATCCACACAGACGCACATCCAGACATGGCCGATCTTGGCGAAACTTGGCCAAAAGTTGTAAAATGAGCTAATAAGTCGATTTGGCGATAGAGAAAAAAGTCGATTGCCTAACCATCTATATTTACATATGTATATGTAGGTTGGAAAGTAAAATGATTTTACATTGTTTATGTTTAGCTCGATTAATTAATGTTTACGAAGGTAGAACATGTAAAATTATTTCTCATTTATAGATAACGTGTAAGGTCAGATATAATTTCAATTTCAAGTATTTAGTACAAATTTATCAGTACAGTCTACTAAGAAGTATGAAATGCACATTCAACAAAATTGTACTAAAGTATATTTTATAAATATATCAGTAAATAGAGTTTATTGTAAAACAGGAATAAGTAATTCAATGGATGAAAGTTTAAGCAAGTTAAGTCGCTGTTTTATGTGACGCCTACATCCAAATAGCTTTGGCGCTGCAGAAGTAAAGTACACTATATACATGTCACTAAAGGCCTGTGTGTATCTTGATACGACTGTTCGTGCTTGCATTCGGTAGTTCTAAACATGAACGTTAAAGCGTTTGTACGCTGTTTACGTTTCTTCTGATTTTTAATCTTAAGAAATAAATTTCCCGGCTGCATTTACATATGTAACACAGCAGCGCCAGTGAATCCCGCCTACGCTTTGTCGTGAATGATACTACAACGTTAGAGTTTAAGTACCAGAAAAGTTTATCTAGGAGATTTTCGATCAAGACCGTACATTATTCCACATCACTAAACCATCATATTAAAAATTTATCTTTATAGCTTTTCATGTGGAGACATTTACACAATTTACAACATTTAAGTTTAATATTATAATTTATTGAACCGACTAAACCGTAATTAAATTTTAAAAAAACATGTCTAGTAAGATTGTTATAAAGAATTTGCTAATGGATTTAATGATGAATGTGTGCAATTCATTTCGTTATGAAAGAAGCAAGGTACACTGAGTGTAGATGATGGATGACAGAAATGGAAGTCCCTAATGACCGAGATATCTGGCTCACATTCGTTCCTCACTTTGCTTCTTGCCAGCAACTTCAGGACGTTTATCATCCAAGCGGCATGTGCAGACGGTTATTGATGGCCAAATCAGAAATGACAGGGTTGTTCATCTTCGTCAGTCAACGGCGACCTTCAAACAAACTCTCGCTAATGAATCTGATGACGCAGTTGCACTCAATTTCACCCTTCCTTAATTGCTTAAAAATATGAATGCCAAACACTAGGGAATAATTTTAACACTTAATCATGGTTACTTTTTTTTTACTTTTGATAATTCTGTTTAATTAAGCCTCCATTTAATTTGAATATTGATTGGCATATAATAATTTAAAATTAATTCAACGTCGGACAAAATATTTAAATTTGTTAAATATAATTAATGTTATATTTTGTATTAGTTAAATTAATGCGTAAATACATTGTGTTTGTTATATTAATAAACAGGATTTCTTTTTGAAAGTTCTACCGTTTCGAATATTAATGGTAAAATTAATTTTAATTAATTGCAGTGTTGAATTAATACCTAAAATTACTATTTGACTTAGTGGCTATAAGAGGTATGTTACACTCACACTATAACAGTTCCAATGGAAATGAAGGTAATTAATTAAAACTTTTATATTTTTTGTGTAGGTGCAGTGTTCTCAGTTATAGTAAATATGACAGTCAAACGTAGTATTTTCTGCTTTACCTTAAGAGAGTTGCGGTAATAAATGACCACCTTTCTAACAGTCAGAAGTGATTGATCGTCTCTGATAATCAAGGATACATTTGATCCTTAGAGTAAGAAGGATGTACAAAGGTAGAAGAGTGATAAATTGTACTGGGTCGTCATTAATACGTGTCAGAGTGTGTATTGAAGCTGCCAGTCAACCGAACTTCCCGTTCTCCAGAATTGTTGCGTTGCTAGGATGTCTTTTAAGATCTAGATCCGGAACATCTCCTCCACTCCACGGTTTGCTTGTCACTTTGTATTACTGCTTCTGACCACCAACTTATATCTAGACAGATTTTGCTGACCGCTTGTCCAAACGATTTATACGCTCAATCAATAATTGTCTATTCAAGTTTATTTAAGATAAATATTTAATATTCTCTAAAACACGTATAATCTTTTTAGTTTAAGTACTGTTGATGACTATTTGGTCAAATATACTTGAATATTTAATTCATTCAATTCTAAAAAAGTATAGTTTTCCAGTTTTAAATTAGTGCATCCTTTCAGTTCCTATTGATGAGAAAATATTTGTCAGTAAGCTTTCAATCCACAATTCATGAGTATACCGATTTTTAAGGTTATTATCATTAATCCTCTCTTTAAATACGTATTAAGAAACATGTAAACGCAAATATGAGCTAACGGTTCTTCAATGCTAACATTTTAGCTATTGCTGCAGAAAATGGAACGGAATAAACATCTTACTTTCAAACTAGTAAACGTTCTACTTGATAGTTCGTAAATCTAAGCAGATACGATTATCTATACATTTTGTACTGAATATAAGGTGAAATTGCAAAATTTGCTAAAAACTAAATTATGCATATATTTCACTACAGATATGAGCAACGTTGCAACAAAAAATACCGGAATTAAAAGGTAAAATAACTACTGCTACTATTACATACATTTTAAAATATTTTAAATGTGAATACAGGGTTACACTTGTTTCGCTAGATTTTTCAATATGAATTTCTGTTAGAAGAAGAGTGCTACATATACTAGCATTTATTCTAGTTACTACAAGAATATTAACCCTCGGCTACTATCGTGGGTCATATTCGTCCCCACTGTCTAAATTTCGATGGATATCTCAGTGACGTTTTTGTTGAACCGCTAACGCCCTGTGTATTCTCACTTCAGTGTGTAGTTTAGTGGGCCGCTTAGTACTCGAGTGTCCTCCGGATCATCGCACGTAATTCGAATTTGGGGTCGGATTTGACCCCGAGATAGTACTTGCATTATTATTATTTTAATAACTATATCGAAATGAGTGATAATGTAATAAAATTAGGAATGGACCAGTGATAGCGGATAATGTTTTTGAATTTCTAGACTCTATAGACGATATAACTGAGAGTGCTGAGAATAATAGTAACCCAAATAACAGTGACACAAACAATGAAAGTGTACACTCAGAACATGATGCAGCCTCTGAAATTCATCTTAGTGACGAGGATCAGTTATCGGGAGATGAATCAGATGATGAAGTTTCTACAAATTATTACTACTGACCAGACAGATATAAGTGGGCTAAAAGACCTCCTGCACCATCAAGAGTTCGCGCACAGTCTTCTTAGTCATCTTCCTGGTCTTGGACCTGCCTTACAAGCTAAACCATCCAGTCCACTTGAAGCCTGTTCCTTCTTATAACACCCGATATGTTGTGAAACGTTTTAGAGCATACAAATGAAAAATCACAGAACTAAGTGTGAATTATGGGGATAAGTGCACCTTTGTTGATCATTTTGGAGAGGTCGAACTAAAAACTTGTTTTGATCTTATATACCTTTCTGGTTTATTCAAATCTAATCACGAATTTCGACTGGTTGCATAAGTAGGCCAATTTCCGTGCAACAATGTCAAAGGAACGCTTCTTTTTTCTCACAGCAATTAGATTCGACAATCATGTCATATGAGAAGAAAATAGCCGATGGTGATAGACTTTCAACCGTATTCTATCAGTTTAACGCTTTTATGTCTAACAGTGTTGCAAAAATACACTTGTTCCAAATATGCACTCAAATGAAATGTTGGTTGGGTTTAGGGCAAATACCCTTTTAGAATGTATGTGAAAGCTAAACCCGTTCAGTATGGCATCAAGATCATGTGCCATGACACATTATTTGGCAAATGCTTTCGTGTATACGGGTAAAACGATTGAGGCAAATCTTTCTAAGTTGTCCATACCTACCAGATCAGTTCTTATATTATTAGAACCAATTACGAACAGCAACCGGAATGTCACTGGTGATAACTGGTTCACCTCATTAGACCTGGTTGGTGAACTAAAGAAACTTGGACTTACGTATGTGGGAACTATGTGCAAAAATAAGAGCGAGTTCCTCCAGAATTTCAACCGAATAAAAATACGAAGCTGATAAGTGTTTGGTTTTACTAGAGAAAACACAATCGTATCATATGTCCCTAAAAGAATAAAAGTGTGATTACGTTATCAACCGTGTATCACGACAGCTCTGTTGATCAAAACACGAAAAACCTGAGATAATTATTTTTACAAAGCTACAAAAGGGGAGTTGATGCCCTTGACCAAAAATATGCCATTTATCGTTCAGGAAGACGGCTTCGTCGTTGGCACTTAGTTATTTGGTATGCTCTAATGGATATTGATATAGTAAATAGTCATATTATCTTTCTCGCCGCTAATCCTGGAGTTAAAAAAACCGCTCAGATTTTATGGAGGAATTGGGATTTAGTCTTATCAAGGAGCATTTGCAAAATCGACTTGGAATGCAAAACTTGTCGAAGGAGCTGCGTTCGATAATCTCCAGAGCATAAGGAACAGAAATGGCGCGTGAAGATCAACCAAGGCAAGAAGGTTCTGCGGTGAGGCGCAGATGTTACTTCTGTCCAAGGACTAAAGATTCCAAACATTTCAGCACTTGCTCAGGATGTGATAGAACAGTATGCAAAATCCATTCAACACAAGAAGTCACCTGTAATTCATACAAAGAATGGGTTACCACAATAAAATTCGTATATCCATTTTAATGTAAATACCTGTGGTTACCAACATGGCCGATATTTTTTTTGCAATAAATTTTATAAACCATTTTTTTTGTTACAGATGAATGTGTTATCGTTATTAACCGTATTAACAAGAAGAAACCTTTTAATTTTTTATTTTTAACAAATTTATGGTTAGTTAATTAGTTACGTTTTTTTTAATGTAAAATCGAAACAAAGTTATTTTTGTTCCCTAATTACATAACCTATTAAAATATATTTTTTTAAACTAAATACGTGTTCTATATATCCATATAAATACCCAAATTGCAGAACAAAATCATCAATTATTAATTTAAATCTGTTTAAAAACGATAGTACTTATGTTAGTGTGAATAGACGATAGTAGTAGAGGGTTAATAAAGTCTTGCTTCGTACTATACTGCGAGAGTGTTGCCGTTCATTCAAATTTACAATTGGTGAAAACCTCCATTTTGATCACAAAATGTTCCGGTTTTCTTGCGATACTACTACCACCGGCCGCGTCGTTAGTCACTATATCAATGAATTCGGTCATCAGATCTATTTTGTTTAATAGATAAAATCAAAAATATACTGGCCGCCATAAATAAATGAACATGCAGTAAACGCTGATGTATTTTAATGAAATTTTCAGAAAGCGTGTATTTTATTCCTTTAATAAACGACGAAAGTTTTAGCAAGATACAAATATTGTTAAGACTAATAATGCGTCGACCCTCCTCTGTTGCTCACATATTCAGCTGACCGATTAGACACAGTTGAAATGAGTGAATCTGCGCTAACCTGAGGTTATATCCCACGCTTCTAAAATCCGTTGTTGAAGGACATCTACATTGTCTGGGAGTGGCTGTAGATCATTTATTCTCCGTCCTACCATATCCCACAAATGTTCGATGGTGACAAGTTTGGCGAACGAGAAGGCCATGCAAGCAGATCAACATTAGCATTTAGAAACTCTATAGCAACCCTGCATATGCGGCCGAGCATTATCTTGCTGAAAAATTGGATTTTCTATTTCTTGCAGGTATGGCAGTAACACTGGTTCAAGAACATTGTTAATGTACCAATTTTCATTTAACGTTCTCTCAATAACTAGTAGGAGATCTGCTTCCATGGCAGATAACCCTCACACTATGACACCTTTAGGAGAGCAGTATGTCGTTGTACAGAAAACTGTAAATTGCGTCTTTCTCCAACACCAATCTGCTACCATCATGAGCCCATAGACAAAATCGAGATTCGTCACTAAAGTGACTTGATTCCATTGCACATTTCAATGCAACCTCTCGTTACATCATTCCACCGTCAGAACGATGGCGTAGAGGTAAACAAAGCAATGGTCGATGTGATGTGAGCCCAAAAGATCGAATTCTTCGAGACGTCGATCGTAAGGACACGATCTTCACGATCAGTTGTGCGTCTAGGACGTCCGGGACGCAAACGTCGTCGTTCTTCATTATTTTCTGACCATGTTTGCAAACATAAAATTGTGGCGACATGCGTCCCACGCGAGCGGCAACATTACGAATTGACAAACCGGCTTCCGTAGACCGATTATTCTGCCACGTTCAAACTCGGTTAACTGATGGAAATTTGCACGATGTCGTACAGGAGGCATTATTTCAACTTTAATGTATTTACTTATTAAACAATATGCTTAACATTATTAAGAACTAATGTCAAATGAAGGTTTTTGTTTCATTGTCGATGATTACTTGATTAACCTTTATTGTATCTTGCTGAAATTTTCATCGTTTCTTAATAGGAATAAATTAAACGGTTTCTGAAAATTGCATTAAAATACATCAGAGTTTACTGAGTGTTCATTTATTTATGCTGTTAAATCTAACCTTTCCTTTCGTTTTGAAGATAATTTATTGAAACTTGGGATATATATACATAATAAGCGGCACTTTTTGACATAATAAGCGTTTTTGTTTCATTTCGGTTTCGCCGGAAGTACACTAACTTTGATTTTTAAATGGAACACCCTGTATATTATTGCATTTTGAATTCTGCATGATTTTCTGAATCAACGATGTCAAATAAGTGACATTTCAAACGTCAATATTTTTATAATATTATTTTAGTTTTCCATTTAAGTGCCATGGTTCCGATTTATTCTAAATGACCCGTGTAATATTAGAAAATCTAAATCCCAAAATACTAAATTACGTGATTTATGAGCAAATGTTGATCAAAATGGTTTTGGGCAAAACTCATTTTTCAAACGGAACCATATTGGTAGTAGTACCATTTAATAGTACTTTACTAAGGAACTTATTCATATGTCTTATTAAAATGTGCGATAAATACAAACAAAATTACAGCTAAAAGAAAATAAGAAAATACAATTTATTTTAATAATTATCTTGTTATACATAAGGTGGCTTTGGAATACAAAAATGAACACAAACATTACAACAGTTGTTCAAAATGCTGCCCATTAACGTTAATGCACTTCTGAACTCGTATCGCCGTTTCTCGAAGAACGTTCGCCAATTGCTGGGCCGTTATGCTATTAACTGCGTGTCTTTCACGTAACTCCCACTAAGGAACTTATTCATATGATATCTATTAAAATGCGCGATAAATACAAACAAAATTACAGCTAAAGAAAATAAGAAAATACAATTTATTTCTAATTAAATATTACAACTCTCTGTAGGGAAGATAAGAAGTAACTAAGGTGGTTTTGAAAACAATGAAAATTTAGCTTGTCAAACATTTGTTGATTTATCGGTGTTTTTTATTGTGTGTTTAAAATCATTTAAAATTCTTGTTAATTGTGTTCAAAATGGCAATTTATACAAGAGATGAAAAAGTGGACAGTTAATTATTTACGGAATGTAGAAAAATGCCGTAGCAGGTAAAGATCTTTATGGAAATATCCTAATAGACAATGTCAACGAGAAATTATTTTAAACGTCTTGAAAATCAATTTCGAAGAGAAACAATGTTCCCGAAGAAAATTTCATTGTTGACGAAGGAACGGAAATTAATGTTTTGCTCGAGCAGAAATTGATAAGACTGTTTCTTAAAAAAGGTTTGAATTGGAAATCAGTCACCAAACGGTAAGCCAATTTTGCACAAATACCACTATAAATCTTTTAAATAATTGCACCAGTACTTGTAAAAATGATTACGAACGTAGGATAGAATATTGCAATTGATTTTGCAGAATAACGTGCAGCCAAACAATGATTTTAATTTGGACGAGTCTAGGTTTACAAATTTGGGATTATTTAACCGACAAAATACAAGAACACAAGAAAATCATAATTTATTACGGATGGTAACTTTCAATGCGGTTCGGTTTCAATGTTTGGCTTGAATAATCGGGTAGAATCATTGGTCCAATAATATTTGAAGGACCCTGACTTGCCAGATACTTGAGATTCCTGCAAAATGAGATTAGACATTTTAGATGAGTTAATTAGATTAAGACTGGAATGTATTTCCAACAAGATGCGCTGCTACCCATAATTCAAGGATAGTAAATTACGTTCAACAGTGATTCGGAAAAACGTAATTTCGACTAATGGTCCTGTGAGATGGCCGCCAAGGTCACCTAATTTAACACCTTGATTTCTTTATTTGGGCCATTTAAAAATATTGTCTACGCAACCACCGCTAGAACCCGTGAAGAGTTGGAGCTACTTATAAGACGCGCAATTAATAGCATAACGGCCCAGAAATTGGCGAACGTTGTTCGAGAAACGCGATACGAGTTTAAGTGCATTGACGTTAATGGGCAGCATTTTGAACAACTATTGTAATGTTTTGTGTTCATTTTTGTATTCCAACGCCAATTTATGTATAACAAGATAATTATAAAATAATTGTTTGTACTTATCCTTATAATAGTACTAATATATGGTACCACGGTACCAATATGGTTCCATTTTAAAATTTGAGTTTTGCCCAAAACCATTTTGATGAACATTATTTGCTCTTAAATCAGTAATTTAGTATTTTTGACGGATTTGATTTGTCTTATTTACAGGGTCATTTAGAATAAAGGAACCGTCATCACAATTTGCATCGTTGGATTCAGAAAATCATGCAGAATTCAAAAATGCAAAATATACAGGGCGTTCTATTTAAAAATCGAAATTTGTTGTCACCTCCGGTGAAACCAAATGAAAAATCGCTTATTATGTAAGAGTGTCGCTTATTATGTTATAGAATATCCCAAGTTTCAATCAATTATCTTCAAAACGGGAAAATTGTACCATGATCCTGTTACACTCGTATAAACTTAAATATCTCTTTGAAACGCATATTTATTCATTTACGATTGAAGGTAATTGTTTCAAATTTTTAGGCAGAATATTCTAGAATAAGGTCTGTAATTTAACCAACGAGATTTCAGAAAATAAACCGAAAGACTGAGTCTTGTCACGACAAAGTGTATGAATGTGTAATAATGCACAAACGTGTACGCACCTCGCAATTGTACGGTGGAGATTTTAGTTTATTTTTAGCACAAGTTTTAGAATTAAAACAAACTGTGCAATTGTGGGTTTTACCGATTTGTAACATGATTTTTAAAATCAAAGTAATTGCCCTAGGAATTTTTGACCTGAATATTTTTATTTTGGAAAGCTCGTTAATAGCATGTACTAGAGGACTTAAGTCCAAACACATATTTTTGGCCAGTTTAAGTATTCTTCCTTAAAATTAGGGATGAAAAGGATTAGTCAATTCTGAGAGTGCAGTTTGTTACCCAAACAAGTTATCAACTAGCGCCACATGAATCAAACAGGACTTTATTACTGTGGCCTATCCCTTTCTACTTGTTTCTACTTCATCTAACAGTCTTGTAAAGTGCAATTTGAAAATAGAACTTCGGCTGACTCAACGATCACCATACCTTGCCGGTAAATTTTGTTACAAACCGATAAAGCGCTGTAGAGGAATTATTTCACAATCAATACATGGAAAAATATTTACAAAATTCTAAGAATACGTTTACGTGTAATGGTCAAAATCAACAATTTTTTGTTAGATTTAAAGCGTATCTTGTGAAAATCTAACACAGGAACTGTAAGATCTGTAACAAACCAATTGTAAACACAAAATTAAAAACATCGAACACGTTTCATTAACTAAGCATCATCAGAGTCGACCTGATAGTATTTTTTAATTTTGTGTTAGTGTAATTATATTGCACCATTGTCCCTTTAGTTTCAAACATAACATAGCAATGTGACGGATTATTAAATTTAATTATTATTATTAATTCCTTATCATATAGGTATTTAGGTTAGAGCTTTTTACAATCTTATTCCATTCTTTTTCTTATTTTTTTGCTCCCAATCTTTTATTCATTTTCTTTATGTCCTCATTACTACTTTTACGTCTTCCTTTTACCAGTTTTCGTACCCACTTTCTTGTGATCTTGTTTATTATTTTCCTTTATCCTTTTAAATAACCATTGAGTCTGCATTCTGACGTTTTCAATCGGAGAGTCTTCATAAATTTGGTGTTTGACCTTCTTTTATCCTTCTTCTGTTTTCTTAGTATGTTAATATCCGCCTTTCACAACCTCCAGTATCTGTAGATCATTTTCCAATATCAACGTTTCATAGTAAAGCATATGGGTTTTAACACTGCTTTTGGAACGAAAACGATGAAGAAGATTTTAGCCCAAGAAGCAAAGCAAAAGAAAGCTTTTGTTTCATTTCGAAAAGAGACTAATTTTGACTTATTTATTAACGAGAAGTGCGTCCTTATCGACAGGCTAGAGATCAGGACCTCTCCACATTTTATCCTTGCATATATTGTAAAGGTATGGTTAAAAACATTATCTAAAGCGACATGTAAAAATATTCCCGAATAAAACCTCTTTCAAATTTGATAAGATATCCGAGTTGGCTAAACGGAATTATGTCTCAGATTCCCAGACGTTATCAGCTTGTGCAATGGACCCCACAAATGTTATATCTAGATTAAATGCGAAGAAGCAGGTATACTTTTTAAATAGATATTTTCATTACATACCAAATTGTACAGCGCATTTCACTTTGCTTTCTACACGCTCACATGTTTTACTGATCATTTCTAAATTGAGAGAAAAACAACGTTATGTTTGGCAAACTAAATTCTGCTTTTAAAGGTACACTCGTATTAAATTGTTTTTTAATTGTTGCGATTTTAATTGTTTTTTGGATACTTATGTATTTACATTTAAAAGTTAACTCTTCACCAATTTTAACGGCTGTAAAATTTAAACAGATGAATATCTAAAGTTCAAACATAAATATCTGAAAAACAATTAAAGATCGCCATAGAACATGTTACATCAAATGTGTCTAGAATATTAACTAGAATTTAACAAACAAATTATTTGCGTGTTCACAAAAATACAACATTCGATTAATTGTTGAAACACCGGATATAACTAATTTTATTTTTAGAAAATATGTATTATTCATCTTTTGGTGAAAAAATACTGAACATAAATTCAAACCGGTAAAAATTTAATATTTCACCAGACGTGGCGACATGATCATAAAAAGTTAACAATGTAAATTACTTTTAGGTCTTTGATATTATGAAAGGAGATCTAGTGATTTGAAGCTAAAAAGATCTTCTTATTGTTTACTTTAGAATGCTATCTAAAAAGCATAAGAGAACGTAAGGAATACGGTTGTAGTAGCAGAATGCGAAATTAGCTCGGTTATTACTTGCATATCGTGAAATAGATCAAAATTCTGCAATTTCTTTTTAAGGATATTTTAGAAGCTAGAAATTTTGACAACATTCTGGCTACAAGAAATATTAGGATATGACAACAAATAAAATTTTAGAGCACCCAGCCTTGCAATGCACTTAGAACATAGCAGATGTATGTGACGAACTGACACATTTAATTTTGAAAGAGTATCCTAGATTTTATGTAAGTCACCAGAAGAACTCAAACTGTGGTTACAAGAAATAAAAATTTTAAAAAGTTAGTGATTTCGCGTTGAATACTGAAATATCTTCAGTTACAAATAAAGATTTGCAGGAGAAGCTGGAATAAACCATTTCTGATTCCACTAGTAAGTGACACTAAAAGTTTAGGGACGAAACCTTAAAATGGCCGATTTTCGATAACAATTTGAAGCATGGACGATATTGCAACCTGTAACTTATTAGTGCAATGTACAATAGCATTATTAATCATTTTCAACCGTAGACGAATCGGTGATGTACCTGCAGAATATAAATGAAAGTCCTTATCAGAAATTGAATTCGATGAAAATTTACTGTATTCAGAGGAAACTATTGAAGGTAACTAAAAGCACAATAATTTTAAAATACTTGGTGGTAAAATTTTGTTTTTCAGATAATCAGAATGCATTCCTGAATTTTCATTCTGATAATTCTTTTGTCAAGGATAGTGCGTCTACGTCAAATATTAAAAAGCATATTAAATAAGACCATACTCAGCAGTATTCGGTTAACTTTTAATTTTAGGTAAGTTTCTCGAATGAAACATATCTATTGGTTTGACAACCACTAAAAAGTATAATTTATCACTACTTTCTGTAGTAAAGTAATACTTTAGTACGTTGACGCACTCGACTGACTTGTTCGGATAATCCTTTTTTTAAAAAACATGATTGTTACAAATTAGTCTTAACGTATTTTTGGATCTATACATGTTTTCTTCTTATTTCGGTGAGCCTTGCATTTTAGCACAATGCATACATTACGTTATTCGTACATTTTCAGATTTTGACTCAACGTCTCCAACGAAGAAATGCCATTGAAGAAAACAAAATTCAGAAAAATAGTGATATTTCATTTACTTGCTCTCAACATAATTATTGTCTTTTTAGATTGGTCATCAAAAGAACTGGACTTAGTTAGAGAAAACTTTAAACACTTTATAATTAAAGGAATATATTCCGCAAAAGTAATTTTAGATTTTATCAAGACAAAAGGTTGATAGAAGTGCAGCACAAATAAAAGCTAAGATTTAGCACTTAATAGTAAAGAACAAAAAATATTTTTTTATTTTGTTTATTTTAAAATATCTACATTGCTTGTTTTCTTTCAATGTATTAGCTATTTATAATAAATATTAGATTCATTGGACAGGTTGCTTCATTATATTTTCACACACAGCCTTTCTTTTGGAGATGAAGAAAACTTTAAATACGAAATTTTTCCCAAATCACTAGAATTTGCCCAGATCAAAGAAACGAGCATCGCAGATGTTGAAAAGTTTCATCAGGTGCCTGGAACTGTTACATTGTTAATGTACACCATTGACTTTTACTTTTGGTAGAACAGTTATGTAGACAGCAAAATGCTTAAAGACAGTTACTTCGTGAAGTTTTTTTATATTTCGCTTCGTTTAAGAGAAAATGTATCTATCATGTGGTTACCTTTAACATCACACTTTTTTCTTAATACACTTAAAAACAAGATTGCACTCATTTTTAATTCTAAATATATGCTATTTTAAGTACTTTACAAAATCTTAATTTCATTTAAATCTCTAAAGTCGTTTAAATACTTTGAGAAAATATGAAAACTTCAACATGTATCTCAGAAATGAAGCAAGATTGACCATGTTGATGAAACTAATTGTCATTATTGGGTCAACCTCCTCTAGCGATGATGTTTTAAGATATCCTGCTAATCTTTTGAAAAACGTTTGCTATATTTCAGTTTGTCAAACTCAATAAGAGATTCTTCATATTTTCAACGTAACTTGACTATTTTCACTTAATGAAACTAACGAGAAATTATTTCGCTCTATATACAGCAGGTATAACCACTAAACTTCAAATTGCTGGACACTGTATGAGGAGGAAATGTAATTAATCTTGCGCGGTATATATATATATATATATATATATATATATATATATATATATATATATATATATATATATATATATATATATATATAACTGAGGTCATTGTATTTGTAATATATACAATACATATTAAATTTCAAATAAAAGAATCATTTTCTCTTAAAAATTTCTTTAGAATCCTCTGAGTGGATACATGCCATAATAAGTAAATTATTACCAGAAAGATAGGTCGTAGTCAACGACACTGAAGTGACAACGTTTTTAAAATAAATTTTTTAATAATAATATATATATATATATATATATATATATATATATATATATATATATATAAGGGGGCGTGTGACAAAGTCCCATATCTCCTTTATTTAAATTAAATAAAAAGTTGTAAGATATGTTCTGGTGCATATTCCAAAAATATTTTTAATTATACAGGGTAGATCATAAAGTAATTTTAAATTTTTTAAATAGAAAACCCTATTATTATTACATATTTAGATTCTACATACAATTTTAGACACATTTTATGTATAATGTCCTATACCTAAGTCAAACGTTTTTGACAAATTTCAAATTTTTGTCAAAATGACGTTTCAGGCCAAAACATAGGTGGAAATCTTTTTCGAAGCCTTTATCAATTAGTTATGGTTGGTTTCCTTGGAAATGGGGACCTACTCTAATGGGCTGTATTGATTTTTGTAATACATTCATACAGGGTGATCAAAAATGGACAATAAAAGTAGATTCAAAAACCTATAAAGTCATTTTTTAATGGAAACCCCTATTTTTTAATTCTATCTTATTTAGCATTAAAAATAAGGGTGACTTTGTATAAGAGTGTATATTCCAAAAATTGTAGTTTTTGAAATAATGACAATTTAACATTTTTTATTGTAAAACATACGGTTTCAATTTTGGATTGGGTAGGGGCCAAACAAAAAATCAATTAATGAAAATTTATTTTTAACCCTATTAATTATTTTAAAAGAACTTGTAAAGAAATATTTTTATTCAAAAATTTGTTTTTAATATAAATTAACATTAATGTAACTAAACCTTAATTTTGAGTGTACGCCGCAAATAAACCAAAATTGTTCGAAATTTTTTTTGAAACCAATAATATTAAATTTTTAAACTAAATTTAACATAATTTTTGAAAACATTTCTAATCCTAATCTTATTTTCCTTTTTTACTATTTTAAAATTTTTTGAGTAATTGCTAAAGTCCATTTTAGTAAGATCTGGGGAAGGCCAAAACAGGCCCCCCCCCAACCAAATTTGGGTTTTTTAAAAATTTTTGGCCCGGGGGGCCCCATCATGAAGAAACCAATTTCTTGTTGCGTATCCTGTGGCACTTGACGCAACAAATTAGGTAGATGGTTTTGCAGAAAGTCTAAGTAAAGTATACTTCCCTGTTACTCGTTGATCAAAAAAAATGGTCCAATTACATGATTACCGACAACACCTCCCCAAACATTTAAAGACCATCTAGTTTGAGAAGTATATCTTACAAAATGTGGATTTTCGGTAGAATAAAATGAAAATTGTATTTGTTTACACTTCCGTTTCTGCGAAATGTGGCCTCATCTGTAAATAAAATCAAATGAACAAAATTTCTTTGCTGGTGTATTTTGTTTTGAGCCCATTGACAAAATTCCAGTCGTCTTTGATAATCTTCAGGAACCAACCCTTGAAGTAGTTGAATGTGATAGGGGTGTATTTTTTGAGACTTCAATATCCGCTGTACCGTACGTCGTTCAACACCAACCTGCTGAGAAATGGGTCGTTGTCCAATATATGGATTTTTGGTAACTGTTAATAGTACATTTAATTGATTTTCCTCGTCTGTGTACGTTTTCCCTAGTATTTTTTCATATCACATTGCCAGTTCTTTCAAAACGCTCCAAAAGCTTTTCAAATGCCCTTCTTTCAGGTTGCCGTCTCTCTGAAACCGTTGTTGCTAAGAGCGTATTCTTATCACTAGCTCCCAAAACAAAAATTATACCAACCATCTCGGCTTGCGAAAAATTCATTATTTACAATTTTAATTCAAGTTTTAAATCAATTTGCTATAAAATACACTAATGCATCACACAATTATCAACTGACAATAAATAATGACGTTTCTGATGATCTCTATTATTTTTATATGCCACGCCTCGCCGTCACGGCCAACTAACAACAAAACTTGAAAGCCGTATAGCCTTTTACAATAAAAAAATGTTAAATTGTCATTATTTCAAAAACTACAATTTTTTGGAATATACACTCTTATACAAAGTCACCCTTATTTTTAATGCTAAATAAGAATTAAAAAATAGGGTTTCCATTAAAAAAAAATGACTTTATAGGTTTTTGAATCTACTTTTTATTGTCCATTTTGATCACCCTGTATGAATGTATTACAAAAATATCAATACAGCCCATTAGAGTAGGTCCCCATTTCCAAGGAAACCAACCATAACTAATTGATAAAGGCTTCGTTTAGAAAAGATTTCCACCTATGTTTTGGCCTGCAAACGTCATTTTTGACAAAAAATTTGAAATTTGTCAAAAACAGTTAGACTTAGGTATAGGACATTATACATAAAATGTGTCTAAAATTGTATGTAGAATCTAAATATGTAATAATATATAGGGTTTTCTATTTAAAAAAAATTTAAAATTACTTCTAAGCTTTTATGATCTACCCTGTATAATTAAAAATATTTTTGGAATATGCACCAGAACATATCTTACAACTTTTGTATTTAATTTTTTTTTTCTCTTTAAATAAAGGAGATATGGGACTTTGTCACACTAATGCGCCACCCTGTATATATATATATATATATATATATATATATATATATATATATATATATATATATATATATATATATATATATATATATTTGATTGATGCATTTTCGTTCATATTTGGAATTTAATTAAATGAGTATAACGTTTCATTTACTTTTATTTTAAAGATTATTAATATC
Source organism: Vesta saturnalis (assembly GCA_036346205.1). Taxonomy (NCBI): domain Eukaryota; kingdom Metazoa; phylum Arthropoda; class Insecta; order Coleoptera; family Lampyridae; genus Vesta; species Vesta saturnalis. Next base: position 460,013 of record JARFJB010002356.1, read on the forward strand.
ACAAGCTTACACAATTATTAAATACATAAATGCAGAAAAGGTCAACTCAATAGGAATCTAGGTAAATAAATAAATCGAAATGAGCATAATTTTGGGCAATGATAACAGAAATCGTTCTTTATTAACTTGAACTAGTTGCAATCAATTAAAAAGTTATAAATAGCTTAAATTCATTTACGCAAACCGAAATTAATTAAAGCAAAGTAAAATTAACTTGAATTGGTATTTTTATAAATTGAACCCATTCAATTTTAATAAAACTAATAAAAATAATCATCTCAGATATTAAATTTTATTCAGAAATGTTAGAATTATAAAAAGTTTAAAAGAACTCAAATCTTATTCTTTGGAGCGGGTTAAATAAACAAAAGTAGTATCTAAGGGTACTCCCGTTGCAACATACGAAGTCCGACCAGGACATTTCGAGTTATTTTTTATCAGATTCAGGTAATAAAACGTACATGCGTATTTTCTAATATTTTGCAGTTACTTGATTTACCGAAATACTAAATCCTTGTATAGTTACAAAAAGTAAGCCAACGATTTCATTATTTTAGGTGAGCTGATCTAACAATTTTATATTCAAGAATATCAT